>CAJQUN010000524.1:0-361510 GCA_907163345.1 Haberlea rhodopensis | reverse complement strand
CCGATGTCTATCTTTGTATAATCACGGTTAAGCTTCGAGATACTGCTCATCCTATATTTGTGCTCATTTTTTTTAACTAAATTTGAAAAACCAAAATATATTATTTTAATTAAATATATCTTTTAAAAATCTTCATTCAACTAAATTATTTTTTTCAAATCATAATCTAATTAATCTATTAATTATGACTAAAAATACCAATTACTTTGTACGTTCATCTTCATCTTCCGATCCTTTGCCCAATTTTCCACCTCGACTTTCTGCAACGGCGGACGCCTCACCCTCACTCTTCTCCGGCTACTGTTCAACCAGGTCATTTTCTTTGGTCCATTTGAATGTTTCGAATTCATGTTTTATGAGGATTATTAGTAGTAGGTTCGTAATTTTTGCACGTGACTCAACCAATAATTCATTGGCCAACCTTGGGAAGAATTCGGGGTGGGAATTATGCCCTAATTTCTGAATAAATCTTGAATCCAAAATTCGTTGAATAATTAGGGCATAAAGAAGGGGTAGGGAGGTGGATGGAGGTGGCCGTCAATAAAAAGTTTCAAGATCAAGAGAAGCAATATGTACTGTTCTTCGTGAAGAACCCGACATTTCTGGGATTATATGATCCAGCTTGCAGATTTTAATTCAGCAAAATAGATAATTTTGGAAGGAAAAGATTTAAATTCGAATAATGAAATCAGAGTAGCAAAAGAGCGGGCCATTGCCTTGTAGGCTTCACATGTTGCGGAGGCCAACCAACTTGAATGTGTTGCGCTCCTCTACTCGTGAGTTGTTGTCTAGTCTTTCTGGAGTCTACTTCAAATCCTCCAAAGCAAATGGTGGTGTTTTGCAGGTATTCTAATTTGTTTTGTTGGTTTTGGTGCTGGTGTAGGAGTAGGAGTCGGTGCAGGAAAAAGAATTGGCGGTGGAATTTCAAGTGTATATTAAGCAAATACAAATGTCCCGCACGAGTCTAGCTGTGCATGTAAATTACATGCACCGCTAGACTCATACGGTGTATGCGACTCTAATGCGATGCATATATATATATATATATGAGTCTACTGATGAATGTAATTTACGTTAATAGCTAGACTCATGCGGCGCATGTAAATGTAATACACATGTACCGTTAGATTCAAGACTATTTTGATCATTACATTAGATAATTGACCTAGTTGAGCATATATTTTGGTGGATTGGGCAAAAAAAAACTTTTGACTATTGGGCATACCCTAATTTCACCCTTTTTTAATCATCTCAAGTTTACTATATAGCAACATAAGTCTTGGACTAGATGACATATCCATCCACATCATCTTGATGATCATATAATGCACATGATGGTGATGCAATTTTGCCACTATGCAATTTTCTGCACAACAAAAAAAACCATACATAAGCATTAGATATTACATGTTTTATTTTAAAAATTTTGTCATCGTGGAAGTTAATATGTTGTTTTAAAACCTTTTGCTTATAAATAAATTATAATTGTACTAATTTGCCTATAAATTTTATGTCTAAATATATATTTTATTTAATCTGTTATTACTAAAAATATAGTGGGACACAACATGGGCAAACAAATTATCTAAGTGATGATGATTTAATGATATATAAATTTGTTGGAATCTTATTATTTCAAATTTTCACATATTCTTCAAACAATTTCATCTTTCATAATTACGCAGAAAGAGTGATTTTTTTATATGTTTAGGTAATTGTGTGTATTTGGCAAGGATATTTAAAACATTATAGATAATAAACACAAATAATCTCACGAGTCAAAAAATATATCAAACAAATTATTCATCTCTTTATATTACCATTTACATCTTTTAATGCTTTATCACATATATTACCCATCTTTCATTCATCAAATTCATATCACCACATGGTACCTAGAGGTATCATTCTCTAGTCTTCATTAGATAACGATAAGTGTCAAATGACGATATTTCTTCTATGATACCCCATGGGATAGTGTCCCATGAAATAAATCTATGACATGAGGTTTTTTGACAGTTTTGGTGTATATGTTGGATTAGTTTGAGCCAAGATTTATCTCATGGAACCACCACATGTGGTAGTATAGAAGAATTCCATATATGGTGATATATATCACTATCTGAAAGCTACGTGATATCATCAAAATAACCAGTCTGCGCAAAGGCCAAACGAGCATAGAGGAGAGAAGAAAGAGACTTGGGGTATAGTAGTGATCAACAGGCGGTGGAGAGGATAATCATAATCCTTTCCCCAATTAAGACATGTTTTATTTATAAAAAAGGTCACGCACGGCGCGGCTATCACATCCATTTTATATATTTTTATATCTGATCATATTTTTTGCACCACAGATTTGAAAAACTGTTTTTTGATATTTTGTTCAATATTTCTTGTGATAAAACGATGAACAATTTGGAATGCAATAATGCACAACTTGTATATTTCGAAGGAAAGAAATTGTATCATTTTCCAGAGCAAAAGTCTAACGATGGATTGCTTAGCCGAGACTATCAAACTTAGATTTGGTGTTGGCTAAATACTAAATAGTTGAATAATTTGTTGGAAATTTGAATCAAATTAAATGGTGTGTCCATTCTTGTTGGGGTGTATTTTTTCATGATTAGTTGCTTCAAAATTAAATGGTGTGTCCATTCATGTTGGGATGCAAATTTTCATGATGGATACTTCCAAATCGTGTCTCTTGATGACACCACATGATATACTATATAAGAAACAACCCTTGAATGAATTAGACATGGAATTTTGGAAATTCACATCATATTTGAAGATCAAAATTTGAGTAATTTTGTGAGTGTTCATCATTGTTATGGTTGAGCGTTTTTAGACCTTTGTGGTTTAAAGAATTTATGATTTGGAGTGCTCCTATCACAAATCATAGTCGTTGTATCTTGGGAGACAAATTGCCAAAGTAAACCGTTAGCACCGTAGCGGGGCAATATTGTCTTAAGGACAGAGATTATAAATATCGCCTCGGCATTCTTATTAAACAGTCATTTGTGTGCTTGCTACTTTCCTAAGATACACACCCAATAAATTTTATACAACAATCTTAAGACAATATTAGCAACAATTGCTTCGTCGAGTGAAACAACGACTCCAGTTCATCATGGTGAATGCCTGAAAAGTTCAATGTGAACAATTTCAAGCGATGACAACAAAAGATGTTGTTTTATTTGATAACCTTGGGGTTGACAAGATTCCTCAATGAGGATGCTCCTACTATTATGGAGAGTGAAGCCGACAACCAAAAGAGATTTGCGGTTGATGCGTGGAATCAAATCGATTTCCTGTGCAGAATTATATTCTAAATGGACTGGACAACACATTATACAATATGTATTGTCTAGTGAAGACGGCCAATGAATTGTGGCAATCCTTGGAGAAAAAGTATAGATCGAGGATGCCGGCATGAAGAAATTCATCGTTGGGCGATTCCTGGATTCAAAATGGTTGATACAAAGCGAGTGATCGCACAAGTGCAAGATTTGCAAGTAATCATGCACGAAATTCATGCGGAGGGAATGATTCTAAGTGACTCATTCCAAGTGGCCGCCATGATTGAAAAGTGCCTCTGTCATGGAAGGACTTCAAGAATTATCTCAAGCAATAAGCAAAAAGAGATGAATCTTGAAGACCTTGTGATTCGCTTGAGAATCGAAGAGGACAACAAAATTTCCGAAAGGTTACTCACAATGATGTTTGTGATGGAAAGATTGTGCAAACTAGAGATGTGAGAAAAAAAATTTGTTACTTTATCGATATTTGCACATGATATTGTTGTGGCTTTTTGCTATGAAGCAAAAACGAGACCAGCGAGGTGTTTAAACACTTCAAGAATGAAATTGCAATAAAATTTAGCAAATGAGTTTTGCTATGAGAAATTGTGAGTAGATTATACTTGTGTTGTCTAAGAATTTGACGCTTAAGCTTGAATCTGCAAGACTATAAATCTTGAATTCGAGTTTCTAAGCTTTGTACGCTTAAACACAAGTGATAAATCGAAGCCACAAATTTTGATTAGGCGTTGTAATATCTCAAATTGGTTCATTTTGAATTTCTAAGCTAGTACGCTTATAACATGAATTTGCAAGTTTTAAAAAACTTGAATTCAAGTTTTCTAAGTTAGTGCGCTTAAATTGCAAAATGTGAACCGAGGTTTGAGAATATTATCCAAGTTTCAACTTTTGTAAGCAAGTACGCTTAAATCCGAAATTTTCAAGAAATAAAAACTTGAATTTGGATTTGTAAGACTATAAAGCTTAGAACTTGAAACACGGAAGTTGAACGCCAGTGCACTTCGTTACTACCCGAAGTTGTGGGGGGTTGCAATTCTAGGATTCAATCACTTACCACATTTAGGCAAGGACGAAAACCTTATGATTGAAGGAAAATAGAGTTTCCTACAATATTTGAAATGTGGTGGTACTTGGCTAAAACTAGAAATGAAGGCCAAAGTAAAGTCATAATAAAAACCAAATAAAAGACATGAAGAGTTTGACAAATCATGTTGTCAAATATATTAATGAGTGTGACAAATGTGTACACACCTAAGCATATGTATGCTTGTGTATTGATGATATGCTCATTGGAGAAGCAATTTAGAAATCATCAAGTAACAAAAGAAAAAATGTTGACAAAACATTTTGACATGTGTGCATCAAGAATAATGTTTGGAATGAAGTTTCCAAGACACTTGAAGAACGAAATCTCAAGGATTAATTCGAGTTTCAAATTTTAAGCTTTGTGTTTAAATTTCAGGTTTGCAAGAAATGGGATCTTGAACTTGTAATTTTATGTGCTTAAAAATTTTGAATTGTGAATGAAGTTGAGTATTTTGATCTGGTCTCGAATTTTGAAATAATGCTTTAACAACGCTTAAAATTCGATGATGGAAATATCCTAAAAGGATAAAATGATGCAAAAGAGGTAATGTGATTACCAAAACTGAAGATATATTATTGTGGAAAATTCTCTATGGAAAATATGTAAAGCTTCTTCGGCCGAGTTGCTTTATAAGTTGTTAGAGAAAAATCCTGTGCATGCAACTAAAATGTGTTGCGATAATGCTATATGATAAAATGATCTCTAATGGCATAATCATGAGTGATTATGTGAAACCGCGGATCCGCATATTAATTGGTTAACCGAGAGATCATGTTGAAGTTTATCGAGGGGAATGGGGTTAAAACCCTATAATCAAAATCTCATAGTGGATACCCAACCTTGTTGACTGAAGATCCCAAGATTAGGTTCAAAATGGACAACTAAATTATGAGATTGTATAAACACCTTGGAGAATTAATCTCCGTCACATTCCTATGATAAGGGGTGTAGCCTGCAAAAAGGGTACGAGGATAGGCAAAGGCCTTTAATGATTCCTAAGACATATAAAAATATGTTGGAGTATAGCGGGATACTCTTCTAGGAGATCACCTATGTAAGTGCGAAGTGTGGCCGCTTCAAAGATGAAAAGCACTTATGAAACCAAGCGTGGTCCATGGCCGAAACGGACACAACCGTAAGAAACCAATACGAAGGTTAGAATTATTATGGTGTGGGTTCAATTGTCTTGGTTTACACCAACGACTAAATAGTTCAAGACTATAAGTTCACTATTAAGTCAAGTAAATCCGATTGAATACTACTACGGAAGATTCAAAGCCACAAGCTATCTCTCCCGATGCCATAATAGTCCGTTAAAAACGCTCAATTACATATATGCATTAATTTAATTCATGTGGGTGATTGTTGGAAATTTGAATCAAATTAAATGGTGTGTCCATTCTTGTTGGGGTGTATTTTTTCATGATTAGTTGCTTCAAAATTAAATGGTGTGTCCATTCATGTTGGGATGCAAATTTTCATGATGGATGCTTCCAAATTGTGTCTCTTGATGACACCACTTGATATACCCTATAAGAAACAACCATTGAATGAATTAGACATGGAATTTTGGAAATTCACATCATATTTGAAGATCAAAATTTGAGTAATTTTGTGAGTCTTCATCATTGTTATGGTTGAGCGTTTTTAGACCTTTGTGGTTTAAAGGATTTGTGATTTGGATTGCTCATATCACAATCATAGTCGTTGTATCTTGGAAGACAAATTGCCAAAGTAAACCGTTAGCACCGTAGCGGGGCAATATTGTCTTAAGGACAGAGATTATAAATCTCGCCTCGGCATTCTTATTAAAAAGCCATTTGTTGTGCTTGCTACTTTCCTAAGATACACACCCAATAAATTTTATACAACATAATTTTCCTTACACTTGTGTCTGATTGGTTCCAAAATCCAATAGAGTATACGAGTTCTATCTAATCTAGAGATTTTAGTCTGTTGTGTTTAGGTTTGATGGTTTGGAGCCATAGTATCATGTGACAAGGGGCGAATTTAGGAATTTTACCGAGGGTGGACAAAAATTAATTACATAAAAATTAAACCAAAAGTTCATGATAAACATCTGTTAAAGACTATATGTAAATAATTGCGATGCGATTATTTCAAGAAATAGACTTGCTTGATTTCAAGAATTTAATTGTAATAATACAATTATTACAATGCTCGATTCATTGATATTTAAGGAAGAGACTTGCTCAATTTCAAGAACGAGGAGAACATGGTATTTACATGTTTAAGATATCCATTCTTTTTTCGGAGAGAGATATAAGATTGCAGATGTGGTAAGACAGTATTTTATGATGATCTGTTTTTGACAATTTATTGATATTA
This sequence comes from Haberlea rhodopensis, assembly GCA_907163345.1. NCBI lineage: Eukaryota > Viridiplantae > Streptophyta > Magnoliopsida > Lamiales > Gesneriaceae > Haberlea > Haberlea rhodopensis. The sequence continues at coordinate 354,754 of CAJQUN010000524.1, read as the reverse complement.
TATTTGTCCATTGATGAATTGTAGATTATTACGCTACTAAGTGTTAAAATGAGATTCTCCCAACAATGGACTTCGCGTATCATGGATTACCTCCAATCATCGAGTTTTTCCATACTCATCAATGGTATTCCTACAGTGTGCCTTTGTCTCCTACTCATGGCCTTCGCCAAGGTTGCCATTTATGTCCCTATCTATATTTATTATGCTCTGAAGGCTTTTTCAGGATTATTACATTATAAGATGAGCATGGGCAGACTCAATGGACTCAAATGAGCCCGGCGAGCTCCACCAATCAGCCATCTATTTCTCGCCGATGATGCATTGCTCTTTGGAACAATTGATGAAGCTACTTGTACAGTTATCAAAGAGGTGCTCACAACCTATGAGAGGGCATCAGGCCAGGTGATTAATTTGCAAAATTCTTCTATTATTTTCAGCCCCAATACTAATCCACTTACGAAGTAATATGTCTTCTCTGTTTTGGGAATGCAACCAATGAAAATTATGGTAATTATTTGGGCCTTCCGGCTTTTGTTGGACGTAGAAAGACTCGTGTTTTGATGGCGTGAAAGAGACGGTTTGGCGAAAGCTACAAAAGTGGAAAAGTAAATTATTTTCTACTGGGGGTCGTGACATTCTTATCAAGACAATGGCACAAGCGACTTCTATTATGCTATGCAGGTATTCAAGTTGTCTATTATGCTATGTCGAGAGATATAATCAATGGTTACCAAATTCTGGTGGGTGACAGCCATGATGTTCATAAATTCACAGGACTCGTTGGAAACAACTTTGTCTACCAAAGAATGAAGGAGGCATGTGGTTTTCAGATACGTTATGCTTTAATCAGGCCCTTCTGGCTAAACAGGGCTGGCGCCTGCTCACAAGACCTGTTGATATTTGTAAAATGGTACTCAAGGCAAAATACTTTTCAGGCACAGATTTCCTACAGGCAAAGAAGGGGTCTAAACCTGCATATTTGTGGCAGAGACTGTTGTGGGTCGGGAATTACTATCGAAGGAAGTTCCATGGCGTGTTCGCATTGGAAGCCAGAAAATGGTCTTTCAAGAACCATGGATAACTCGCCCTTTTTCATTTAAATCTATCACTATTCCAGAAACCATGCATATGCAATTGAAGGTGGGGGGATTTATTAACACATGAGGGTATGTGGAATCGATAATTAATCGAGCATATTTTATGGCCTGTTGATTCCCGTGTCATCTAGAATATTCCTATGGCAACATGTGATTCGGCGGACACAACTGTGGCACTATGATAGGAAAGGGGAATATACATTGAAATCCAGGCACAAGTTAGTTATGAATCTGGATCGTTTGGCCAGTAGTAGCAGTCATACTCAAGGACACCAATTTCTGAAAGATTGTGGAGCTCCAAAATTTCAAGTAAAGTTAAAATCCATGTTTGGAGAGTGTTGTATAATGCACTACCAGCGAGATCTCATCTCGCAGCTCGTGGCATATGATTGATCGTGTGCACGTTTTGTATGCAAGCTTTTGAAGATGCTTATCATATTCACTGGCAATGCAAGCAGGCGTCGAAGGTGTGGCAATTGACAGCTTTATGATGACTAGTATTAGTATACCCTCGAGGGTCACAATTTTTTGATTACTGAATTGGGTAGTGGACAATGACAAATCCGATGATGCATGCTTGTTTTCAGTGGTCTCTTGGAGTCTATGGCTAGCTCAGAACCAACGGGTTTTTGAAGGACAGTCATGTACAACACATCACATTTTGGACTACGCAAACCGCACGTTGGGAGAAATTTTGTCCATTTGTAACCAGCCAATCTCATCTCCTCCTACGGTGCATCACTCACATGACATTTGACAACCGCCTCCTACAGGTACATTGAAGGCTAATGTGGATGCCGCGGTTCGATCTGATCTGCCTTTCTTTGGGGTGGGGGTTATTGGCAGAGATGCTACTGGGGTTGTAGTTTTTGCGGTGGGACGAGTTTTACAAGGGTCAGTTGATCCTCACATGGCCGAAACTTTGTCGCTTTTGGAGGGATGTGTCGTCGCTCGTGATTATCCAGCAAATGCTTGAATTTTTTAGTCCGACGCTTTGAATTCTATAAATAATCCGCCACAACGTGCTCCAGACATTCCCATCATTGAACGCAGCAAATATTTTGTTCAAAATCTTCCTCGTGTTTCATTTCAGCATTGTTTGAGAACTTCTAATGACTCAACTCATAGATTAGCAGCAACTGTACTTAATTTTGGTCACGATGTTGCTTACTTAGATGCAATACCGCGTTGTATCATAACGATGTACTTTACAGAATCTCGTTAATGTCCTAAGCCTAGCGGCTACCTCCGGGAACTAATTTTATTTAGAGGAAATTACACAATGGTACCACTTTTCAAAACTTGTTTCAATTAAATCTAGCAAAATATTTTCTTTTCAACTAAATATATCTTTTGAAAAACATATTTCACATAAGTCCAATTTATTAAACCCTAATCTAACTGGTCTATTTTCATTACTAAATTACCCCTATTGCAAGCAATAAAATCCATCATAAAAAATTTGATATTTCTAACATAACGATTATCGTTTTTTGAAACTTTTTTCATCTAATTCATTGAGCAGCTGATTTCGATCGTGTTTTAATTAGTTTTCTGATTTTAGATTGTTCGATCTGTCCAATATTCAATTAACTGTTAATTGATCAAATTTTCCTGAGATTTTTATCGTTAATTCTGATGGATAATGAAATCATTATTCTTTTGAAATTTAGAGAGGAAACACTGGTTTTGAATGTTAATCCCGGTTTCGAATTCAGTGATTTAATAGGCTGTGCATCTGCTAAGTGGTCTGATATGAATGTCGATGAATTTTGTTTCAAATACTCAATCGATGGGCATCCTAATTGTTGTTTGAGTAATGCGATTGATATGAGAAATATGTTTTTGTTGTGTAAGATGATCAATCTTTGCTTGTTGACAGTGCATGTTGTTGATGGTAATGCTTCATTGTTGAGATCTGTTGATGAATGTGTTGGTAGTTTACCGATTGTGTCTAGAGGTGCATGTGACATACATGCACCGGTAGACAGAATTGCTTGTGGTATAAACTTTTTGACAGAGTCAAGCGGTATACGCAATATACATGAACCTATAGAGTCTATTTCTGCCCGTGATTTACACCCATCAATAGAATCAGGTGGTGCACATATATCGACAAAACAAATTTGCAGTTCACCATCAGGTCTAGGACTTGATTCAGAATATCGAAGATGCAATATTAAAGGCAAGGAGAAGTTGTTGTTATGTTCTGGATGGTCATCAATTATTAGTAGGGTGGGTCAAGTATTTAGAGGTGGTGTTGAAGAGTTTCGAAGTGAGTTGAGTAAATATTCCATGGAGGTTGGGTTTGATTACAACTATGTGAAAAATAATAAAGATAGAGTAGTTGCTGAATGTTCTAGGAAGCATGTTGATGGGTGTGGTTGGTTTGTGAGTGCCAACATTTCACGTGTAAATGGTTCTTTCTACATAAAAAAATTGAACAACATTCACATGTGTGGTCTACGAGTCATGAAAGACAAATCAAAAAGGATTGTTTCACATTTAATATCAGAAATTATTTGTGAACGAGTCAGTTCCAATCCAAACTTTTCTGCTAGGTCTGTAATGGAGTTAATGAAAAAAGATTATGGGTTGGATATAACATACATTAAGGCATGGAGAAGTGTGGAGAAGGCTAGGTCTACTGCTTTTGGAAATTATGATGAGTCTTTCAAGGAGTTGAAGTGGTACATCGATGCGGTGAAGATGACTAATGTTGGGAGTTTTGTAGAGCTTGAAGTTGACGACTGTAACCGATTCATCCGTTTGTTTGTGTCGTTTCGTGCTTGTATGGATGGTTTTAAATTTTGTCGCCCTATGTTATTTCTTGATGGAACTTTTTTGAAATCCCGTTTTAAGGGAATGCTTCTGTCAGCTACTGCAAAGGATGGGAATCAAGGTAAGATGCAACAAGATTATAATATAAATGAGATTTTACATGCATCGAAGTCTGTCGGTGCATGTATATTACATGCACCGATAGACTTCTGCGTAAAAAATGCTACATGATATAAAATTAATCGGATCGAATGCGGTGCATGTATTATACATGCACCGCTAGTCTACCGGTGCATGTATATTACATGCACCGATAGAACTAGGATTCTCTATCATTTAGTACTACATATGCATGTAATAGAGAATCGGTGCATGTAGTTTACATGCACCGAAAATTTATCGGTGCATGTATATTACATGCACCGGTAGAACTTGTCGTCTCTAAATGTACCACTAAAGGTTATATAAGTGCATCATATAACATAAATTGTATTTTTTTGCTTTATATGTTTTGATTATTTTATTGTAGGGTTGTTCCCCCTGGCTTTTGCTGTTGTGGACTCAGAGAACTTTGATAATTGGTGTTGGTTTCTTTTGTCTGAGCAAGATTGTAGATAATGGTGGAGATATTGTTTATATATCTGATCGGAATGTTGGTTTGATGGAGGCTTTACCCGTTGTGTTTGGACCTTCTCCAAAACACTTTTTTTGTCTTTATCATTTGAAATGTAACCTCCGGGACAGATATGCTGGCAAACATTTTTCGAACCAGTTTCGGGAAAGGATGTGTTACTTGTTGGATGAGTGTGCATATTCGCCGACGGTGGCTATTTTCACAGAGAAGCTTGCTATTTTGAAACGAGAAGGTGGTTCAATTGTAGAAGGGTTTTTACAGGGTCTATCTTTGGAGAAATGGACAAATGCTTACTCATGCGGCATGCGATATGGAGAGATGTATTCAAATGCAGCAGAGTCTTTCAATTCGTGGATATTAGAGGCAAGGGGTCTGCCTATTACTCATATGGTGGATTGTATCCGGGTTAAGCTAATGAGCTGGTTTTATGATAGGAGATCAATGGCTGCACGATGGAGTGGGGTTCTGTGCGCGAAGATGGAAAAGAAATGGTATTTTAACGAAAATCAAGGTCGTGCATGGAATGTGAAGATGTCTACTGACTGTTGTTTCGAGGTGTTTTCATATCCTTCAGTTACTGTGCGCCTTGATGTTCGTACGTGTACTTGCTATCAGTGGCAGCTTGATGGATTCCCATGTCCTCATGCGATTGCTGTATTTAAGAGGAACAAGATGGCCATAGATGAAGTTGTTGATGTATATTTCCATGTTCGTACTTATAAGAGTTGCTATGAAGGAGTTATAATTCCGATTCCAGGACGTTCAAGTGATGATTTTGCTCAAATTGTCACGGATATGAATATTTTACCACCACAAACAAAAAGGCAACCGGGTCGTCCAAAGAAGAGGAGAATTAGATCCAAAGGTGAAAACATTCGACAGTTGTGTTGTAGTAAGTGTAAAAAATACGGACATAATAGAAAGACTTGTAAGGAACCTATTTGATGTTTTTTGTAAGTTTATGTTGAACAAAATTTAATTGTAGAAATTATTTGTTTGATTTGTTATTGGTTATTTAACATAATGATACAAATACATACAGTTTATTAGTTGCATGTAATTTACGTGCACCTATAGATTTAAGTTTCAAATATAGGTGCATGTCATATACATGCACCAAAAGATTCAAGTTGAACATGGATAAATGAAAATGTGTATTCTATCGGTGCATGTGATATACATGCACCGGTAGAAACAAAATGTTAATGCATGTTAGTTTACATGCACCTGTAGACAGATTATTCAAGCATTCCATGTTATATAACTGCAATTAATGGCTATTGGTCCATGTGATTTCACATGCACCTATTGAAAATGTTGGATAAATGCAATTAATGAATTATCGGTGCATGTATATCACATGCACCGATAGAAACAAAATTTTACTTAATGTTTGTGTATTTACATGCATCGTAGTATCATTGTAAAATATATATTCAAGCTCGCATGTATGATAAATGCAACTGATGGTCTGCCGATGCATGTGATTTACATGCACCGATAAAAAACAAATTGAAGAGGTCATGTTATTTACATGCACCGGTTGATTCAAGTAGTTCATGTTTGATAAATGCAACTTTGTTTTATTTTAGTGTATTTACATGAATCGTTAGTCTCATTTGGTGAATGCGAAGGGACACACACAATAAAAATTAAACAAAGAGCACTTGTAGGATTCAATTTTTGTCCAGTTTATCATTAACCAACTAAAACACCAATATGAGTCTGTACAGTTATCCAATAACAAAAGTTTGTTTTTTTACAAAATTATACATTTACAATACAAAATATATATACAACAAAGTATTAATCGTTGTCTTATACATTTTGGAGGATGACTTTCACCATTTTTGCTCTATACATACTATTTATATCTACATTTGAAAGCTTGGGCACTTCTTGTCCTCTCATAATTCTTTCCATGTTCATGCAAACAAACACGGCACAGTCTGCCGAGCCACCCTTTTGTTGCATTGCTTCTTTGAATGTTATGATTTCGTATGTATCTTCACTTGGACTGTAGGTGATGCCTGCTGAAATGGGAGACTCCTGAATGATTTTCTTCATCTTCTCTTCAACGTAGACTTTCTATATGTTGGAAGAAGTATTGTTATCAACTGGTAATTTTATAAAAAGTATTGAATTTAAAAAATAAGTGTATTTAAAGTAAACCTTACCAGTAATTTGGCCTTTTCAAAGTAATAATCTGTCTCCCCCTCAATTCGTGGCCTTATTGAATTGTAATGAGTCCAAACTGACTCTTGAATATCAAAGACAAGTAGTGTCCAGTGGTATCCTGGTGTTTTTAAGTGGTCTTCTTTGCCTGGGGTGTTTATTGGAAAAACCAAAAACCTATATGACATTGCCTCTGGTAGGAATTTATCAATGTTGTTTTCTGCTGAGTCTTTGTAGTAGCTTCCTAGTGAGATCAGTGCTGCGTATTGCTGCGAATTTGTATGAAATAATTGCATGATAAACGAATATCCAAAGTTGAATGGTATGATTGCACTTTGTTTAATGAGAAAAAAAATATTTAATAGTTGAATTTTATTACCCAACACATGCTGTTGAACACATAGGCTATCTTCTTTTTTCCGGTATTGGCAATCTGGTTATTTACAATAATCGCCCAACGGTCAATCATCTGTATGTAATGATCAATCAGTTTCACAGATATATATAGTAGTTCATGTGCGAAACATACACCTAATATTATGTCGGTGCATGTTTACATGTTTGATAAATGTAAATAATGGTCTACCGGTGCATGTGAAAACACATGCACCGATACCACAAATTTGATTTGCTACAAGTTATTTACATGCACCGGTTGATTCAATCATCTGTAAGTAATGATCAATCAGTTTCACAGATATATATAGTAGTTCATGTGCGAGACATACACCTAATGTTATGTCGGTGCATGTATACATGTTTGATAAATGCAAATAATGGTCTACCGTTGCATGTGATTTAACATGCACACATAGAAACTAAATTTTAATTAATGCTTGTGTATTTAAATGCATCGTTAGTAATTATCAAGTAAAATCATCATAAAAGTTTTATTCAAGCATTGCATGTTATATAAATGTAACTAAAGGTCTATCGGTGCATGTGATTTCACATGCACCGATAGAAAAAAAGTGAATTGGTGCATGTTATTTACATGCACCGATTAACCAAATGTGAATTAATGTTTTTTTATCAAGTAAAACCATTAGAAAAGTATAATGCAATTGACTTACATCGTTGGCAAGAGGTACATCGTGAAGGATTTCAGCAATATCCGATACAAATAGCTTTTTGTTGGTGAATTTGTCTTTCCAGATAAGTCCCCTGCACACAGTTGAAGAGTCAGTGTCAAGGAAGTGTTGTTTAATTAAATTAGACGTACCATTTCCATGGTTCTTGTTTATATTCATTATGTAAGCCTTTTCATCTGCTGTTAAGAGCTTCATGGCAGGCATTGTGGTTTTGAACTTGAGAGGTCCATTATCTTTTTTCGTCTTCCCTTTTTGTTTATTGTCGCTGACGAAATCATCATCTCTCAGCTCTAGATCTACGGGATCATTAGTTGTACCTTTGTCTTTCAGACTTTGTAATGATTCCATTTCTGCAAAAAAATTATTTCCCTCTTCGTCGTTTTTCTTGGTCCTCTTTGCCTTCCTCTTATCAGGGTATGTGTGGTCCAACTCCATTTTTTGCTGCCTGTCCACCCTTTTCTTGATCCTCTTGACAAGGGATGTTTGTTCTTGCTTTTCTTTAAGGATCTGTTCTTGTTCTTCATTAATGATGAAGGAGGCAGCTTTGACATTGAGAAGCTCATTTTTCAGTGAATTATTCTCATCATTTACCCTTTCAAGGTCCGCATAGAGCTGTGTTATGATAGTTTCGAGCTCATCTTTCTTTTTTTTCATATCTTCGTAATTGTCTTTAATTTCTTTGATTTGCTCGTCTCTCATTAAAAGATTTGTTTTTGTTTCTTCCAGCTGGGCTGTTAGTTCCGCATATTCAAAAAATTGCGGTGTTGGAATTGTTTCTTGCTCATGATCAAAGGAATCAACAATGTTCTTCAGTTCTGTTATTTCATTATCCTTTGTCATGAGCTTCGCCTTCAATTCTTCAATCTCTGTTACAAGTACTGCAGCTTGAAGAATATCTTGTGCTTGTGTGTCATCAAGTTCATTCATTTCTTCAAACAGATTGGCGACATTTTCTTCGTTCTGGGCTGGTTCCTCATCAATAGCTACATCCACCATGTTGCCCTCCATTTCAATGTATTCATCATTGTATATATTTTCCTCTGTACTTAGTTGCTTCAGTTCCATGAGGACTCCGGCAATGGTGGAGTCCGTTGTTGTCAAACATTCAGCAGTTTTAATGTTTGAATTCAAATCGGGAAGTTGATATGTCATTGGAGCTTCTGTAGCACAAACAATGGCTTTATTCAGCATTTCATCTTCTTCAGCAGAAATTTGCAGAGGTTTTTTTTACTATCTGCAATTGAATTGTTGGAAGTCTAGTTAAATTGCATGCACCAGCATAGTTTCATTGCATGCACCAGTATAGTTAAATTGCATGAACCTAATGAACTATCGGTGCATGTATATCACATGCATCGATAGAAACAAAATGATAATTAATGCTTGTGTATTTACATGCATCGTTAGTACATATCAAGTAAAATCATTATAAAATATATATTCAAGCCTCACATGTTGTATAAAGGCAACTAATGGTCTACCGGTGCATGTGAAATCACATGCACCGATAGAAAAAAATGTGAATTGGTGCATGTGTATTTACATGCACCGATTGAATCAAGTTGTTCATGTTTGATAAATGCAACTTTGTTTTATGCTTGTGTATTTACATGCATCGTTAGTTTGGTTTCAAGTAAAATCATTATCATTATAAAGATTTATTCAAGCATCGCATGTTATATAATTGCATGCACCAGTATCGAAAAATTGCATGCACCAGAACAAGTTAAATTGCATGCACCAAAATAGTTAAATTGAATGTACAAGAAACTTACATAATCACGGGCGAGCTCTTTGATGTCAATGTTTTGAATCCTTTTGTAAAAATCCTCAAGATTCCACTTAAGGAACCTTGGGATAAGGTTGGGCTGGACAGGATTTATGAGCTCTGTCCTCTCACATAACCAATACTGCAAATTATATAGAATCGATGTTATTATATAAACATGAAGAAATAATTGTTGTTTAAAGATTGATTATAAAGACTTCTTACAGGTAGTAGTAGAACACAGCCGGAGTGTTTTTCAGAGTCAGGCTGCATCAGGCTGTTTAGCAATGTATTCAATATGTGTTTGGACCAGTCGTAGCTGCAAATCATGTCCAGATCCTCAACAACCGATGTGTACGCCCATGGAATGTTCGATGATTTTGTTGATATGAAAAAGGCTGCAAGAATGTATAGGGTCACCAAACGAGTAACGTCATTGACATCAGTATCAATGTTGCTTTGTGCCTTTATTTTCAATTTTTTGTAGATTAAACTCTTGCTCAACCTTATGTCTTTTTTATCTCCTTTCTTTTCTGGAAAGCATCTATATAAGAATTCCGTACGTTCGTAATCCTGAAGCTGCATATCAATGTCTTCTTTACCATCTCTTATTCCAAAGAGTATACGCACATCATTTGTCCTGATTTTCATTGTATATGATCCGAATGTGAAATCTCGAGTATTTCTGTTGAAGCAGCCAATGATGTCTTTTATTAATATGTCACGCTTTTTGCAATGATCGAGGACAATTGTGTTGGAAAAAATGGAGTTCAGTAAAGGCCAGAACGGTGTCTTCATTAGCACTCTGATGTGAACTTGACTGAGTTCAAGTGCCTTTATCTCTGTTATAACTGCCTGTAGGTTGGCCCGATATGTAGTTTGTTTATTCCATCTTTTTGTAATTTCTTCTGAGCTTGGTGATGATGTAGGTGTAACTGAGAGAAAATTATATGTTAGTTAAAAAACTAAAACAATGAATTTAATAAATTGACTTATTCGGTGCATGTAGATAGCCCGTAGGTGCATGTAGGTACAATTGGTGCATGTAAAGAATTTCCGGTGCATGTATATCACATGCACCGATAGAAACAAATGTCAAATATTTACATGTTGGATAAATGCAATGTTTTATAATAGTGCATGTCGGTGCATGTATGTACAATTGGTGCATGTAAATAATTATCGGTGCATGTATATGACATGCACCGATAGAAAACAACTGTGGATGTAAAGAACTTCCGGTGCATGTATATCACATGCACCGATAGAAACAAATGTCAAATATTTACATGTTGGATAAATGCAATGTTTTATAACAGTGCATGTCGGTGCATGTATGTACAATTGGTGCATGTAAAGAACTATCGGTGCATTTATATGACATGCACCGATAGAAACAAATTTATAAAATATTTACATGTTATAATGAATGCAATGTTTTATATCGGTGCATGTATAATACACATGCACCGATATAAAACATCTGTGAATTTATGATTGTGTATTTACATACATCGATAGTATATATCAAATTACAAAGTAAAATCAATATAAAAGATTTATTCAAGCATAATATGTCGATAAATGCACTAATGGTATACCGGTGCATGTGAAATCACATGCACCGAAAGAAAAAAATGTGAATTGGTGCACCGATACATTCAAGTAGTTCATGTTGGATAAATGCAACTGGTTATTCGGTGCGTGTATTATACACATGCACCAATAGAAACAAAAAACTAAAAAGATGTTCCATTGGTGTCAATTTGTTCATCATTGTTAATACAAAAAATTAAGATTTTAAAAGTGGTGTATGTAATATAAATGCAAGATAAGAGTCCATCGGTGCATGTTAATTACATGCACCGATAGACTTATGTTAATTAAGAATACAAAAATTACAAACATTTGTAAATGCGGTGTTAATAAGGTCTTCAATAGTGCTCATGCATTGTAGACACAAGAACTTACAGTAACAAACAAATAGTTTAATATGTGGAAACCCTAGATTAATGATTAAGAAATAGTTTAATATGTGTAAACCCTAGATTAATGATTACCAGATTTTGGAGCACCTTTTTTCTTTCCCTTGATGTTTGTTGGTGGTTTGGTTTGAGGAATCTTCTTTGATTTTGGAGCCATTTTAGGTTTTCGCCTCAGAAGGTTTGGCAAAATTACAGTAATTTACTTGTACGATTTCGATTAAATTTTTGAAAACTTGTAGGATTCTTTGAACGATATCGAGGAAAATGTTGGAGGAATGACTGGAAAATTTTTTAGCGTTGAAGAAGAAGAAGAGGCGCGATGATTGTAATAATGCAGAGTGTTTTCGACGTTGAATGTAAGGGAAGAAGACGAGGGTAATTTAGTAATTTGCGATCAATCGGACTTAAATGAAAGACAAATAATTTGGTGGACTGGGCCGAAAAAACTCTTATGTTCTGATACCGGCCCGAAATTTTCCCTTTTATTTAATATGTGGGCCCGTATTACTACAGCCCATGGTTAACGGACTGAGCCAGCAGGCCCATATTTGATAAGATGCCTTTTTTTTCCTCATTAATCCAAAATAACTTGACTTTTCGTACTCTGATTCCTAAACAAACAAAAACAAAAACTATATATATTATCATTTGCATATAATGTTTACTAGCAGACGACGCACACGCATTGCGTGTATAACGTAATATATAATGCATATGAATTGATATGTGTAATGAAATAAATGAGACATATGCATTGGTTAATATTACAATTCAAAAGATGCAATAAAGAACCACAACAAACCATTACAGGGGTAGTTTGGTAAATTCAAATTTGTCATACCAAGGTAGTTAGTATAGGGGGCTTATGCATTATAATATAGTAAGATATTTTTGACTGAGTTGTGAGGGTACAACCTTGATTATTTTTGTGGCATACATATCTCTATATGTATTGTAAATTATATGATGATAAATATCTTGATTGGATGATATGAAATTGCAAGTTCCGCTGGCATTAAATAGTATGCTATATGTCTCATGTATGTGTTATGTGTAAAGGGTGTCACAGTTATGCTAAAATAAAATCAATGACTTTCAAATTTAACACTAACATATTAGTGTTTAAACAACGTCAAATTGAAAATCATGAAGCATTTTATTTTATTTTGATAAAATATTATTTATGAATCTATAAAGTTTTCAGTTTAAATAAATAACTAATTAACTTTAGGTTATATTATTATTAAATACATATATTGATAATCAATTTAGACAATTTTTTCTATGAATTCGCATCGCTAAAAAAAAATTATTATAACCAAAATTCATAAGCTCATTCACTTTCATTCAGTCAAAATGGTTGTCATTGGATGAAAAAAGGGCTCAAATTTAGATCGAAAATCCGAAACATATTAGCTCATTATATATAATTGAAAACTGTGATGTGAATAAGAAGCCAAAAAATTGACGTCTAAAGATTTAAGACTTAAAATGGTCCAAAAAATTTATTTGGCCATGATCGCATTTGCGTGGCCTCATAAATGCCGAATGTCTCCACAACACATATTTAGAATTCAAGATGGGGCAATACCAAGGCGCCTCTATGTTGTCACCAAAATTCTCAATTGTAGCGACTCAAGCTCGAGTCATTTCCGCCCCCTAAATAAAAAAATGGGAGCAAAAATAAAATTGGGGATAAAAATTTTTGTGGGGTAAAATATAAATGGAATAATCTGTAATTTTGCTTGATAAATCAATTTTAGACGAGAAAATATCATTTTAAAGGTAATAAAAAAAAAAGAATTTGTTGAGAAATGGCACTTGTCCTCTTTTATTGGATATATGAAAAAAAAATTAGTAATTTCACCACACTGTAGCTATAGCTCCGTTACTCTGTGACACTAACGTGCCCAGAAATGAAACAGAATGACGCAAAAATGTCGTCATGCATGACTACATGACCACCTTTGAGTTCTTAAAATTTGCATAATTTACAATTTAACACGCAATTAGAGAATTACACTTGGCTATTTTGCTTTGAAACCACACTTGTGTAAATAATAATTGTTTCCTAATATAATTTTTTTAAGAGTAATTTTAATATGATAAGTAAAATACCCACCTTGCTCAAATTTTTCGAATATGATTCATTACTTTCGTCATAATGAATATTTTTTTGCTTTTTATAAATTCTATTCTACAAATTGAAATAATTTTCAATTATATATTTTTATTTACATGGGTTTAATTTCTTTTAGAAAGCTTAACAACTTTAATGAAGGGACATAACAAGGGTACTTATTTCATGATCCCCAACTTAGCTTCAAAAAGTGAAAATATAAAAATATAAACTTTTGTCATGTTATGTGAGTCATCAAATCTTCACAAGATCTCAATGTTGCGATTTGATTTAATGTGTTCAGGTCATTACTTATATGGATCGGATCATGTTATATATCGATAAACATAAATGTGTCATCTCTAAGGATTAGTCGGATGAATTTCAAATACCCTAATTTCGATTTTTTTTTTAAATTTTTTTAATTTTGAGATAATAAAATTTATATTTTCAAAAGGACAAATCATGGAATTTTTAATTAAGGAGAGCATCATTATTTTAATTGCAAAGTTAACAAGTGTCAAAGCATGAAAAATAGCCACGCTTAACACACAACAACGTAGACAACGCACTTAGCGCGTTGGATTCTTTGCTAAGGAATTCAGACATTGGCCCCTTTATTAGCCCATTGGTCCCTTTTTCATTTGGGGAAATTTGTGACCCGCAATTCCAATTTTTTATTTCTCAATAACGAGTGGAAAGGCTACGGCTCATCACTTAAGCTAAGAATATCTCTATAAAAAGAAAAGAATAAATAAGATCATTTTGTTAATTTTTTCAATAAATTTTTTTATCAATTTTTGTACTTCCCAATATAATTACTACATTTTATGTACTTTTTTTTCTTACTTTTCAAAATTACTCAATTACAATAAGGCATCGTTTGTTACATAAGATGCACAATCTTTAGTCACTCATCCATCATATTTATCTCAGAAAGAAAAATGGTTACTCAAATGTTTAGATTGACTTTATTAGCCATTTGGAACCAATCTTGGAAGTATGTGGAAGCTGGTATGATAAACATTAAATATAACTATGCCATTTATGAAACTATCTACGACATTAGTTAATGTTCATCATAAGGTAATGACAAGTGTTTCGGTCAAAACAAGATCGTGAAGCCAAAAGTGGAAAGTTTATAGGACAAAGGAGATCTTTTGAGGACCTTATATCATTCAATATACTGATATTTACTTTATCAATATATCAAATCAATAATGAGTGATGAGGATCTTTTTGGGAGTAGAACATCAACGATAGGAGCTCAGCTCATCGTCGATAGCTCCTGCACATAGTGCAGTTGCTAGCCCAACACCAATGGAAGCTTAAGAGGTCGTATAGGAGATCCATCGAGGCCAGATAATCAATCACCCTCCCGATCTCTCATTCTTTTCTAGAACTCAGTTTACATTTGGTAGCTCTGACCTCCCAAATATTGCCGACCTCCCGAATTACCACATTTTTCTCGCAAATCTTGAGGACGTGACATAATATGTGGCGAGTTCCCTATTAAGAATTCATGGGGTTCCTGCTCATAACCGTTTGGTTTATGATGTGTATCCCAGAATCTTTTATAATGAGTAAATATAGCTTTCAAGTTCTCAATGCGGGACAACAACTCTCAACACGCCATCCCAAGTGTGACATTATATAACTCAAACTCGTGGATTTATAACACGGGGGACGGTGAGCATGTGGGCGAAATAGTTAATACATGAAAAGCCTGCTCTGATATCATGTTAAGAATTCATGGGATTTCTACTCATAACCAATTGGTTATGATAGATGCATACCAAAATATTTTATAAGGAACAAATACAGCTTTCAAGTTTCTAATGCGGGACAATAACTCTCAACATTGAAAATCATTCCTACTGACAATGCATTGAACTTTTTTTCAAATCTGAATGCACTGAGTTTTTCACTTCCTTGCTAATTTCCACCAAAGTTCTTGTGCTTATACTCCACAACAAAATGGTATTGTGGAGCGTAAACACAAACATATCGTCAATGTGGCTTGGTCATTGATGTTTCAAGCCTCTCTACCTCAAAATTTTTTGGGGTGATTGCAGCCTTACAACCACATATCTTATTAACCGAATTCTCACACCCAAGTTATCCTATAAAACACCATATGAATTGCTTTTTCATCGGATCCTCGTATACTCATCTCCGGGTCATTGGCAGCCTATGCTATGCTTCACTTTTACCCAAGGGTGACAAGTTTTCTCCACATGCTAAAAGAATGTGCTCTTCTTGGTTATTCCTCAACACAAACATGGTACAAACTTGTTAGTCTTCTAACCAAAAAGATTTTTGTGTAATATGTCACTTTTGTTGAACACATCTTTCATTTCTCAGAAAAGTCTTCTATTCTTCCTTTCTTTAATTCCATCTCTCCATCTTCAATGTTGATGGAGATCATATCGGTGAGCAATCTCTTAATGCTGTTAGAGATCACACCAGTGAACAACATTCTCTGATCCACTTATTTCTTCCATTGTTCCCAGTTACTCTTTCCATTCTTCCTACTAAGATTTTGTCTCCCAGACATTCTTCTAGATAGTCTTTACCAGCGATTTGGACTAAAAAATATGTTTGCCTTACTTACCTCCTTCTTCCTCTTCATATCCATTATCCATCTATGTTAGTTACACTCATATGTCACCCACATATCAATCTTTTTAAACTTCCATCTCAGCTGTGATATCCCCGAAATAATTATATGCATTTGGGCATTAATTATGTTTATGTGATTATTTATGGTGTTAATTAATTTAATGAGGGAATTAATTAATATGAGAAATGCTTAGTCACATGAGGCTGTGACCTGGTAATGCATTTCAGGGTGCATGTTATGCATATTGGGAAATTTGGGTGTTAACATGGTTTAATTGTGATGGTTAACAATTATTTTGGTAAAACATGTATTTAATTGAGGTTTTGGTGCATTGTTGGAAAATGCTTTTAAAATATCATGTTGGGATATTTTATACATCATGCTAATTATTGGGTACATGTTTATTTAACCCCTTTTTAACCATTAACCCTCTTTTCCTTTCCCATCACTCCTTATAATAAAAACTTTCCCAAACCTTATCCCCAAAACCCACTTTTCGTTTGAAACAAGGAGGAGGAGGAGAGATCTTTGCAAAATCTTGGTTGCTTGAGTTCTTGGTGAGATTTGAGGCCTAGAAGTGGTATGAACTCCTTCTTGCTTGGTTTTGTATGTGTTGGGTTTGAAATGGGTTGGTATTGGGGATTTGTCACTATGGACTCAATCCACTTGTTTTTCATATATTACGCCCATTTCCATGAATTTTTATTCTTGGGCTCAATAAATTCGAGTTCTTATTTTATTAGATTCATTGAAATTGTTTTGAAATTTTTCACCCAATTCCAAGAAACTTCATTTCAAGTGGAAACTCGGGCTAACTCAAATAGTCGAGAAGATGCTTTCCTTTCTTCCTCCTATTGAGATCCGTAGAAATTACGTAAATGTCATGTTATATTATCAGGACACATAATTTAAGATATATATATCCATAACTTGGGTATATATTATAACACTTTGGGTTCAAATTGATATAATCATTTGGTTGAAATAAGATATAATAGATTAGTCCCACAAACTTTTAGGGTATTAGAAATCTATTTCCTAAATTTTGAAATTCGATAAAATTCTTTTCGACCGATGAAACCATTTATCTTCCTTCACATTTGCTAATGATATCTTTTTGAACTCATATTTCATTTGGCAAACCTATATAAGACCATACTATTTAATTAGAATAATTATTCAGCATATTCTATGTACCTTGAAATTTCTTTCGACAATTCTGAAATATCATCATTTGCTCAAATACGTACTCAACTACTGATTCATCTTGGAATTATTCCACATCATCATTTACTTTAAAAAATGGGGATTCGTTTGAAACATATATTACTTGTGAAACAATCGTTCAATCATTTCTACTACTTCTGATCTTCATAGTATGTTTTTGCTTCATAATTTCCCAAATATTCTTCGGTTAATGTGACTATCTTTCTTCATTAAAGTTCAATAGATCAATTGTTTATTTATTCATTTTTGAGACTTCATGACTGTTCGAGTTTGATATGGCATTCATTTTCTTCATATCAAAAATTATTTTTCGACTATCATCCTGCAAAACTTATTTTGAGTTGATGCACAAAACTACATACTTTTTCTTTCTTTCCACTTTCTTGGAATTATCATTCCTTTCTTTCATGAGATTGTATCATAGAATAATATATATTATCCTTGCAAATGTTTGTAGTATTCAACAATTGTTAATTGGTTCAACTCACAAAAAATTGATCATTCTTGCAAAGAACATCCGTTCAAACTCTAAACTTTATTCACTCACCTTCCTAAGATTAAGATACTTTCATTAGAGCGCGTATCGAAAGAACGATAGAAGAAATAATTGTAGATATGGTTCTTGGTTGACTAGGTAAGAGCTCAGACGAGACTATAAACCAATGAACGTAGGAAGCCACTCTCGACAACTCCAAGATGCCCACAATTTGTATAACATCTTTGGGAGAGCTTTCGATAAACGTTAAGTACTCATGTGACTCTAAGTACATATTACCCATAAATCGATGGTCAGAGGATGAGAGCCTTTGTGCCATCACAACCCGGAATTCATCCCACCACGTTCATACATTCAAGCACTGTAAGTGGGTTTTTGCTATGAATATCATTTTGTTTTTGAAACTTTATATATGTGTTAAAATTTCAGTTGAACACAAAAATGTATTTTAAAGATTATATTATGAAAGTTTATGAGAAAATGCGCATCGAAAGTCGAAGGCTCTATGGGGGGAAGTGCTACGTGTGTAGGAGCCACCACTTGATTCGACGGGGCAAAATGCTACATGATGTGGGCGTGCCACATGCATGCAAGTCACCTCTTGATCCTTAAGAGCAAAGTGCTGTGCACACGGGAGCTACATCTTGATCCCAAAAGGAGATTATGTGATTATGTGTTTATGTCATAATGATATAGTGTGAGCAATTATGAGTATGTGTATCAATTTACTATGTGTTTGATAAAGAGCTTAGTATTTCCCCAAATACTCACCCCTTACCACCCTCCCCAGTTAAGAACGGAGAATAGGTTGAAGACGATGAACAAGACCAATTTTGGGCTGGTGATCTATCGAAGAGATTTCAAGATTTTATTACGTTACGCTTCCGCAACTCTGTTTAGATCTAAGGTACTTTATGAACAACTTATTCAAATTGATTTCCAGTTGTAAAGACGATTATTATTTTTAATGGAATAAATAGACTTGTTTTTATCATAGATCTGTACACAAGGTTTGTTGATTTTGAATTAATTTTTGGAATCAACGCCGGTGTCACGCACTTCGATCTCGGATGTGACACATACTCTTTCTCAAATTGTTTCACCAATAAACATATGCATATATGTAATTTATTAATTTTGAATATTGGAATATACACTATTAACTAGAAGAAATATGCATTTTATAAGATAAAAAATCCAAAAAATGATAATTATTATAAATCAACATTTGTGAAATAATAAAAAAAAACACACTAAAGTTAAATTACATCATGAAAATCAGGAAGTTCTTAAATGTACTTGGTGTAGTCCGTGTTCCATACACCAACACCTAAAAAAATATTCGGCCATCGTTCATCAGGCTATAATTGATAGAGATTCATGTGTGTTTGTGTATGGATCGAGCCCTCAAACCCGATCCATGCACCAAAATGGGAAAAATAAAGTAGAGTAGCTGTCCACTTCTATAAACCGATCTACAAACACCAACATACATAAAAACATATGCGTATATATAGATACATATATAAAATCTTTACAAACATGATCTATATAGGGGAAACCAAAAAAAAAACTCCATAGTCAAACTTAATTATGGAATCAGTTCCCATGTCAGAAAAACTTAATTCAAACTCTCTACCACAACTTAAAATTTTGTTGTAACTCCCTATCTTATTAAAATGACTATGATACCCCTCTATTAAAAATTGAACTTTTAATTTTGAGAAATCATTACAGTCGGTACGAAATCTATACAATTTTGGTACACGTGGCACATAAAACCGGTATGAAATCTATACAATTTTGGTACAAGTTACACATAAAATTTGTATGAAACCTATACTATACTCGGTACTTATTACAGTGAAGTTGGTATGAAACCTCTACATTTCGGTACCAACTATCCATAAAGTTGGTATGAAACCTATATAATTTTGGTACTAATTACTAATGAAATTGGTACGAAACCTATACTATTTTCGATACTTATTACAAATGAAATTGTATGAAATCTTTACAATTTTGGTATTACTTATACTGAAATTGATATGAAACTATATAACATAAAATTTGTATTAAACAAATACAAAATTGTATTATATTCGTTTAATACCAAATTGAGTGTGTGTAACTAATACCAAAATTGTATTTGATTAATACCAATTTCATGTGATACATGTTTCATATCAATTTCATGTGTAACTAGTCTCAAATTTGAAAAGATTTCATACCAATTTCATATGTAATAAGTATCGAAAATAGTATAAGTTTCGTACCAATTTTATTCATAATTAGTACCAAAATTATATAGGTTTAATACCAATTTTATGTATATCTAGTACCAAAATTGTATTGATTTCATACCAACTTCACGTGTAATAAGTACAGAATATAGTATAAGTTTCAATTTTATGTGTAACTAGTACCAAAATTATATTGATTTCATACCAACTTCATGTGTAACTAGTACCAAAATTGTATATGTTCATACTAAATTCACGTGTAATAAGTTTCGAAAATAATATAGGTTCATACCAATTTCATGTGTAACTTGTACAAAAGTTGTATAGATTTCATACCGATTTTATGTGTAATGTGTACAATTTGTATATGTTTCGTACCGACTATAATGATTTATCAAAAGTAAAAGTTTAACTTTTAATAGAGGGGTATCATAGTCATTTTAATAAGATAGAAAGTTAGAACAAAATTTTAAGTTGTAGTAGGAAGTTTGAATTAAGTTTTTCTGACATAAAAAATGATTTCATAATTAAGTTTGACTATGAAGACTGTTTTTTAGTTCTCCATTTATATAACTATTTTCCAGTACATTAGCTGGAAAACAACAAATAAAATTAAATGCCCTATACATCATTTGCTGCGCTGTATCGGCCAGCTCACCCAATCCTTCTTCCACATGTGGCCAACCGGTACTCACACACGTCGCTCTTTCTAAAACTTGACCGCAAACACCCTCTCACGCTAAAGCGCGTGTCTCTCAACCTCCTACACAATGTTAATAAATCAGTTGGACCCTACCATCAGTCCCAGATAAATATCAACCCCATTTGTTTGAGCTCCACGTTACCACTTTTTTCACTGAATGGCACCCCACCTTCCCTTCTCTCCAACAAGAATTGTCACATGTTTTTTCTGTTTGCCTCGAGGAGATCCCTTTTTCTTTGTGGGATTGGATTGAAGGGCAAGATTTGTATGTGGGATGGAGGGGGTTAGTAGTTGTGTGACTGCGCCGTTTGTGATGAAGACTTATCAAATGGTGAATGATTCCTCGACGAATGCTTTAATCACATGGGGGAGTGGGAATAATAGCTTTATTGTTTTGGAGCCATTGGATTTTTCGCGGACGATTTTACCCGTGTATTTCAAGCACGGCAATTTCGCTAGTTTCGTGCGCCAGCTCAATACATATGTGAGTGATTCATGAGCTTTGGTTTTTCAGATTTGATTGTTTCTAAATCGATTTGGATTTGGTGGGATTTTTAATTGTTAATTTATGATTGTTTTTTTGTATTTTTGCTTAGTTTTGTTTTGAAATATGGGTACTCGAGAAATTAGTCGATTTTTTGAGCTCGGGCGATGGATAACGGCATGGATGAACAGTAGGAGAGCATTTCTCATTTTCTCTGTTGACTCTCAGCTTAGAAAACTTAGAAGTTATATTATCTGAAATTATTGTGTGGATCGGATTATCAGTTAGTAAACAATTTTTGACTGAGAAACATGGGTTGACTGCGATGAGTATTTCGAGTTTACATGGACTTCATAAAGTTTTTTTGTATGCCAGCAACTTGCCCACATCTATTTGCATTTGTGTTATTGGAGTTAGTGCAGCTGAACAAAATTTGGTTCATTGGCCAGATTGTCTACCTGAAGCATTACTTGAGAATGATCTGGCAATTTTTGCCATCTTTAGTCCATGTTCGACCTTCAGGACCAGATGATTTTGAAAGAGGCGAAATCGTACATGAATAATGCGTTAGCATAAGTCAGAAATATACAAGTTGGATATAAACAAACAAAATATGTCAAATAAGTATGATCTTTTTTAATTTTTGTTTTCATTGTTAGGGGTATCCGACTTCATTTTCATTCTGTCTATTGTCTGTTGTTGATGTAGCCTATTTCGAGTGACAATATAGCCTATTCCAATTCACTCGGATTAAAGGCTTAGTTGTTTGTTTTGTATTGTGGGGATTAACAAGAAAGAAAATGATCATCTCTTCTCCTCTAGTCAAGAACTATCTGACTCTGCTGTTTTCTTCTCCCTCTACTTCTCAATTCTCATTTTCCCATCTGAAAGCTTCTATAGTTGAACCCATCTGAGAGGGCTTTGACACTTTTTTTTTTTTGCATCTGTCAAACTGCTATGTTTCTTGACTTGCGCTAAATTATATTGGTTGTATCAAGTGATTTAATATATTTAGGTAAAGGGATTCTTCATCTCACTCTGTTAGCTTCTCGGTCATGCGTTACTCACTAAAATTTTATTATTTTTAGATACCATGCGTTGAATTGTTACTCGTCCTCGCTGATTTTGTCCTGGATAAATGGTTAGTAAAAAAAGGGGAGTTTTCCCAAAAAAATTGGGTCGTAGGGGAATAGCTCAGTGTTAGTTACTTGGAAGATTAAACTTTTTATACACGTTAGTAGGTAAATTAATTGGCTTACCCCAATTCATTAGGATTAAAGGCTTTGTTGTTGTTGTTGGTAGCTAAATTAAGTTTGACTTGTGGGATAAAAATTGATCAACAGTAATCCATTAAATCTACATTTCCAGAGCTTCTTGTGGGGCTATACCAGTTTGGATGATTTACCTTAGCTTTAAGCTTTATATATTTTGTAATGTTTATTCAATTCTACGACCAATATCCTAATATTCTTTGTGAATTTTTTAAAATTTGTGGTGGAAATGTTTCTCTGTACCCTTTGTAACTTATGCACCGAGTCAAAAGATATGAATTCTACACAGAATGATATACGGAGCCCCCCATCCCATGTATTGGCTTATCCTGGTTTTCTCTTTTCTTCTTTTTCTTTTTTGGATTCTGCTTGATACGTGTATTGATGACTTCCCCCTTTGATTTGGAGTTCATCCGAGTATTTTCTCTAAGTTGGGCTTTAAGTTTGATCCTTGAATGCTTAATTTACTTGTGAATTTTTTTTCAAGAGCTCGATAGGATTATGTTTGTATCGTTTGAATAAAAAAAGAGTTGCCCTTTGTTTTACCTTTAATTTCCATCAGGGATTCAAAAAGGTCGATCCTGATCGGTGGGAGTTTGCAAGTGAATGGTTCTTACGTGGCCAAGCAAATATACTGAGCAACATTCGGAGAAAGCATAATACTAAAACTTACACTTCTCGTCACAACATTGAAGATGGTGAAGTTTGTGATGAGAAGGAGTTAGTGTTGGAGATTGCAAAGCTAAAGCAAGAGCAAAAGAGCTTAGAACAAGAGCTCGAGAGCATGACTCGTAGGCTTGAGTCAACAGAGAAACGACCTCAACAAATGATGACTTTCTTGTACAAAATTGTAGAAGACCCTGAGATTTTACCCCGAACGATGCTTGAGAAACGAAAAACGAGGCATCTAACGTCTAGTGACAGCAAAAAGAAGCAAAAGTTAATGATGTCTACTACAACTTCATCAAATTCTTCATCAGGAATGGCTATGTCGAGCTCATCAATCAAGAGTGAAGAAGATCGAGAAGGTAACACTTACAAGGAAACAACACCAATTTCTTCACCTGATGGAAATTTGAATGTCGATATTTGTTGCCGATCTTCGACACAATTCGAGTTATCATTACCCGAGTTGTTGCGTCAGGGACATAGTATAGGTGTGCCTGCAATTAGTCAAACATGTCTCGATCTTGCCAGTTTTACTAGCTCATCAATGCTAAGCTCGTATGCTGAAAATGGTGGCTTCGGGGCCGTTTCACCTCCTACAGATAACCTCATGGACTATAGTAATTTTGACGGATTTAATGGAGGTTATTTTGGAGAACTGTTGACTTGGGAGAATGATAGCGATACACTACCTCATCCATTCTCATTCTCGGATAGTGGCCTTTAGCAAGTATTACAGTGTTTTCATTGGGGTTTAGACATTTTTAGGTAATTCAGTTTTTATCTATTCCTTCTGTATCCAAAAAGTAAGTTCGTTGTATCATAAGTGATCCTATATATTTGCGTATGTTTTGGATATTCCGTATATGCATGTAAGTACTTGTAATATACGTAAATGTAATTCCAACGCATTGTAACATTTGTTGGTTTTTTAGGGTGCAAATCTATAGACATCTCATAGTGTGGGGTAATGTATATTTGCTCTCCCATTCTTTGAGCATTTCTTGTATCTGTAGTCCTGGATCATGATCAAGACTCTGATGAAGGTGAGATGAGCGATAAATTTTAATTATTTATCCGGTGAAATTTTCTGTTAGAATGCCCTATTATCTCATTACATCCATAATACCAAACGAATGTGTGACAGAAAGTTAAAAGAACAAGCCGAGACGACAAATATTTATTGGTTAGAAGCCGAATAGGGATAATAATTCACAAAACCTTGAAAACAATAAAAAAAATAGAACAAGGGGTAGCATTTTGCCTTGATTTGTCGATGCTCATATTTTTCAAAAGTTGGATAGAATTTGTTCAAGCTAAGCTTTATCATCTAGCAACCTGAAGACGTGTCTAGATTAGTCAACCGAAACGTACTTAATCTCCTGTCCAAAACTTAATCTCTTGTTATATGTTCATTTATTTGTTTCAAATTTATTCTCAATATTTGTCATGATTGCACCATCAATCCTTTTATAGTAATGAATCACCTATAAAAATTATGTAATCTCCTTTAGTATAGTAATATTTCAAATAACAATTACATGCTTAAAGCTTATTATATAAATTTCATTAATAATAAATAAATATACTACCTTAATACTTTTACTACCTTAATACTTTATAAAAAAAATATAAGCAAGAGTCACTTAAAGTAACAATTTTGATTCGTTGATGGGGATATTTTATTTTTATTATAGG
This sequence comes from Haberlea rhodopensis, assembly GCA_907163345.1. Classification (NCBI taxonomy): domain Eukaryota; kingdom Viridiplantae; phylum Streptophyta; class Magnoliopsida; order Lamiales; family Gesneriaceae; genus Haberlea; species Haberlea rhodopensis. The sequence continues at coordinate 329,693 of CAJQUN010000524.1, read as the reverse complement.
ATCACTATTCTTGATAATTTAGTTTATAGAAAGGAAGAATATAGAAACACTATGTGGCCTACTATAACACTAAGCTTGATTGGAAGTTGTGAGAGTTTTAGTCTTAGAAGCAACTTTATTACAATAATTGTGTCTTAGCAAGTCCTAACTGAGCGACCTGCTTCAACAATGGAGAATATATAGATATCCAGATACTATAAAGTGAGTACGCATCTTGTTATATAACAAAAGAGACAAGTAAATTAAAATATAAGTTACGTGTATGTCGAAAAGAATGAAATAGTCCCTTGTCATTTTGCTGGCCAAATTATGGGTCGATCATTTTCATACTAAACTACCAGAAGTCTTGGATATTCAAGCATCACAAGAAGAATGTGAGCTTTTTGTTTTGAAATTTTAAATTCTTGTGATATTTGATTAGTTGATGCTGAAGTTTGACAATGTTTGGATCACGGAAGAAGGAGCCTCCTCTCGCCACCATGTTAGACGGTGGCCCCACTCCACAAACCAGCACAACCACTACGCTTGCTGCTATTGAGTCATTGGTTGTATCTATCGTGAGTTTTTTTCTCCATCCTCATTCTTGTTTTCGAGCTATTTGTCGAACGATTCATCACCCGAATCAAATTTTTGATTCAATCTTGATTAAGTAGGTCAAAATTTATGCTTGAAAGTAGGTTCAAGATATGGTGTTCTTGGCCTAGTTCTGGTGCGAAAGTTGCCAACAAAAAAAGTGGCTAAAATCATGTCGAAAACGAAAGGCAGGTATTGATTTCTTAAACTTGTACGTCGATAGTTCAACTCAAGACGACATTTTGAAATTTATGTTGCCCAGATTGAAAATGGTTGAGTTCTACTTCTTGAAATCTTAAAGTTCACCATTAGTTATTGGAATTCACAATAATTGTTTTTTGACAACTCCCATCGCTAAAAGTTCAATTATCAAAATTATCATTTTAAATTTATCTTTGTTCAAAATTCAAACAGCACACATTCAATGTCAATTGGCATCATATCTTTGACATTATTGCTATCTGAGTGTTAAATTATATCCGCACGAGCATGTGCAATGGTTGAACTTTTAGTAAATCCGATATTTGCCAGTAGTTAAAATACAATTACACATGTTGAATGTCTTGTGGTCCAGCTGACATCAGCTTCCTTCATTAACGGAGCTCGAGGTTTCGAGCCTTGTCTTCATCCTCTTTCCCATGTAGTTGTAATAATTGCTAAAAAAAAAATTACAATTACACATTTATCATGAAATATAAATGATTTTGATTTTATTATTTTCAAAATATTTTATGTAGATTTTTTTTGTTATTAGCATTTTTGTTTGTTAAAATACGATGTTGGTTTGTTTAGCTATTTTTCAATCATATTACAATTTTAGCTCTTTAACAAATCTCATTACAAGAAAATACTACAGAAAAAATTCATATGCTAACTTTTTATAATTATTCTACAGCTTTTACTATCAAATGACATACTTTAATACTACTATATAACTTTATTATGCATCATATTTGGGTGTGGAAGGAGAAGCTTAGAACCAAATTTCATAGACTCTTTAGCGTGTCTCTTGAGAAAGAGAGTACTATAGCAGCAATGAGGGGAGTAGGTCGAGTGTGATTGGAGATGGAGAACAATGGGAATCTAACATTTTAAATGAGCTTACTGTGTGTTAACAGGTGCTCACTGGTAGAAAACCAAGAAGATAGATGATTGTAGAAACTGGACATAAAAAGAAATGTATCTATTATGTAACATCGGCATACAAAGAATAAGTTAGAAGAGGCATAGTCGAACCGGCGTGGATATAATTGCAGAAACTGGTATGGTGCAAGGAAGTACCAAGCAAAACTCTAATGTTCGTCTGGAGACTTATCCAAGACAGATTGCCAATCAAAATCAATTTGTGGAGAAGATGAGTGTTGGTGGAAGATAATTAGTTAATATGCTAATTATGTGGAGATAAGCAGGAAGACTTGAACCACGTCTTCTTTTCTTGTCAATTTCTTACTCATTGTAGATGCATATTTATAAAATCTATACATTTTAATTTCATCTTTCAAACCAATAACAATTTTTTTAGCTATTAGATGCTTCATTTATTATTCTGTCTTTTGAAATATCATAACTGAATTAAGTACTTTAACAGTGAAAAAGTACTACATACATATATTTATTACAACGTATATGCTACCACGATATCCGACACCTAGTGCGTGTATATATAGAGAGACATACAAGTGTTGAGTTTTTTCCTCTAGCCCAAGTTCAAATCTTGATGCGGGATCTTTGTCTTTTTATTTTTTGTTACTTTCCCTTTCTATTATATTTTTTATTCCAAAATTTTTAAAACCTATATTTTTGTCTCCTAGAAAAACTACAATTTTGTCTCCTAAATATTTGGGTTAGATTCGTCCCTATATATATACCCTCACTCAAACAATCTACATTAGTCATCGAAACTGTTGGAGATAATTAGATAATTATCATATTAGATACTATTTTATCTTTATTATTTATTAGAGATATTAGATTAGGAGATAATGATAAGTTTAGATTTAAAGAGATTGTTTAAACTAGGTTTCTTGGTTGTTTTTCTTTGTATAAATACTTCATTATTTTCTTCAGATTAATGATGAATTTATAATAGAGATTTTTTCCACTATCTCATATTTTGTAACATGGTATCAGAGCCAGAACCCTAAATCAATTTTTCTGGGTACTGTTCACGTATTTTGAGTACTGTTCACGTGAATTTGGATACTGTTCACGCTATTCTGGGCACTGTTCATCGCACAATTACTGTTCACGCGATTTTTGAGTACTGTTTACGTGCTTTTTTGGGTACTGTTCACGTTACTGTAGCGTGGTTACTGCGCGGCTCCTGTAGCGATTACCATTCCCGATCGCTTTTCCCAAACGGGTTTTCTGGAATTCCGCCTATACGCAATCGTGCGTCTTTTCCTTTTTTTTTGGGTTGTTTCCTCATATTTTTTTCTGCTTCAAACAACCAACAAAACATAAACCAAATAATGACGTCTGAGGACTCCTCAAAGACGACCCCTCCGGTTCCTCCACCTCAACACAATACAAATTTTGATTATTCATCATTACAGATCACCAACCATAAATTAAATTCCAGAAATTTCTTACAGTGGTCTCAATCCGTCCTTATTGTTATTCGTGGACGAGGAAAGATGGGCTATATTTCTGGGGAAAAGACACGGCCGGCAAACGGCGATTCCGGGAGTTCTACATGGGAACTCGAAAATTCTATTGTTATGGCTTGGTTGATAAATTCGATGGAGCCTCGTATCAGCCAGAATTTCTTGTTCCTCCGAACTGCGAAATCGATTTGGGATGCTGTAACAGAAACCTATTCTGATCTAGGCAATTGTTCGCAAGTTTTTGAGTTAAAAACTAAACTTCGTGAATCTAAACAGGGTACCCTTGATGTAACCGATTATTTCACGCTGGTGAACAACCTTTGGCAGGAATTGGATCAATTCTATATAGGTGATTGGGGTGAACCAGAGGCGAATGTCAAGTTCTGGAAATTTGTTGAAAATGAGAGGATTTACGACTTTCTAACAGGCCTTAACAAAGATTTGGATGAAGTACGGGGTCGGATTCTTGGTCGTGGCAGCCTACCCACTATGCGTGAGGTCTTCTCCGAGGTGCGCCGCGAGGAAAATAGACGCCGAGTTATGCTCGGGAATGCTCCCTCTTCGGCTACCTCTCCCGAATTATCTGCTTTGGCTTCAAAGGGTCCCACCACTTGGCCACCAAAACTGAATGGTTCGACAAAATTCAATCAAACGGATGAACCTGTTAATTGTGAATTTTGCCATCGTCCCTACCACACTAAAGCCAATTGCTGGAAACTACATGGCAAACCTGCCAATTGGAAGCCACGTAACAAAGGAAAGGAGGGAAAAGGTTACCAAACATCTGTGGCACCCACTGAATCTCTACCTACCGTTTCATCTGACAATGTGAATGTCTCCCTCAGTCGAGAACAATTGGAACAGTTGCAACGACTGCTAAATTTATCTGTTTCCACGCCTCCTACTGCTGCTTGCTCTTTGGCTGATTCAGGTACTAATCATACTGCTCTTCGTGCTTCGACGGAGGCTGCGAGTTCCTGGATCCTTGATTCAGGCGCATCTGACCATATGACAGGTAGCCCAACATTATTTTGTTCCTATACACCTTGTCCTGGCAATCTCAAGGTACGCATAGATGGTTCATTATCCACTGTGGCTGGGAAAGGTTCCATAAAAATTTCTGCGTCCTTAACACTTCACGCAGTGCTTCATGTACCCAAATTAACATGCAATCTGTTATCGATTAGTATGTTAACCAAAACTCACAATTGTATTGCTAAATTCTCTGAATCTTGTTGTATATTTCAGGAGCTGGGTTCGGGGAAGACGATTGGCAATGCTAGAGCTGAGGGCGGTCTTTATCACTTTAATGTTGTTCCTGTTGCGGATCCACAAGTTTATCAAGTCACTGCTGATTCTTTTTCCTCCTCGAATCATGCTTTGATTATGTTATGGCACCGTAGATTAGGGCATTTGAATTTTCAGTATTTGAGACATTTATTTCCATCTTTGTTTCGTAATAAAAATCCAAGTTTTTTCTCTTGTGAAGTATGTCAATTAGCTAAACACACACGTTCTATCTTCCCGTCTAAACCATATAAATCTAGCCGCCCATTCTCACTAATTCATAGTGACATATGGGGGCCTTCTCGTGTCCACACCAATTCAGGGTCACGTTGGTTCATTACATTCATTGATAATCATACACGAGTGTGTTGGGTGTATTTGCTTAAAGAAAAATCGGAAGCAACTCATACCTTTCAAAAATTTAATTCGATGATCAAAAATCAATTTCATACCACTATTCAAACATTACGAACCGACAATGGCCGTGAATTCTTTCATTCCACCCTTGGGGAATACCTTGCAAACCAAGGTATTCTTCACCATACAACTTGTCCATATACCCCACAGCAGAACGATGTTGCTGAACGAAAGAATCGTCATCTCTTGGAAATAGCACGTGCATTCATGTTCACTATGCATGTTCCTAAATTTCATTGGGGAGACGCTGTCCTCACTGCAACATATTTAACAAATAGAATGCCCAATCGTGTTCTTGATCTTCACACTCCCTTATCCACTCTTAAAGCTGTATATCCTCATTTTCAGCTTGTCTCTTCCTTAGTTCCCCGTACTTTCGGTTGCACATCGTTTGTCCACAATCATAATCCAAGTAAATCCAAGCTTGACCCACGTGCCATTAAGTGTATTTTCCTTGGTTATTCACCATGTCAGCTTGGTTATAAGTGTTATTCCCCCTCCTTAAACAAAGTTTTTGTGTCAATGGATGTTACTTTTTTCGAAAACCAACCTTTTTTCCAAACACTTCGCTTCAGGGGGAGAACACGGTTGAAGCTCAGTTCCAGTCAGGTACACCAGATCCATTTGACCAGTCTTCTAATCAGCCTTCCAGTATTCACTTACAGCCTCAAAATATGCTGCCACAGCCTTCCAATATTGACTTCCAGCCTCAAAATACGCTGCCCATAACCACTATCAACGAATTTGAGGCAGGGGGAGATGAAACTCGACCTGATTTCATTTTTTATTCACGACGGAACAAGATTCAAGGTATAGAACCGACCGATGCTCAACAAAACCATGAAGTCGAACCAAATCCTGCTCAACAAACCACTGAATCAGAGGTAATTCCCTCAGACCTTGATATTCCTATTGCACTTCGTAAAGGAGTAAGACAATGCACAGCTCAACCTATAGCAAAATTCATTTCATACAATACTTTGTCTCCCAAATTTCGAGATTTTACATGTCATTTGTCGAGCATTGAGATTCCTAGGGATATCCATGAGGCAGTTGTTATTCCAGAATGGAGAAAGGCTGTGGTTGAGGAGATAAATGCGTTAAATAAAAATGATACTTGGGAGATTACATCTTTACCTAAAGACAAGAAAACAGTAGGGTGCAAATGGGTTTTCACTATTAAATACAAAGCAGATGGGAGTATTGAAAGGTATAAAGCTAGATTGGTAGCCAGAGGATTCACTCAAACAGCAGGCACTGATTATCAGGAGACTTTTGCTCCAGTAGCAAAATTAAATACAGTAAGGGTGCTACTATCTTTAGCTACTAATCTTGATTGGCCATTACAACAGCTAGATATTAAGAATGCCTTCTTGAATGGGGATCTAAATGAAGAGGTATACATGGAACTTCCACCTGGATTTGGAGATAGAAATGAAGCTGATCAAGTATGCAAACTGAAAAAAGGCTCTTTACGGTCTGAAACAATCTCCCAGGGCTTGGTTTGAGAAGTTCAGTAAAGCAATCAAAGGAAATGGATACTCTCAATCACAGACTGACCATACTTTATTCTACAAACACTTGGATGATGGAAAGATAACTATCTTGATAGTATATGTGGATGATATTATCTTAACAGATGATAATATAGAAGAAGCTCGAAAACTGAAGGAATTTCTAGCTACTGAATTCGAAGTTAAGGATCTGGGAAACATGCGATATTTCTTGGGAATGGAAGTAGCACGGAGCAAAGTAGGAATCACGATATCCCAAAGGAAATATACACTGGACTTACTAAAGGAAACAGGTATGCTAGGCTGCAAACCAGCCGAGACACCTATGGAACAGAACCTGAAACTCGGGTTAAATGATGACACTAATAAAGTGGATCGAGAAAGTTACCAACGTATGGTAGGAAAATTAATCTATCTTTCTCACACGAGACCAGATATTGCGTTTGCTGTGAGTGTTGTAAGTCAGTTCATGCATTCCCCATGCAACCAACATCTTGAGGCAGTACGACGGATTCTGAGGTATCTCAAAGGAAATCCTGGTAAAGGCATGTTTTTCGAAAAAAATAAAAAACGTGGTATTGAGGTATACACTGATGCTGACTGGGCTGGATCAGTAATGGATAGACGATCAACTACAGGTTATTGTACTTATGTATGGGGTAACCTTGTTACTTGGAGAAGTAAGAAACAATCAGTTGTGTCTAGAAGCAGTGCAGAAGCAGAATTTCGAGCTGTTGCTCAAGGACTCTGTGAAGGTATTTGGCTATCTAGATTAATGGAGGAATTGAAGTTTTTTAACAAAGAGCCTATGAAACTCTACTGTGACAACAAGGCAGCAGTAAACATTGCTCATAACCCACTCCATCATGTTAGAACAAAGCATGTTGAGATCGACAGGCACTTTATCAAAGAAAAAATTGAGGATAAAAGTGTATGTATGATTTATGTTCCTTCAGGACATCAAGTTGCAGATATTCTAACGAAGAGTTTATCAAAGGCAGCATTCAATCAATTGACAAGCAAGCTAGGAATGATAAATATCTATTCTCTAGCTTGAGGGGGAGTGTTGGAGATAATTAGATAATTATCATATTAGATACTATTTTATCTTTATTATTTATTAGAGATATTAGATTAGGAGATAATGATAAGTTTAGATTTAAAGAGATTGTTTAAACTAGGTTTCTTGGTTGTTTTTCTTTGTATAAATACTTCATTATTTTCTTCAGATTAATGATGAATTTATAATAGAGATTTTTTCCACTATCTCATATTTTGTAACAGAAACTGTGTTATTCTTATATAGATCGGTCCTGTAAACACCAATATATATATATATGTCATGTCATGTACCAACACACATGAATATCGTGCACAAAAAAATTTCCCGAAACAATTTGCTTTTAGATAAATATTGCGGAAGGAATAACATCAATTTGCTAAAGCCCGTAAAACAGGGTGCTAACTGCTAAGTAACACTTTCATAAAGTGATGAAAATAGGAACATTAAATTTGAGGGGTATTGTACTATATGTCAAACGACAAGGAGCAGAACGAATTGTAAAACCTTGTCGGATCAGAAAGAAATTTCATCATACAAAATTTCGATATCTCGTCATCACGTACTTGGTTCAGGTGCCTGGAAATCCCAAATCGATTGATTTTTGTTCAAACCCTAACCCTGCCGTTAAACCATAATATCAACTATAGTTTTCTGATCTTTGTACCCAATGGCTACCGATTCCGAATTCATACGCCGCAAGCACCACCGTTCCTCCTCCCCCGACAATGGCGACGAGCACTCAAAGCGCCGCAAACACCACCATCACCGCCACAAAAGCAAGAAAGACAAGGAGGTTCCGAGGGACGAACTGAAAGTAGGAAGAATTGAAAATAATGAGTTCGAAGATAGGAAATTGGGAAATAGTGAGGATGAGAGCGGTGCGGTCGGTGATGTCGTGGTGTCGAACGGATTTGGATTTACTGGGGTAGATTACGAGATGGAGGAAGGGGAGATTGTGGAGGATGAAGATTTAGGTCGTTATGCTAATGGTGAGTTAGAGAAGTTGAAGAATAATTTGGATTCCGACATGGAGTCGGGAGAAATAAAAAATCTCCAGGACAATGATTCTAACCTGGTGAGTTCTGATTCACCCCCCTTTTATATCAATCATTTGTTAAGAGTTATTTTTTGAATCGTGGGATTTTGGATTTTATTTTGTTCGAGGAAATGACGTAAAACCATCCATAAAGGTTAACCACTTTATAAATGTCTATGCATATTGCTATCGTAGATTCCTTGTAAATGAACTGCTACACAACGCGTTATCTAATTAAATACGTGGAATAGGCAAGCTTAATCTCTCAGTGTTCGTAGCTGAATGGGGCTGTTTGTTTGTGATAATCACTTTCCCAAGCAAAAGCTGTAACTTTTTATTATTCTCAGGTCAGGTATGATCCCCTTATCATGTTAAAAAATTATTTTGGAACTTTTTTCAAATATCTCTGAAAGTGTACTACTTGCCTCTCAGTCCTTCGAGTTGCTCTGAGTGAAACTTCCATGATTTTTTTGTGGCATCTTGAACTGCAAGTGAAATGATGAACCTTCTTGCAAATATTTTAGTTGCATTAGAGAGTCACGACAATTATCAGTAGGTAACTGCATACTCTGTTTTTGTGCTGCAAGAAAAGTTGCCACATGTAATTGAAGATTGTGGAAGTCTGAACTGATGATGGCGTTCAATTGATATATATTTGATGGCATTATGGTTTTAATGGTATTTTAGAATTCTTCTTTACAGGAAGATATTGAAAATGCGAAAAGTGTAGAGAAAAACTCAAGGAAACTGGATAATGATGGTGAGGATAGCAAAGTAAGTGGGGATCCAGATAAGAAGAGAGCATCTAGTTTGGATGATCGAGCAAAAAGGCATTATGCATGCAAAAATCATGATGATGTGCATATGGCTTTTCGTGTGGATGGTAAGAGGACTAGAAAATTGGATGATATGGTTGATCCATGTAGTCGGGGGGGAAGTTCATCATCTGAGAAAAGGCACAGAGTTGTTCCATCCTTTCACTCTCATGAAGAGTATCTGAATGAGAAGTCTCCTGGAAGCTTGTCGAACTCGCCTAAAAGAACTAGGGAAAGGTCTCGGTCCCGAAGTATTTTGTGTGAGCCTTTAATTGTGGAAGACACTTATCTTCCAGAGTTAAAACTCAGGAGTGATTCTGGCAATGAAAAGGTGATTTCCCCTGACAGAAACAATAACGATGGTAGCAGGGATGGTATAAGGGGTAAAGATATGAAACATCATTCTAGCAGATATTCAGAAGGAACAGAAAGGTCATATAAGAGAGACGGGTGTGACAGACACAGGAAGGGGAGCAGGGAGAGGACCAAGGATTGGGATGGAACGATAGAGGATAGACGAGAGAAGGAGAGAGAATGGGAGAGGGAAAGGGCCAGAAATCGCTATAGAGATAGGGTGGACAAGGAGAGAGAGAGGAGGAGGGAGAGGGAGGGAGAGGTGAGGAACAAGGATACTGACCGAGGTAGAACGATGTTTAAAGATGGTGGCAGGCCTCGAAGCAGAGATGTTGATAGGGATAACGAGAGTGATAGGTTAAGAAGGCGTCGGTTGTATGATGATCATGAGGTTAGTTTCAGAGATAGGGACGATGATTCCAGGCATGGAAGGAATATCAAAGATCATTCAAAAGAGAGATCTAGGAAAAGTGATTTGGAGAACATGGGCACCAACAGTAATTCAGGGGAGAAGGATGGTGAGAATATTAAGAGGTATGTTTTATTCTCGAACAAATATTAAAATTTGAGGGGCTCCTTGTTCTTAGATGGTTTATTGTTGTTGGTATCAGGGAGGAGGGTATACAAGAGGATTATCAAGATAAGATTGTGATGCAACTTGCTGAACAAGAAGACGACCTTGAGAGAATTAAGGAGGAATGTAGGAGGCGCAAAGAAGCTATCCTTGAAAAGTATAAACATAAAAGCTCGCAAAAAAATGAACTGAATTCAGAAGAAACAGGTAAGACTTTCATATCTGAAAAGTTTCAGATCGAGTCTCATTATTTACTTTGCATTCAAGAATTTAATGTTTGGGAATTTTAATCACTATTGGACGATACATGCGATGCCTCATCTGGGAAGTTCTTGTCTACTCATGATAACTTTGTCCTTTTATTGTACCCATTTACGTGTATGAATTCTGTAAAATTATCTATCATTTTTTTGTAGTACGAAATTCAGTGTTGATGTGTTCTCATGTGATAAAGTGCTCGGGAAATTCTTACTCTTGGATATAATGGTGTTAAATTATAGGGCCTTGGTTTGTCTTGTTTTGGGAGTTTTGGAGAAATATTTTGCATAAATAAAATTGTATTGCAAGTAATGAAGGCTTCTTGTTATTGTACTTATTTGTACTATTGAGGAATCATTTAAACTTCTCATGTGTATTGGTCCTGTTTGGAGCACATTAAACATGTTTATGTTTATTTGTTTCTCCTGAAACAATAAGCAGGTACACATGTGGAGCATCTGTGTTCGGAGAAATAGAAAAGAGAAGCAGCACATAAATTGTTTCTGGACTGTTGCTATGTGTTGTTCTAAAAAAACTTCTTTGAATATTCAAATAAACAAAAATTCATAATGCGATTAATAATTAAATAGGCAAAATGTATGGGAACAATCAGCGAATACTGTATCACTCCTAAATGAACCCACTGAATGTTGTCTTCTATTGATTTCTTCTCTTGGCTAATACTTGCCTCATATGGTCAGTTAAGAAGCAAGATGGACGGTCTTCTAAACAAATGGCATCTGCAGAAGTTGCAGCAGATAGCATTGACAATCAGGTGGAAGGCTCAGAAATTTTTGTCCCCGAGTCGAACTTTTCAATTGGGAAATCACCTTTGCAAAATGGCCTTTCAGCTTTTCCGAGGCCGGCTGGAACTGGTGGACTAGGTGATGGTTCCCCTAAGGTGAGCTAACCTCAATTGCACTACATTTGTATTCTCACACCCACCCAGCAATGGTAAATTGTATTTTTTTTTGGTAGGACAAAGTTGGATCGAAGGCATATCTCTTTACCTTATTAAGTTGATATTACCACCTTAATATTTCTCCTAATTTCTTCTTTGTGTTCTGATTTGCTTTGAGGAGATGATTGAAATTATTTATAACACTGTGCAGAGTGAAAGGTCGGCGGATATGTTCTGTGATGATATATTTGGAGAGTCACCTGCTGTTGTTCGTGAAACGGTAGGTATTCATTCTGATGTGTGAACCTTTCATGTTATTTTTTATCTTTCTATTTCCTGTTGGAGCAATATTCAACATCCTAGGAGTTCACTGTTGCTTAATATATTGTAGTTCTCTGTCTTTAAGGTCTTCTTTTCTCCTATGCTTTCACATCTGCTCAACTTCTACTGGAATAAGTTGACATTTTTTCATTTCTCTTTTTACAACCCAGCCGTCCCGTTAGCTATGTCTACATTAGAACATGTAGGGAATGTTCTAGTTTTGTTTTAAAGAAATTAAGCTTTTAATACTGGTCGTTACGGCTCACCTTAAGGTTAAGCAGTTAAGCTTTTTGCCAACATGCCAGTTTAGAACTGACTTTAGTGGAGTGGATCTCTTAATCTTTTTTTGTGTGAACTAAACGCTTCCTCAGGGAAAAGCAGACAATGCGGCTGTTGAAAAAAATGAGCTTCATGACAATTGGGATGATGCAGACGGCTACTATGGTATGTGTCTAACCATCAATATCCTAATCTTTTCTGTATGTGCTTCTTCTAGGAACGGATAGCTCAAGTTGGACTTGAAGAGCCTATCTATTCCTTCTCCTTCTTGAAAACGTGTAGTATATACATAGGTGTTAATACCATGTGTTTCTAGATCTTTGAGGTACCAACATATCTTAATGGTGCCATCAACCGAAGAACAACAGAGAATGTTAAGTTTGATAAAAGTCTACATTTCTTTCATTTTATTCCAATTTTCAAATTGTGCCTTTTATATTTCTCACCTAGACTCCTTTTTTCCCGACATTCAGTCTACCGTTTTGGAGAAATACTTGACGGTCGATATGAAATAATTGCTGCTCATGGGAGGGGGGTCTTTTCTACTGTTGTTCGTGCAAAGGATCTCAAAGCTAAATCCAGTGGTCCTGAAGAAGTAGCAGTTAAGATCATCCGCAATAATGAAACAATGTGGGTAAAATATAAAGTATTTCTTTAATGCTGTAAATGAATGTTAACTGTGATTAAATCCAGGTGTTGCCATGTAGGTACAAGGCAGGTATGGAAGAGTTGGTCATTCTTAAGAAATTGGTCAAAGCAGACCCTGAGAACAAGCGCCACTGTGTTCGCTTTCTTTCTACCTTCAAGTATCGAAATCATCTATGTTTAGTTTTTGAATCTCTGCATATGAACTTACGTGAGGTTCTTAAGAAATTTGGTCGTAATATTGGTCTGAAGCTTACTGCTGTGAGGACGTATGCAAAGCAACTATTCATCACGTTGAAACATCTGAAAAACTGCAGTGTTCTTCATTGTGACATCAAGCCAGATAACATGTTGGTATGCTGCCAGCCATCTTCAGTTCTCATAATTATATCAGAGTTTATTTTCTTCTAATTTTTTGCATTTTCTTCCTTAGGTGAATGAAGCTAAAAATATATTGAAGCTATGTGACTTTGGAAATGCCATGTTTGCTGGCAAAAATGAAATCACCCCATACCTTGTCAGCCGTTTTTATCGGGCCCCTGAGATAAGTAGGTTTTACATTTTCTTGTTTCTTTCTAATATGTTTCTTGTCCAGTATCAGAAAGGTTTTAGTGCCCAATTAGTTTATCTATTTCGCCTTCTGTAGTTTTAGGCCTGCCTTATGATCACCCCATGGACATGTGGTCAGTTGGTTGTTGTTTGTTTGAGCTCTACACTGGGAAAGTTTTATTTCCTGGTCCTACCAATAATGACATGCTTCGTCTTCACATGGAACTGAAAGGTCCATTTCCCAAAAGGATGCTTCGAAAGGTAAGAAATCTGTTTGCGTATTTGTCCTCGTTGTACCTCTTTTTCCCCTAAGTCTGCCTCTCTTCTATTTTTCAGCTATGATATTAGTGGTTATGATTTCAGCTATTTTGTGCAGGGAGCATTTACTGACCAACACTTCGACCAGGATTTAAATTTTCTTGCTACAGAGGAGGACCCTGTAACAAAGAAGGTAGGTAGGCAGTTAATATTACTTTAATTTATATAGATGATAGCGAAATTTTGGTCTCAAGTTGATTACTGTAATTTATATAGATGTAGATAGCGAAATTCTGGTCAGAAGTTGGATACTATGACTTCCTACGCTCTGGTTGAGCTTTTGCTCTGTTGTTGTAGGGAATTAGGAGACTAATAGGAAACGTGAAGCCAAAAGATTTTGGCGCTCTACTTCTGGGATCTCCTGGTGAGGATCCAAAAATGTTAGCTAATTTTAAAGACCTTGTGGAAAAAAATTTTGTTTTGGATCCAGACAAGAGGTTGAGTGTATCTCAAGCCTTGAGCCATCCTTTCATCACGGGCAAGTGACACTGATGCTGCTTCTGACTACGGAACTGCTGTTGCATTAAATTCTTGTACATTTTCATGATATCTCACGTAATCAATTATCTAATGGTTGGACATTATTTGTCTTTGTTCTCTGTTCGGGAGCAAGAAATCAGGAGATATTCACCGCGCATGGTAGAAGTTCTTAGAGGAGATGTTGGGAAACGCATCTAACATGGAGTTCTTTCGTTGGATTGTTTACAGTGTCTATTGTAAGATAACCCACCAAAGGTTTTTTTTTCTCAGTGTGTTTGTACTAATTATTATTGGTGACAAGTAAGAAAGTTTACGATGATATCATATTTTTACTTATATATTTCTTGCGTATACTGGAACTGATCCAGGTGCTTAAATAGAATGGTGTTATTTTCTTTGTTGGGCTTATTTCATTGTTTATTTGATTTCTGTAATCTGCTATAGATTTTTGGTTCCTGGAGATTCTGATGTAATCTTTAATTCAGGAAATCTACCTGTGCTATGAGGAAACCATTCAGTGATTTTAGATGCTAAAAAGACACTCTGGAGAAGGTACCTTGGTTTGTTAATTAGGAGTTTGTGTGTGGAACCTTTTACAATACATCAGTTGGTTCCAGAAGCTGTTTCATGTAACCATCAGTTGGTTTGTCGAATCATCAGCCATGATTTTATGTATTCTGCATTTAGATGTTTCGTCCAGAGTTTTGTTCTTCTTTGAGTCACACTTATTAGTGTACATAAGATATTATTATCGAGAACAATCGTTGTTGGTGCTTTTCCTCGTCAATTCTTCTAACCGAGTCCCGAACATTCAAAGAAGGCCAAATTTTGGTCCTCAGTTCTATAATGACTCCAAGCTACACTTTCATGTGACTTGTTTTATTTTTCTTTCCTTCTCTTTATTTTCTCCCGGGATATTGGATGCATGGTTTTTGGTGCTGGTTTTTAGAGCTATGAGTATATATGTGTATGTATCTTTCTTTTGAGTTGCCATGCATCTGATCCATGGTTTGGTTGTTCTGGAGGATTCTTTGCCCTGGACTAGGAGATGTTCAGATGCTGGTTCGAAGTGTGAACCCTTTGGTGAGTGACCCATGTGATTGACTTATTTTTCTGAGCATTCATTGTTAAATAATATTGCAACAATTGGTTGTGACCTGCATTTTTTTGTTGATAGAATGAAGCTCTCGTATGTGCGTCCACAACTCTGGTAAGTGCCCGCTGTATCTTGCATATTGTCCTGTGGTGAATGTTTGATCTTATAAATTGGCGTGGTTACAATAAGGTGCTCGAAACTCCGCGAGTCCTTTGTCCCAATCCTTGTAGTAATGTCCAAAGAGGCTACCATTTGATTTGTCGGAACTTAGTTTTTATGGTTACTCCAAGGATGGCACTTATTAGTACATTAATCTTTTTGATTTATCTCTAGTTTATTGACTATTGGAACTCTTAGGAATACAATTGAACTTGTTTACAAGCATACAACTAGTGAGGTTACTCTGAACTGGTTCAATTGTAGGGTGGATCTTCTCAAATGAGTGGTCATCATTTAGTGATACCAAAGCAAAAAATTTGTGAGTTTGACAAAACAAGTAATAAATTTCGCTATCCTGATTTAATCTAATTGTATACTAAGCTGTGCAATTTATTTCTTAATTCATGTCATCAAATAATTTAAACTCAGGTAGGATTCAAAATTCCAATTGTCATCATTACACTAATTTGCAATTTTTTAAATAATAAATTTAATTATTTTGCTGATAAAGTGATATCGTTTGTAAGTTGGAAAAAGATTTAAATTATTATTTCTGTGGTGTTCACCCTCCTTAAAAATTCATGCTTTCGTGTCTATAGCTTTTAATTTTTGAATATATCTGCTCATACATTTTTGTTGCTCCGTTCTCTTGTATTGACTATTTTTCTTAAAAAATTGCTCATCTCTTTCGTGGTATTTACACGTGGAGGAGAAGCAAATAGTGATGTAGAAAATTTGTAGTAGTACAAAATTAATGTGTCACAACCGCATTAGTTTCTTCAAGGACCAGATGAAACAAATCTGTTAGGTATGCAAACTGTTACTTGAATTAGATGCAGGGTAATTTGGCCGTACACATGTATATTGGTGTGTCTCTTGTAGATGATGCTTGTTAGAAAAGGCATGTGGAATTATCATCATGTTACACAGATGTGTGTCATTTCACAAGACTTTTACTCTGAAGGGACAGCTGTCTGGCTCAGTTCTTAACGTACCGTGATTAGTTCCACACAAGCCTCATAATGTGGTTATGAATGAAATCTTGATTTTGTTCAAGTTTTAAGAACTGTTTTTCGGAAGAATGGTGACCTTCGATGGGTCTTCTAGACAGGTGGTGTAATGTAGGTAATAAGGATTATTTATCTCCTCAAATCATCTTGTTACTTATAGGGTACAAGCTGATTGCCATTCTGGAAAATAAATTGCTGATAATGTAAAAGCATTTGCAACAAAGGAAGACAAAATCATACAACCTTTTCCTACAAAACCTTTTCTGGTTTGTTTCGGGTCCTTGTACCAATTTGTTGGCATGCTTCATTAGTTTTTCATTCCAAGTTAAGCTGTAAGGAGACTGGTAGTTTCATATGATCTGTGATTCTGGTTTTCACAATTTTAGCTTTTATGTTAATATATAACGAGTTCCTTGATGATTGATAACGATAATATGACATAATTTTTTCTTTCATCATTTTAATGAGGATTTGGCTTTATTCAATTAATGTGTCTGTCCTCCTTTCGTTTGGACTTTGACTTCAATTTTTGCTTGGATGAACTTGTTGATTTGATAATTTTTCCTTTTCTGGTTTTCTTCATAAAAATGAATAAAACAACCATGAACAGTTTTTTGTTGTGTGATGTTATTCGAAACGTTGTTAAGGATTTTTTTTTAATTGATGTGGACAGTTCTTAGATTTGTACAACTTACATATCCACATCTATTGGATTTACTCCCTGTCAAAATTGTAATTACATTTTTGTAATCGTTCTATTTCAGTTCCAAAAGTAGAATTTGTGCATCGAGATTTTGTTAAATACTATCAATTTATGTCTTCTTGTGCACAGCATTACTAAATTGAACATGTTCTCATTATGGTTGGTATCCCTTTATGAACATATTGTTTAGTGGTTGTGTTTGTCAACTTTACATGGATTTCTCACCCATCGGTGGCCATCAGTACCTTGAAGAAAACAATTTGATTACATCATACAACGTGACCAATGAAGGGTTATGATTGGTTCTTGATGTGCTAGTTGCATGCTTAAACATTTTATACCTCTCTCGCTTCCTTGTTATGGGCCTTTCCACAAAAGATATTGTAAATGTATGAAGGTGGGAGAGAGCAGTGCGATTTTAGATTTTTTGTTTAGGAGGCGAAAGTTAAATAACATAAAAAAATTTGAGGGCAAAAAAAATCGAGGGGTGTCAAAAATAATTTTAGGGGCTGAATGCAATTTTTGGGAGAACAAATGCAATTTATTTATAAAAAATTTTTATAACGTCAATTTACCCGTCAGAGAGAGTGCCTTGTTAGTGTTTTTATCGCTACCCACTTAGGAGCTAGTCTTGATGGTTAATGAGATTTCCTTTTACTGGAGTGGAGTTGCGTAGTTGCCTTTCATTTATGTTGATTACGGAGGAGTGCAAGTGGTTTGGAAGTGGGAGAGTTTTGCAAGTTGGAAGACTTTATTGATGACTTTAACATATAAGATTGTCGACCTAGCAGAGTCCTTTCACGGTTTCACCTCATTGTTTTTGAGGATGGCATGGATTTTTCATTAGCCGATTGATTTCTACTATGTTCGACGAGACGACTAGTCTTGGCAAAAGCCATTATGCTATTCTTGAAATCTAACAATTCTTTCACAAGGTTGGTGCTATATCGCTTTGTTAGGGTTTGTTTGATGATGCCTTAATTGTAGTGCCCTTAGGGGCATTATCACCATTCATTTGGAATCTTTTTTTAAAAAGAAAAAAAAGATATGGTGGGTGATGCCCCTGAGGGCAGTGTGAACCCCTTTGTTAGGGACAGACATTTGGATGTAAGATTTTAACTGACAAAAGGACTTGGTGAGTTTTAGGTTCGACTTTCTTTCCCTTTTTTGTGACTTCCGGCGTTCTCTATATTTTGTATTAGGGACAAACGAAACATTAAAATTAGATATACTCAAAAGTGCTTCGTGTTAAATTCAAAGCTTCCCCTCTTGAATATGTGAGGGTCAATTATTACGCTGAAATTTACATTGATATACGGTGTAAGATGATTTTTCTTATTAGTATGATAATTTAGTAGTGTTTAGACACTACTGGGGGCGGCGACCTTAGGAAATTGCAGAGGAGTGAAATGAGCAGGGGGCGATATACTTGCATTGTTGGGTGCGAAATGTAGATGTGTAGAAATACTACACTTGAAATTTTAACCCTAAAGAAGGTATTTTATGGTTGCAGCTGGCCTTATAATACAAAGTATGAGCTATTGGTTAACCATTTTTACATTTGTGTTACAGAATACAATTTAAGTAACAAATCCTTGGAAGGACTCCTTTTTTCCCCGTGTTATATGGGTAAATGCGTTTATGTTACGTGGACTTGTCCCTGGTGACTGTGTGTCCAGTTCAAGAAGAAGCTCAGCATAAGACTTTAGCTAAAATCCGGCCGACAAAAAGTTTTTATCGTTCAACAGTGAATTTGGGAAACAAGTGTAGCCTTCGTATAACAACCGTCGGCTAGGCCTTTTTGCCCTACTCTTTGCTTTAAATAATGTAGTTAAGAACGCAGAGTGGACTTAGGTTATGTGGACAAAATGAGTTATGTCTCATAGAAATGAAGGATCAGTATAGAAGAAATTTGTGCTACACATCTGTCTCCTGATATTGTTCTAGCATTAGCCTACACTGTCTCCTTTGCTCCTTTGGGTCCATCCCTTGTCATGAGTGACTCAGAATTGAGGAATAGTCCTTTCAATAACTTTGAAAATTTTGATTAGATTGCATCAGATTGAGCAAGTCCTTTCAGTAACGAATGTCATCCTGAATGTGGAGGTTGTCGTATATTTCCGGAGTTCTATTGTTAATGGAATGAACTCATTCAAGACAGCGTAAAAGCAGGCATAGTAGTAGTACTATGAATCAACGGTGTCAAAAATTTTGTTTTTATCATAAAATTTTGCGTATATTGCGATCAATGTTTTTGTTTACTGATTAGTTTAATGTGAAATGGATGGTAGAATTATCTTCGAGAACATTGTTCTTTGGGTAGTATCAAATTTCCTGTTATTTGCTATCCCGCTGATTGAACCTATGGACTAATCTATTATTGTAGTTTTTTTTAGCAAATCTAATATTGTAGTTTGAAATGATAAAATGTTGAAAGATATGTCGAACAATCTTGAAAAGTTCAAAGTTCTATACTATACATTTATAGCGCATTCAATGATATAGGTGCAAAAAGAAATGAAAAAACGTTAATAAAATCCTATGATTTTGCTTTCTTTTTAGGGCTTTTTTTTCCTTTTTTTTTGTATCTTCTAGATGATGTTGATTTTGGTCAATATTACAGCGGACTACAATTTTTTTTTTACATTGCTTGTAAAACTTAACATTTACGCAAAGGATTTGTGTTGCATTCAATGTATTTATGCACTTTAATTATAGGGCCTATCAAAGTAGAATTTGATAATCATCATCAAAGACTTGGTAATAACTAACTAATGAAGGTTATTAAATCTGTAATAGAGGACGGATTTTCGAAATTGAAATCACTCAGAGTAAAAGTTGACATTTTCTTGAAAAGTATAAAACATTTAGCGATGACACTCCGGGCTAGTTGGATTGGTTGTTACTCTTGTCCCCTTTTAAGATGTACTCGAGTTCGAGTCTGTTAAAAAGATTTGTCCCTCCCAAAGCTAAAATAAATAAAACATTTAGCGATAGCCATCTCGATTGTATTTGTGTTGTTTTGACAATATTGCAACTCTTCAACATTACTCAATCTTGTGTTATTCTCCATTCTATTTTTGATACATAAAATTTTGGGTATTTCTTAGTGCTCATCTTATTTTGATAAATTAACTTTGATTATAACGAATGGCTGAATAGATTTAGAAGATTTTTTTTGAACAATTAACAGATGTTGACTAAAGGGTAGTTAAGCGATTGATAATTAAAATAATTAAAAAAATTACCATATCAAATGTGTTCTATATACGAAAGAAACCATTTAGTTGGGAATACAGAAAATATAAATGCATTATTTATACTCTTAAATAAAAATAAATTAAGTTATCTGTCCGGTAGATATCAATAGTTAAATTTTGAAGAAAACTTCGTAATTACAACTTTTAACATCTAATTTAAACAATAACAGATGGATCATCTTATGTACAATAGATATATTACAAATACATTATCTCTTAATTAATAAACACTTCATATGTAACTCGAGTACAAACTTCGGGTACACGATGATTGAGATGGTAACCAATATATCGGTTGGTCTGTTATGAAGTGTAACCCCAGAAATGCCGATTTCAACCTTAATTAAAATCTTGAGGTCCCGTGCAATTAACCATTCTTTATGATGTTAGAAATTGTGTGCAGCTATCTCAATCTATTGCTACTTGTGTGTCATTCACTTTCCTACAAGACTTGCAACTTTAATATCATTCTCTATTCTTACATGATACTGATATTAGCCGCTCAACAAACTGACTTTTGTGGGCATTTTACTTTCCTCCTTTTGGGATTTCATATATGTTGTAGATGCACACACACATAGTAAGCATTCATACAAGTTTTCATTTCTCCACAAGAAAAATCCAAACTTTGACCTGTAGTTACTAGGTACCTTCCTCAAGGCCCCCCTTACCGCGTAAGCCACATAAAATTTGCATTCCCATTCTTAATCACATGATTTTGTATTATTTTTTTAATATGATACAATTTTTTTTTTTAAAAAAGTAATTACTTCGTTCATAAGAAATAACCCAACACGTCCTTTGGCCGAAATAATACGTGTATCATATATAAAATCTCCAAAATTTGTTTAAGACGCCAGTGGTCTTCTTCCCTTCGTCACCAACAAAAGGTGCAATTCAGCAATTGCTTGGTTGTACTCTAATACCCTACTCTTCAACAGCTAAATACTCCAAGTTCTTGGAAAAAAACCAGTGAAGTTCTTGTTCAAGAAAAAAAGAAAAGATATAACTAATGGGCATAAGAAGAAAGCTGGATTCTTTAATGAGAAAAGGCTTCAACACTTCGAATTTTAAGGGGACTGTGAATTTGGCGATTTCTCGATTCGCAGTGTTAAAGAACCAGCGCCAAGCTCGGGGAAACATTGCACGTTCCGATGTTATTGAATTCCTTAACCATGGCTACCAAGAAAGAGCTCTTCTAAGGGTAATGTATTTGTTTGTCATGTTGCTGTTTACTCTATTGCTAATGATTGCAAACGATAGTGTTTTTAAGCCGTTTCGCCCAATGCTCAATCGGCATCAGCATTTGAGTGTTGGATTCCTATGGGACAAGTGGTTGTATGTTTGATTTGTTTGTGTATTGATATGCAGGTTGAGCAAGTGATTAAGGACCAAAATATGTTGGATGTGTATGTCATGTTGGAAGGATACTGTCATTTGTTGATTGAGAGAATCAGCCTCATCGAACAAGAGAAGTTTGTTTTCTTCTCTTATCTGTTTTCTTGATTTCTTAATAGCAAATTGGGAATTTTATTTCAATTTTTCTTTCCAAATCATTGTTTATATTTTCATGTTTAAATGGTTCTATTCTTTTTGTTGTTTCATGTAGAGAATGCCCTGATGAACTTGTGGAAGCTGTATCAAGCTTGATTTATGCTGCTTCAAGATCTGGTGATTTCCCAGAACTTCAAGAAATTGTCAGGATTTTCACCTCTCATTTTGGAAAAGATTTTGTGGCTCGCGCAGTTGAATTACGCAACAATTGTGGTGTAAATCCTAAGGTGTATATGCTAAATATTCGGTCGATTTATATAATAAAATATTGGAATAAAATAGTTATTAGTATGATGATAATCCCCTTAAGTAGCAATCCTGAGGTATAGATGCTACATATTTGGCCGATTTATATTATGAATAATTAATTTATTCCTCCGATTGATATAATAAATTATTATTTAACTCAAAATTATATTTCGCTCAGCCTGCGTTCTTAGTCCGATGATAAATAATCATGTATCCTTTGGTGGGACAATCGGAACAATCGGGTTCGAATCTGGTTAATGACCCGAAAATCTTTTAAAATCTCCGTCCCTCATATCCAAAAGGAAAAAAAAATCTGTTTCGCACTAATTTGTTTTTTACATACAGATTATACAGAAGTTCTCTACAAAAATGCCAACCTTGGAGAATAAAATGAAGGTGCTTGGGGATATTGCCACAGATAACAACATTGTTATGCAAAATGAGACTACTGCTCCAGCCATCGAACCGGTACGAAAATCATCTAATCCTTTCAAGTTAAAAGTTCGCTCAAAAATTATATATAGGACTCCCACGATGTTTGTTTTTTATTTTTGTTTACATATTACGCGTAAAGATAGATTATCAGCATCGATTCATGCATATTTGCTGCTGATTTCAGGAAGGTCAAGATTCAAGAAAAGGAAATCAGCAAAATAACTCAATAAGACATGATGATGTAGACGAAGCAGTGGATTTCACAGAATCGCAGAAATTCATGGTAAAATACAGAGATGTCGCTCACGCAGCACAAGCGGCTTTTGAATCAGCAGCATATGCAGCGGCTGCCGCCAGAGCGGCTGTGGAGCTCTCGCGGTCTGAATCGACCGATCCTGACGACCCATCTCCTCCAAATCATCAGCCAAGAAAGATATCATCAGCCACATTTGATCCTACGCGAGATGAAAAAGATTCATTGGAAGATGAATACGATGAAAAAGAACTGGAATTTGAAAAAGTTCACCCCATTCAAAACCATGATTGGGCACCTGAAAATGAGAACGAGACGGGGTTTAAGAGGTCGTTGTCTGGTTCAACTGCGGACTTAGCAGCTTACAACATTAAGAAAATCGAAACCTCGTCTGACGAGGGAAAGATTGATTCCAAACCACTAGCAAAAGATGTGGTTTTTGATCCAAGTGATGATGAAAACGATGAAATTGTTGAAGGGAGTGGCAAAAATCTTCATAATTCAACTGACAAGTATTACCCTTTACGGTCCGGGATCGCGTTTAAAACCGGCCCCGAGTTTGAGCTTCGAGATTCCTTAGCATTTGGGACGAGAACCGAGAGTTCAGAACCTTTGAACATCAACCGGAGGCCGATTTCTGTGAGGACCAAATGGAGACATGGAATGTAATAAAAGTTTACATGCGAGATTTACGATACTCAAAGGTTGGAACATGATTATGTTGGTGATTATGGGGGATTGCAAGAATGGTAATTATAATTTAAGGTGGTGTTTGGATATGAAATTTGATGTTTATGATTGGGAAAAGATATGATGTCATTATTATTTGAAGAAGTTAAAAATAAAACGAGATTGATGTAAAAAAGTGAAATATTGTATTTATTATTGTCTGAACAGTTCCTTTGAATTATAAAATGATTATTTGAGTAAAAAGTCTTAGATTTCTTTTTAAAAAGAAAATATATTACTAAACGATAGTTCCAAACTGGCAATTTCATGAGGCAGAACCAGCAACAAACATAACCTCCACAAAAGCCTAAAAGATAAAACTATTACTCCAACAATACAAAGATGGCTACGCCTAGTGAAGACATGTCGTTCAAGTGAATAAAGAAAATTAATACAACAAGAGCTCTGAACCGGGACCAGAAGAGGGTCGATCGCCTCAAACCTTGCTACCCAGAGTACTGATACGTAGGGGATCTGTCTTCCAAGTCAAGTGAAAATACAAAGAGTGATAAGCAGAAGAGCATAAGGTGAAAAAATAAAAATAAAAAAATTCAACGAACGTGCAAGCTCTCGCCTCCAAAACCCATACGTATAAACATACAACTGGATAGCATATGAAACCGACTTCCATCCTAGTCAGAGCCAGATATAGCTCCAACACTGAAACAGACAAAGAGAGCCACCACCACAAAAACAGAAGAAACACACAGGGAAATCCAGAGAATTTAACTACACACATAACGAGTACGACCTATAAACACAAGATTTAGATAAACATAGAATATACAAATAAAACCAGTACCAAAAGAAGGGGACTCGTACGACTGGTTAAGCACACACAAAATAATGCCAGGGTTACCCCCAAAACCTGGACATACCAACTTAGAAGCATCATGGAATACGGCGGGGGTGCATCGCAACCACCGTCGAAGCAGTACAACACACCCAAAACATACCACCACAAGCACAAACACCACCCCCAAAAACATCACCAGCACTACAACCACCGCCCCACACAAGGCCGCCACCCCTACCTCCACCCAGAAACGCCCCAAAAGCCCCGAACACTTCATGTGTCTCCATAGAGGCGGCACTTTACCCCACCGGACCAGCGTTACCTCCACTCAGCCTACCTCGAAAGCCAAAGTCACCATTGAGACCACCATCAGCGCAATCACCACAATCGTCCCCTTCAGAGCCATCACCTCATCCAACCCGGCACGAAGAACAAAGTCACCAACTAGTTCTCGAAGGCCACACCAACGACCAGAATCTCCACCTCCATCAATGGCCCCACCAAAAACAAGCCTCATACGAACCAGAGAAAAATCAATCAGCAAAGTAAGCCCCCCAAAATGAGCCATAGCCATACCCAACATCGGACAGACTGCAACCAAAGCCACATGGGCGGCGATGATAAACACCGGTGCAAAAACAAGAGCAGATACAAGATCATAACCCATTTGGGAAAGTAGTATATATATATATATATATATATATATATATATATATATATATATATATATATTACCATATAATATAAGTGAGCAACGGTTACTATTGCCATGAATAGTAGTACAGTACCATTATTGATTTCACTGGTTTTTTTTATTTTTATTTTTCTGATGGACCGAATTTAGTTGCATATTTTTTTGGGTTGTGTTGGGCCTCTTCATTTCCGATTTAGGTTGGCTTGATTTTGACATTTTTGGCCCAAGTTTACGTGGCATTTTGTTCTGTTTGTGTTAGGGTTTCCTCATTTCTCTACTCACGCGCCTCACTCGTGCTTCAGCCGCCCAAAAGCTGAGATCGTGCCCTTGCATTTAATGAAATTACTGTTGATACGTTGCCATGGTGTGGAGACCAAAAGTTGTTGGGTCATTTGGCGGTATGGTCATGTTTTTTTTGCCGTGTGGTCTGCAAGGAATCCCGTGAATCTTGGTGTAATCATGCCTTCTCCTCTTCGTGGGTGGCTGTGCGTCTGTACCTTCCATCTTTCCTATATTTTATAATTTTGCATGCTATATTAGCGTCGTGTTTGGGATTTTGGGGTACGCCCTTTTCATTTGTGCATTGTCCCGTTGAGGGAAAAAAAATTATTCTTGTCGCCTGTTCTTACGCGGCTTCGCTGGTACGGATGGACCTTTTTTTAAAGCTGGTTCTTACTTCATCCTCTGATTTATGTTCTTGGCTCCTGCTGTTATGTTAGGCTATGCATTTTAAGGGGTTTTCTTTTTTCTGTTTTCAGTATTTATGATGTTTTGATTCTCGTTTTCTGGTTGCTATTGATGCGCTAGGTTTTCCGGCCCATCGATATTTAATCCCTCTTATTTCTGACTCTTGCCATGCTGGCCACAGGAGATGCTGCCTCTAGAATGATCGATCCTAGCTTGCCGCAGTTGATTTCGATTGCTGCAATTTCTTCACTTGCCATTGGAGCAACTTTTAGTGGTTTGGTTCTTCCAAGGCAAGCCTATCAGCCAATAGCAAGTTGGAGTATCATCTATTAGGAACTTTTTTATCTTATTATGATTTTGATAGTAAACAAGAGTTCTCTTTGGTCTGATCATCATTATTGTGGAGCAACTATCACACCATACTGATGAGGAAACTAACAATTTATAGTCGTAACACATTCCATGAGAAATCTTTTCCTGCTAAAATCAAAAGATGGCTGGAGGCACATGTTTTCAAAAGGAATGCCCTTCTTATAGTAGTACTTGTTGGCGCATGCATGGTGATTGGTGATGGAATTCTCACTCCTGCTATATCTGGTAATCTATCTTACATCCCCATTTTGTTTTATTCCTATGGTGTCGTCCAATTTTTTTTTAAGAATCACCAATTCTGATTTATTAACAATTAACAGACGAATTATGCCTTTTACACTTTACATTTTGAGGAAATATGCATATATGTCATGGTAGAATCTAGATGCAATAATTAGTATCATTATAATTGTTCAAAAGAAAAACAGGAACCGGAAAGGAGAGAGTGTATGCATGGATGAACTATTTAGTTTTTCTATTTCGGATCATGGAGAATGGTTCTTCACTTACCCCATGAATCACAGTTGTTAGAAGCAGTAGGAGAGTAATGTTTTGTGAACACATAGGGAAGCCGTGCATATTTATTTCACTTCAACATGAGAGGATGATAACACCCAACATGGATTAGAGTAATCCACCCACCAATTTTCTAGCACTTCGAATTGGTTCAATACTTGATCATAATTGGTAGGTCATCATAGTCATCACGCTACCTATTTCATATGTTGATCAATAATATAATTCATGTTATTTACTCTGGTAGTTGTGAATGAATTATATAACTTGTACTATGAAGCTTGGATAAACGTGTTTTATGTATCTTTTTGCTTTCGAGTACACGAGCCTGTCACCTTAACATATGAATCTAGAATGACATACTTCCAGTCAGTTTTTAAGATACTTGCGTCATAATTGTTTCTTTTTGTTTGAGATAATATTTATAATGAACTATATATCTTGTCTTCAAAATATAGTAAATGAGATTGAATAATTAGTTACAAAGAACATCCTTTTCATTTCTTAAAATCAATATAATTTTTGTAAGATTACAAGAGACATTATTTTCAATGCATAGTTAATGTAATTGGAAGATATCAATTGTTAGTCATAAATGATTACAGTCTTTTCATCTTCTATCACTTAAGGCTATATATTTGCTTCATATGATTCTAAGTGATGAGATACATATTAGTTTGGTCCTCAGTTTCAATTTATCCTCGACTGGTGTTCATGAAGGCTCAAGATATTCTGATTTGACCAGCAGTGGCTTTACTTTGACTGGGCATCATGGATTATCACCTCATTATGTTCATGGTAATAGGTTCACCGAAAAGTTGAAAATCCTATCATCATACGAGGATTATTCATCTACCTACTGGTTTATTAATTTTCAAGAATTATGCTCTTATTTTTTTAGTTAACTTGTGAATCAGGTTGAGTTTTTTTTTAGTTTGTTACTTTTGCTCCTTACCATTAATTAATTGATGTTTATGTATTTCAGTTGCTAGAAAGATCAAGGAAAGAACTTAAATGATCTGTGGAGATATATATTAATATTGTAGAGAATATTGTTATGCATTCGAATCAAAGGGTGATTTAGTTGCATTGTACTTTGTGTTGTAAACATCTTGTAGTCTATGATTAAGTTATCTTATATCAAAGGATTTCGAGAAGCCACCTGACCTGAAGAGAGCCATTTGTGCTTGACAGACTGTTTTTTGAGGGCCTAAGGATTTTGAGACTTTGTGATTGTTTCATGCTTTTAACAGGTTAACTAAATGAATGCTAGCATAATGGTCTCCATTTGAAGTTGTAGCATTTATGATTGCTTCGGGTACTGTTTGAGGTTTATGTGTTTTGTCTTTATTTTATTTTATGTATATACCAATAAGGTGATCCCTGGCACCGCGCCTTGCGCGGTGCCAAGGAAACTAGTATATATATAAGTGCATGGAATTGGAGTTAATGTAGCTCTAAAATTATAGATATATATATATATATATATATATATATATATATATATATATATATATATATATATATATATATATAACCCACAACCGATGTCTTTTGGGTGTGCACTACTCACACCAGCCAGGTAAACCACACTAGGTAAGCCCGATGCGACAGGCTCAACCGAGAAAGTGTTGGTAGGGGGATCGAACTCGTGACCAAAAACCTTCATGCTCACGTACTCCAACTCGGCCACCCCATGAGTTTGTGTTTATATTTAATCTAGCTCAAGATAGTTTGTGTCGAACACATCGCCTCAAAACTCGAATGTGCTGCACTATGGATTGTGACTGGAGCTAGTAATGGGACTGGGGTTCTTATACCACAAATCGTTCATCCAAAAAAGAAAATGAACCAAATACGTTTGTTCTTACACTATGTATTGTGATTTTGCATCAAATGGGATTGTTTTTAGCTTACTGCTTAATGCTTATGTATGTTCGGTCCTTGAGATCTTTGTTTCGATATAGCTACTGTAGGAAGGAAGAAGAATCACAGGGGAAGAACATACAAGCGGGCCACAAATTCGGGGTAACTCTGGATTATTTCAACCTACAAGTAATAAAGATTCCTGAGTTATATAACTGTTATTTGAAGCGGAAGGTGCACTAAGGCTCTTGAGTATCAAAGAGTCAGCCAAGGTGCACTGCACTAGGCGAGACATACCTTTTATTTAAAGGTGTATTCAGATCGAGGGATTTGAAACAATGTATTTCAAATCCTTGATTTCTAATCAATTTAATTGTTTGATTGAATTTACATTTGCTATATTTCAAAATCCAAGCGCAATCTAAGTGAACTCACTAAAATGATCTGCAGAACTCAAAATATCTGAATTTTTTTAATCACATTATCCATATATATAATTATAAATTATTTAAAAATAATTAAACAAATATTGTTATTATATAAACGAATAAAGATATTCATTCACTTGCATTTTATCGTGCATTTATCATTTGAGCTTCATGGTTAAGGACTGGTTCATTGATGGACTGTGTCTTCACCTTGTTATCACGAATATAGGCAACATATTCGCAGAAAATCGCACTTGAAAATACAACGCAAGCAAAAACACTCGCATAGAAAACTTACCTAAGATAATACTAGAAATAATTAAAAACGAGGCATACACTAACAATAACACCGTGGTTCCATTGTTATGAAGAAGTTCTAAATGGTAACATTGACGTACAGAATCATATCTGGTGAGAAGAACACAAGAATAAGTTCATTCCCTGGGGCGTGCCCACCACAAAGAACTCAGGGCTCTAAGTCTTGACTTGTAATCACTGATGGCCAGAAGAGCACGAGCAGCTTGACGGGTGGTCAAGATTCGCTGCAGTTGTTGCAAAGTTTGCTGTCTCAGGAGATCAGCCTGTCAAATAGCAAATACATGAGCTCTTAGCGTTTGATAAATTGGAAATACAGGTACAAAATTTTAAAAGTACTTCGGGTGGACCTAGGATTTGCAACGATGGAGGCGAGTGGGAATTCTGGATTTGGGGTTGAGTTGTGGTAGAACTGGCCATTTTTTAGAAAAGACTTCATAAAATGATGAACTTTAAACTTTTTTTGTTCGAGTGGGTAATAGCCCCCTTTCTAGATCCATAATTGCTGAATCACTGAAAATTGGTAAGTAGGATATCGTACCTGATGGAGGAAATTTTCGAGTGCCGCGAGTTTGCTCATGGCAGTTGACATTTGTTCCATGTAATCAGAGACATATCCAGAGTCGTGAGGAGTTGAGGAGATGGAGGATAATGTCTCGACAAGTGATTGTTGCAAAGCTTCCATTCCTTGGGATAAGGCATCCTCAGCTTGTTGAGAGGATTGCTGTAAACTACGGATTCCAATCAATTGTTGTTCAGTTAATGGCTCAATTTGCCTTCCAGGTATCTAAAATCCAAAAACTCAACGGGTTAGAACAAATCAAGGTTTGCCACTTTCTCCACACAACAGAATTATGGAGTTTTTTCACCATATTTTCCTCCCAATCATAAAATCATCTACTATAAAAGGATTTCTAATACACATAAGATTATGTTTCTAGAGCCTTCATCGACCTGGCAATAGAGATACAGTAGAGGGCAAGAAGGGCGATCCGTGACTTAATTTACATTTCATCAGAAAAGCAAGTCAGAACAAGATAAATATTATGCCAGACAAATAAGTGAATTGTCGAATCACCTTGAGAACTTCCGAGGAGCGGAAGCCTCCTAACCACATGAAACACCTCTCAGCAGGAGCCTTCCACATACCAGAGAGCATGTGAAACACATCAGATTTCGCACCAACGCTCTTCAATCGGAACACTTCATCATAATGGGACATCACCACATCAACGATAAGCCGTAGTTCACTATCTCCCACATGAGAATTTACAGCCGATCTCAGATCCTCTATCAGCTTTTGATGTTCTTCGAGCCATCGAGCATACTCCATGTCAAATGCCAAAGCCCCTACATAGAGTGCAATTGTATGGATTCATATTAAGAACTAGTTTTTTCATAATTAATTAAATCTTGACTGAGTTTATTTTATTTCACAACTTTACCAACCATTTCCACCGATAGAATGACTATGATCTCCCGTGAATCCGGACGTAACAAACATGCCCTGCATTTTACCGATGGAAGACATTTGTTTTTGAGATAATCCATTTTATTCTGCAATCACGTATGAAAAAGAGAAAAGCACCTGCTGTCGTGCTCGTTTCAACTCCTGATCTAGTTGGGTAAGCTTTTGTCGGCTATTCTCGAGTTGTTGAACATACGCCTAAAACACAAAGATTAGGACAGGGAAAATAAACATGATTCCAAGCTTCTCCCTATATAATTGAACTTGTTCACAAAGATGGCATAATAAATTCAATAGATTCACGTATACTTTCTTCCTAATTCGACTTTTCCTTGCAGCCTCCCGATTCTGAGCAAGCCTACGAAGTGCCTAGAAAAAAAAAAGAGCAACAAAAGCAAACGAAACAATCACTACAAAATTAGATCATGTATCAAGTGAAAATGACACAACTACATCATCGAAAATAAACCTTTTGCTCTCCAATTCTTCCGTCAGAGGGGTCCCTTGAGTCCAAGGTTGTCAATTTTTCATTATGAACTCCAGGGAACTAAAATACAAACCAAAATCAAACTCACCCCCATAAGTATAAATGTCAAGACACAGCCACAAATTATTTCAACAGTAAAAAAACTAATAAAAAGTAAGAAGGAATAAAAGCTACTCTCAAGAAGAGAGAATTTTTAGCTTCCTCTTAATTTATAGTTCATGAAACACGTTATAAATCCACTATCATAACTTCGATAACAAGCAAATAAAACATGCTCCGGATTCAAGTTTCATTGATCATCTTGTAGTGTTATAAATTATTATTATTTTTTGCAAATTAAGGAAATAAACAAGAAGCCAAGTGACATAACATACACCGAATACATTGTTTTAACGGTAAACATAAAAATTCCAAGCACACATGACCTTCAAGATTTCTATTGCAAGATCTCAAGAACCCTACATAATTATTGTTAGTTACCAACAGCTAGTTTGGTCTGTACACACTTTACTATTGCAACCATAACTCATCTTCTTGGCAGAAACATCATTAAATTCAGCTATAGTCATATGTTGAGATTGAAGAAGCAAATATCTTGAGCTAGATGCTGGCTCTCGTGTCCGGTGACATTGAACTAAGAATTTTATTACAAAAAGGTAATAATGAACACACTTCAATACAAATTAATTTACACAACCGAACAACTGAAAATCACAGCTTAAAAAATATAAGAGCTAGTTTTTAATGAATTTCTAAGTGATTCCTCTGCCATCCTCGATTTAATATAATAGTAAATATAGTCAAACTTGTAGCAGGCCTATGCATTCAATAGATATTCAACATCCCATATCAAAATATTTATGAGTGCAAAATACTTGTTGGAAAAATATTGAATTTAACTTCAGAAATATCAAAATTCTAAAAGAAATGTACAACTCAAATCTATACAAAGTTGCTGAAGTGATATCAAAACGTACCCAATAACTTTGGGAGATCAAATCATTGTGAGAAGAAGTTCGTATGCAAAGGAAAATATAATGGGAAGGGGGAGAGGACACTCCTTTGCCGCCCCGCCCCGCCCCCACACTCTCACACTATCCAAGAGCGGTGCACTCGTGTTCGAAGGGAAAAATCCAACCCGCAAGCACGATTTGGGGAAAAAAATTTACACTTAAGCTTGATCTACTAAAGATTTTTTAGCCCGGCGTCAACACAAGTAATTTCCAACAACTCCTCGAGTTTGGCTGTATATTTTTTTTAAAAAAATCTTTATGTTTTAGGCTTGTGTTTAGTTGTTAGGATAAGGGTGGAAATGATGTCAAATTACCCCTCATCTCATGAATGATACAACTTCAACCTCAGGAGGACCCATTTTTTGGAGGTAAAGTTTCTTTATCAGCTTTGTCAGTCTCAACACACTGTTTGCTTTTCTGTAAAATTTCGTCGTCCATCCTCTCCGGCAAAGTATAGAATGATTCCGACACCGAGGACAAATCGAACGCTGTTACCTGAGAATATTGGGGTAATACCGAATTCCAAACTCCGGCTGAAAGTTTTGGGAAATTATTGTGCGTAATGGAGATGGGAAAACGAAAGGATATCAAGTCCCAGGAAATTTGGGGAACCTAACCAAAATTTTGGAAAATTAATTGGCCGTGGAGATGAAGAAGCCCAGATTTTTTGACGGAGCTCAAGGAGAACAAGATAATGTTTGAAATGCTTGGAGATGACATGAAGCGATTAAGAGGAGGGAGGGAGGAGGAAGATGACAGCTTGAAGGTGGTGTTCCGTTGAAGGGAAGACGAGGAATTAGAGGCAGCATGAGAAGGGTAAAAAAAAACAGAGACAAGGGCGAATTTGCCATTCACACACAAATCATGGGAATTGGGAAATCTTATGTATAACTCTTGTCATCCCATGGATCCAACCATGGGAAATTTGTCATTCAGTGCCTCCTGCGGACAATGGTCTTGATCATATTAGTTCCTTGCATTAACATTTGATTATTAAAATGTGAGCATTGGCGCAGTAGTAAAATCTGTTTTCACGTGATCTTGGAGATCATGGAAAGAGCAGCTGATCCACTTCGTGCACGGGTTTACCTTTTATTAACATTACTATTATTATAAAAATATATACTTCGTTTTTACATATATATATCATAGAAAAGACAAATAATCTAAAAGAAAACATGAAATAACAAATTTTGATCATTTAATTAAAGGTGTCCATCTAAAAGCAACAGAGCTAGTTTTTTCTAAGGCACTTTCCAACAGGTGGTTAAAATTGACCTGATTCTTGTCATCAGTATCTGTAGACGCATCAGTCTGTTGGCTGTGATCTGCCACCACCCCGGAATCGCCCCAGTTCTCAAACTGCCCGTTTCCCAAAGCTCCACCACCACAGGCAATACCCCCGCCGCTGCCACCAACAGCCATCATTCCTCCCTTCTGCAACATGAACTGGGATGAACCCACTCCTCCTAGTGCTGATCCCATTTCAGAGGAACCCAAACTCTACAAAAAAATATATATATACACAAATAAAATTCATAAAAACAAGCTGAAACACCAAAACTAGGAAAAAAAGGCTTCCGAAGACTTACAGCGTTGATTCCACCAAACTGTAAGTTATTCGACAAAACAGAAACACTGCTAGCATTTGGATCATTGTATATCGAGTCTACAAATAGTAGAAATTAATAAGTTTCTAGTTGCCATTTGAAAAATGAAGCCTTATTTAGAAATGAAAAAAAAAAATTTACTTATGGTCAAATTAACAGCATGATCAAATGGACCATTTCCAGTTGACTGCTCAAGCTCCCCGAGATCCGTAAAACGGGTACCATTTCCACTGCCTTCATCAACTCTACATACACATATGCTTACAATTACATCACATAAAACATGAACATAAAACTAAACAAATAAACCACAAAGAAAACCCATGTCAGCAAAATCAAGCATGCAGTTTTTACAGAGAAAACAAAGCATAAACCAAGCCTCAGAACAAACCTGTAGTAAAATGGTGAGTTGGAGTGACAAAAAACATCATTGTTTGTGAGAGACATAGTATGTTGAACAGAAGCTTTGAAGGTTTGCATTTTTCTCACACATTCACGGCATGCGATGATTTCTTAACAGCGGCGAAATCTCCGTGAGTACAACACAACACTCGGAGAAAGTCTGAGAAGTAGAACCATATTTTAAAGTAAAGGGTAAGTAAGACAGGAGAAATGACAGTGATAAAAATACGAGAAAAGGTAAAAAAGGGAAATCTTGGAAGCAATCTTTTTAAACAGAAGATAGCGTATGATTATTAAATTTGAAATACTTACTACCCCACAATGGACAAGATAAGAATTTTGGCCAATCATGTGAAATTATAGTCATATATATTATATAAATATAATATTATTTTAACGTAGGAATAAAAATTATCAGCTCTGTTGCTCTACCAATTAATTTTCGTATACACTTTGTCTTCCACAGTTGCTTTCAGACAGACCCCTTTCCCTTTCAGTGCAAAACGGTGCCCCAACAAGTTATATCCCAATGTGCCCACTGTGCGTGGATATCACGTACGTGCAACCTACAGTTTTGTCGTAAACACCCATGAAAGCTGGGTATTTTAATAAAATATTCGAAAAAATATATATATTACAAAATAATTGATTTTGGGTTAATTTAATTTGAAAATAACCCAAATCGTCATCCCGATGACGACTTCATTTGCAGTCGCCATCGGAGATGGCATCTTTAATTTTTTTTTTAAAAAAATATGATTGAATGTGACATCTGAGATGGCGTCTTCAATATAAATTTTTTTTATATAGAAGGTGTCATCTCAGATGCGCCTTCTACATAATTTTTTATTTATTTATAGAAGATGTCATCTTAGTCATCTAATATGACACATTCTATATAATTGTAGCAATCAAGTTAATTTTACGTATGAATCATGCGATTGATTTGTACAAATTATGATTCCATCAAATTAAACATTACTATGATTAATCAAAATATGAAATTTTCTATTTTGATTAATCTAAGATAGCGCCTTACATATATAAAAAATTATATAGAATGTGACATCTAAAAATAGCGTATTCCATATTAATTTTTTATATATATAGAAGGTGTGATCTCATATGTATATTATATATGTTGATTATGTGCTAATTAATTATCCGATAAAATATAAAGTAACCAATTATGTATTAAGAACATGGTACAGTTTGAGTGCATCGAAATTGTGAGTACAACTTTGTTCAAAATATAAATAAATAAAAATCATAATGTCTTTTTTAATAACAATAAGGAAAATAAATTGAAAAATGGGAAGGATGTTGTATGTAAATATGCAGTAATGCACTATAAATCATTTTTTACTTGATGGCTACAATTTATATAGAATGTATCATCTTAGATGGTTAAAATGACTCCTTTTATAAATAAATAAAAAATTATATAGAAGGCGCCATCTGACGCTATCTCCGATGTCGACTTCAATTGAAGTCGCTAACCAAAATGTCGACTTGGGTTACTTTAAAATCGATTATTTTGTATATATATATATATATATATATATATATATATATATATATATATATATATATATTAAAATGATTAAATTATTACAATCTCAAAGAGCTTTCATGGGGCTCTTTAATAAAATATTCGAAATATATATATATATATATATATATATATATATATATATATATATATTTGCATCAACAAAAGCATAAGCTCTTCATGATATATATATACACACACACGCATGTGCATGGGTGGATGCATACTTGTTTGAAAAAAAAATTTACATTTTATCTCTAAAAAATTATAGTTTCTTTCTCGAAAAATTACATTTTGACCCCACTAAAATTATATTTTGACCTTGAAAATTTAGTTTCCCTTCATTTTTTTATTTTAACATTTTTATCCTCTTTTACTAAAATTTACTATGGCGTGATATAGTTTGGGAACAATTTCAAACATGGGTCAACAGACTCAACACAGAGTTGCTATCTCCAGATATAAGAAGTGATTATCATGTGTATAACGCGTCATGCAAATTAATCAACGCTTTTACACATGTGAAAGAAATATGAAATATCTTTTCCAAGTAAATTATGTTACAAGGGAAACAAGTTATATTTTAATGATATTAAAAGTTGGATAATCAATGATATTTTAGGTTATATATTTTCAGGTAAATTAAAACTACTTAGACTTGATTTGCTTAATGAACTATTATTTTTATTTATATATTCATCAAATATGATATTTGATTGTTGTTTCACTTATATACACTCGGACTTACAAACACCAACACACATACAAACATATACATATACATTTATAGATCTTGATCTTTACAAACACCCAATTTATATAAGTATTTTTCTATTTGAGTGGGATATGAACGATGAATATTTTTTTATTTTATTCAGTTTATATATCAAAGTAGCTCGATAGAAATAAGAACTGTCTGAAAATTCGAATATCTAAATCCTAAATGTTACAATTAATGATGCAAAATCAGAACATTGGAATGCGCACTTCAATCGTTATTAAAAGCTTACTTCTTACACGTTCATTTCAAATTCATTGCACAGAAATTTTAAATTAGGTTTGGTCTTCATACACTCATACTCTGCTATGTAGTCTTGGTGTATTAAGACAACTTGATTTTTGCTTGTAATGCTTTAGTTGCTCTTTTAATGGGTTGATGTACTAATAAAAAAAAGTATCCATTATTTCATAATAAAATCTTGGAAGTTTATGTCTTATTTCAATGATATTATGATTTAAAGTTTGGGTCTTGCACAGCAACCAAGGTTCTGCTCAGGGCGGACACAGAAAAAAAAAATTTGGGAAGACGAAATTTTCTTTTGATAATACTCAAGGGTTCAAAAAAGTTTGGGAGTGCAAAAAAAATGTTTTTTTGAAAAAATAATGGTAAAAAAAATTAAAAATATTTTTTTTAAAAAAAAGAAATTAATTTTTTTTTGGGTGGGGCGTGCGCACCATCGCCCCTAGGTCCGCCCCTGGTTATGCTCCTTTCTCCCCTTCGAATTAAAGTTCACATATCTGAGTTATGGCGGCTACTCTGATATCGTATATGGAAAGAAACTAAACGTGGGTAATTTGTTAGGGCAAATGATGTAAATGTCTATTTTCCTCTTATCGTCCGTTTCGAATACAATAGATAAGTGTATTTTCCATTTTGGCCGTCTTTACTGTACAACCACAATTAAAGTGTATCAGGTGGGAATGTGTTTTTGTTTTCAAGGGTTTAGTCAGCCTATTTCATGGGCTTATGTGGATAAAAAAACACTCAGTCCTTAGCTTAAAGCAAATTGAGGAAATTACACCTTGATACCACTTTTAAAAATATCTTTCAGTTAAATCATCCAAAAAATCTTCTTTCCAACTAAATCCACCTTCCAAAAAACTTTTTTCAAATAAATCTATATTTTATTTTCTTTTATCTACAAGTCTTTTCTCATTCTTTTATTACTCCTATACCTCCATAAATACATCCATATCGGCTTTGAGGTATGTCGTCAATTCCATTCGCTTGAAAATATTTCTCCCAAATTCAACTCTTGCGCTTCATTCGTGTTCAATTTATTTGGAAGATTTCAAAATAATCCAAGCACCAATCGTTTCAATGTTTTCGACGGATTTGTTTGGCGAATTAATTTAATTATGTTTAAGTTCTTCTCCATCAACATTTTTTGCTGTTTTATGGGATTTTTGTGCTTCGATTAACATTGATTTGTTATTTCAATTATGATGCATATAATCTGTTTGTCAAAAGGTCTTTTTAGTTAATGAAACTTTTCTAGCAAAATCGAAATAGATAATGCTACAAACGGAGCCACGACTTCATCGTAAACTTAAGCCACTTTGTCGCCAATAATTACACCATTTGGAATTCAAAGAAGAGTTCTGCATTTTCAAATATAAATGTTAAAATAGTGTATGAATATGTATCGATGAATGTGAATTACATGAACCGCTGAGTCTATCGGTGCATGTAAATTACATGCACCGATAAACTAATACTGCATTTAACCAAAATCACAGTCATAGAGCATCTCAAATACAACCCTATGTTGTTTATATATATATATATATAATATTTCCTATAAACGAATTCCAGATTTTGTAATTATTTTGTACAAGCTAAACTGGTAATTGAAATTTTAAACCCGCTTACAGCTTCCATTACAGTACACTTTCTGTTTTCTTTCAACCCATAGCATTTATATCATTTTGTGATTATGCTTGACATAGATACATAGATGATGGATGAACTTATTAGGAATAATCACTTAATTTAAAAGTATTTCATTAGCCCACAAGTATTTCATTAACCTACACAAAGAAAATAAAATTATAATTGTCACGCCCCGAAACCGGGGTCGATAACACCGGCGTTGATTCCAAACATTAATTCGAAATCAACAAGCCTCGTGTACAGATCTATGATAAAAACCAGTCTATTCATTCCATAGAAAATAATAATCGTCTTTTACAATTGATATTACAAAATACAATTGCCTCGATTAAATCAAATATGCGGAAGAGTAAATAAAACTAATAAATTCTTGAAGGTTCTTCGTGGATCACCATCTCCAAAATTGTTCTTGTAATTCTTCCTCGATCTCTACTTTTCGTCCTTGTCTGGGAGGGGAGGTAAGGGGTGAGTATTTGGGAAAATACTCAGCAAGTAGGGGCCGATTGAACATAGTAAAAACGCATATAATTTCGTAGCATAAATCATTTTAAACATTTCTTTGTCAAATCATATAGATCTTGGCATATAAACACATGTCTTACACATAAACACATATCTTTCACATATTCACATATCGACTTATTGGATTCAAGAGGTGGCTCACGTGGTATAGCACTTTGCTCTTAAGGATCAAGAGGTGGCTCCCATGCATGTGGCACGCCCACATCATGTAGCACTTTGCCCCGTCGAATCAAGTGATGTCTCATACACACGTAGCACGTTGCTCCGCAAGGTCCTTCATTCATGATCATGTCACATACTTGTTTAGCTTTAAAAACATACTTTTCATAGGGTTGTTCAATCGAGATTTAAATCATAAATAATATTTCGAAAATGAAATGAAGTTGTAGCAAAAACCCACTTACATTATGGATAACCGAAGCGAGATCTGGGTTGAGAAAGTGGTGAGAAACTTCTCCTCTCTTCTTGAAGGTTTCGAAAATGAGTGTTGTGTATGTGAGAGGATTTTCGAATTTCTTGGTAATGAAAAGGATCACTTTTTCATCTCTTTATGGTATGATATATAATGGGTTTAATGTGGTGGAATGGTTTACATTAATGTTCCTAAAATTTGGCCATTAGAGTCATGATTTGAGCCAACAAATTATTGGGTGTCATCAAGGTAATGAATGGATGTTAATGTATGGCAATTAAGTGGGAATTTAATTAGGAGTAATGTGATTCAATGTAGGAGGATTTCAATTTGGATTCCTAAACTTTGGCCATATAATTGAATAAGATAATTTGGTAATGTCATGATTTG
The DNA here is from genome assembly GCA_907163345.1 of Haberlea rhodopensis. Classification (NCBI taxonomy): domain Eukaryota; kingdom Viridiplantae; phylum Streptophyta; class Magnoliopsida; order Lamiales; family Gesneriaceae; genus Haberlea; species Haberlea rhodopensis. The sequence goes on along the minus strand of CAJQUN010000524.1, from coordinate 290,051 downwards.
ATCATGCAATTAAATGGATACCAAGATTTGGGCATGGCACTTGAATGAGTCAATTAAATGAGGCAAAATGAATAAATGATTTTGAGTGTTTAATGTAGGAGAATTATTTGACCAATACCAAAACTTATGCCCTTTAATGACACAATTTGAGCAAGGTACTAAATGTCATTAATTGAGATTGAATGGTGGTTGAATGGATTTGAATTGTGGCATGATTGAGTAATACAATTGAATGACCTTGAATGGCTAATGTTATGATTTTAGCAAGACAATGATGACTCCCATGATTTGGAAAGGAAATTGATTAGGCAAATTTTGGGGTCTTCACAATAATATTTTGTCAATTTCAATTTTCCGATCTACTAATCCTCCCAACCAACCCAAGCAAATCACGAACTTTAACAAATATCAAAAAATCAAGAACAAACAGAATATTTTCAAGATTTTGATAAGTCTATGCATGTGAATTACACGCACTGTTGAGTCTATCGATGCATGTAATTACATGCACTCATATAATCACATTGTATTTAGTCAAAAACATAACCATGAAAGCATCTCAAATACACTTTAATTTTGAGTTTCACATTCAAAATCTATAAAAAAAAAATCATTTCTCATTGAATTGTTTTGTTTGCCAATTTCAATTCCCTAAGCTACTACTCATCCCAACCAACCCAAGCAGAATATTTCCAAGATTTTAGTAAGTCGATGTATGTGAATTACACGTACCGCTGAGTCTATCGGTGCATGTAATTACATGCACCGATAGACACATATTGTATTTAACCAAAAACATGTTGATAAAACTGTTTGGTACCTTGTTGGTCTTCAACTCCCCAATGATCTCGTTTGCGTCATTGTTTGTAGCGAGAATGAAAATCTATAGATGACAATGTTCAACTTTGAGTCGATGCTAGTGTTGTACATTATCTCCTTAAGAAGGTTTTCCCTGCACACAGTGCTCACATAATACATCAATATTCTCTCAATATACAACGACTATTTACTTATAATAATAGCACTACAAATCACAAGTCTCACAACCATAAATGTTGCATACTCTCTTCTTCAAGAACAAGATATGAATGTGATGCAAAATGAACTTGATCTTGCATTTTCTCTCAATAATTGTGTTGAATTCATGCACAAGTGTATGTTAAAATGAGTATGGATATGTTATATTTATACTTGGCAAAGGACACCATTTGAAGGTGTTTAATCATGAAAAGTCACACCCGAACGTGAAGGGACACACCCGTTCACGAAAAAACCACCAACACTCTTTTTCGGACAGCCCACTGCCCAACAATTTGGACAGCGCTTGGGCACTGCCCAGGATGCCCAGATTTTTCCCAGACAATTTCTTCTCATTTGTTTTTTCTCGTTTTATTCTTTATCGAGTATTCGACTTTTTATTGTGTTAAGCCTAAAAAATTCAACAACATAGACATGAAACATCTCAAATACACTTTAATTTTGAGTTTCACATTCAAAATCTATAAAAGAAGTCATTTCTCATTGAAGATTTTTTTGCAATTTCTATTCACCGAGCTATTGCTCCTACCAACCAACCAAGCAGAATATTTTCAAGATTTTAGTAAGTCGGTGCATATGAATTACATGTACCGCTTAGTCTATAGGTGCATGTAAATTACATGCATTGACAGACTCGTACTGTATTTAACCAAAAACATAGTCATGGAACATCTCAAATATACTTTAATTTTGAGTTTCACATTCAAAATCTACAAAAAAAAAAAAAAAAAAAAACTATTTCTCATTGATTAATTTTTTGTCAATTTCAATTCCCCGAGCTACTGCTCCTCCCACCAAACCAAGCAAAATACTTTGAAGATTTTAGTAATGCGGTGCATGTGAATTACATATACCGCCGAGTCTATCGCTGTATGTAAATTACATACACCGACAGTCTCATATTGTATTTAACCAAAAACTCAATCATGAAACATTTCATATACACTGTAATTTTGAGTTTACATTCAAAATATATATTAAAAAAATCATTTCTCATTGAAGACTTTTTTGCTAATTTCAACTCCCCGAGCTACTGCTCTTCCCAACAAACGCAAGCGGAATATTTTCAAGATTTTAGTAAATCGGTACATGTGAATTACATGAACAGTTGAGTTTATCGATGCATGTAAATTACATGCACACCGATAGACTCATATTATATTTAACCAAAAACATAGTCATGGAACATCTCAAATACAATGTAGTTTATCTCCATAATTCATATGCCACCTAATACTCTTCTTTTTTGTTCATATTATAAAGTATTTTCTTGTTCAACTTTCTCTGTGTGTTTATATATAAAATCATAATATTTTAAACACTCCAAATTTAACTAAAACAATACTGAAACAACCACTAAACAATAATTTTAAGTTAAGAGATATTTTGACAAACATATAATATGCACAAGAATTGAAATAACAATTCAATGCTAATTGTAGCATTAAATCCATAAAAAAAAGCAACAAAAAAAAATCCAAAATCGTTCCATAGAGAAGAAAGGAAACACATTAGTGAACGGAATGAAATTTATTCTGGTTTATTTGCATTACATAGTGTACGCGGCAAAGTATGAAGAAATAAGTCCCAAAATTTCATGGTGACGGGGATTTCATGAAGCCTAGAGTTGAGATGTTCAGTCGCAGAGTTGTGAATGGAGTAATTTTATGAAAATTTCTGAGAACATGGATCAATTTGACAATTCGTGAATTTAATTGAATTTCACAAGAGATAGGATAATGGGCAAGGGCCAGCGTAGGTACAAAGAAGAAGATAATTTTGGTCATTTTGATCGAAATTGGACATATATGAAATAATTTATTTCTGAAAGACTGGATCGAAAAAACTTTGACCTAGTAGTACAAGCCCGAAATTTCCTTATCGCAGATTAAAACATTTTATTCGCATCATTTATTTCTCTTCGAAATGTATTTTTGAATGGCTTTTAAGTGAATTAACTCCCAGTTGTAAAGATAATAGTATAGGTTGTAATTTATACATAATAACAATGGAGTATAAGTACGATTAAGCTAAGAATTACGGTCAAGATTTAACAATAGTGACCACAAAAATTTCACAGGTATTAAAACTTGTAGTGAATTCTAGGGTGTACATGGGTGGGTATATATTTCAAAATCACCCAATTCAATATATGCGGATTGCTAACTTGTTAAGCTACAACTGGTCAATAAATATACAAACCATGCGGTTCGGGTGGTTTGGCAGGTTAAGTAAAAATAAATTATGAGTAGTGCATTTTATAAGTTTTAAACGGTATCTACTGTTGATAATAATAAAACAAAACTAAAATAAATAAAATGATAAAGTAACGTAAAACAATAAAATCTAAAATTATATAAACAAAAATATTATTTGAAACATAATTATCAAATTCTTTGCAATTGAAAATCAAAGATAGTTAGAACAATAGATTATCAGTCATATCAATGTCATTCTAAAACTAAATATATCTAATCATGTACTAAAACTAAAACTTAAAGCGTTATCGTTATCTCACAACACAAAGTAAAAAAATCAAATAAATTAAAGTATCAAAATCTTACACCATCATAGTTGGATATCAATAGCTTTAGACATTTATCTGTACAAAAGAAAAAGAATACATAAGTTTACAAAATAAAAAGCGTTTCTTGTTATTACAAAATGAAGTTCCCAAAATAGAAAAACATTTCTTGTGAACTTGAAACTATTGTTTCTCAATGAATCAACATTGTTTTTAAAAATAAATTATATTAAAAAGGTGAGTACAAGTTATACTCTAGATAATATACAAGAAATCACCAAATTGAAATATTGGTGTGTTTTAAATATTACAATCTACAACTTAAAACTCATATAAAATTTACTTTTATAATTTAAGACATCCTTAATATATAAATATGCTGACGGATTGTGTGGGTAGGCGGGTGAAGTTACAACAATCCACTCCCTACCCAAATAAATACGGGTTGCTCAATTTTTTGATTGCGACCCCTTTTTTAAATGTTAACGGGTACAAATAGATATGAATACAGTTTGGTCAGGTGGGTTGTGGTGTACAATTTTTTATACACCGCTTGAATTCCCACTCCAGCCATAATTTTTCCGCGGGGATCAACAACAAATGCAACGATATAATCTCATGGATACTCTTTTGTGTTAATGTATCCAAAATGGATTTTGTACTTACAAACATGATCCATAGTTTTGTTAAAAAAAAAAATTTATGCAAAGGGAGAGATAAATGTTTTATATAAGTCTTGAATTGAGATATTCTCAAAGAGGAAATAGTAAGCTTTTATCAGCCAGGCTCAGCCTGAAGGCACATTTTTGTTAAATATTTATTAAATGACATTTGATACATTTGTGTATGGACTTATTATTAGATACGTGGATATAATTTTAAAAGAGTATTTGAAAATCTTATTTTAAAAGAATGTAATGATGCCGTATTATTAATATATAATCAACTATTGTAATCTCACTTTATCGAATATGATATGAGCTACTGTCAATTCCAAAAATTGACGAGTTTTTAGATGATAACAACAGAAATAATTGACAACGATATGAAAATTGGCAGAAGAAAACTCTTCAAATTTGCTTTGTTTTCCCTGTTATGAAATCGGAAAATTGAAAATGACATAAATAAATTATTATTAATTATTTATATCTAAATAAAGCATGAACATCAGCCAACGGATATGTCACCATTTGGTTTTAAATTGGTCAGGGTCCGCCCAACAACAAAATTTTTTTTTCTGATGTCCCGTCATTTCTGTATTTAAGAACAAGGAGAGGCTAATCCCAGCCATCCACCTTATGTTTCGGGACCCAAGGGGTTGATGTTTCACCCAAAGGTGGTTGATGCTTGCCTGCCCCTCGTAAGAACACATATCAATCATTAGATGATAATATCCATATCCAACAACCAGTATCTTATGAGGTAGCAACTCTCGACCTTCACCAATCGAGTTGTAAATTTTGAAATATTTGATATTATATATAGAACATAAATGCAATGATTTTTTAATTTAAAAAAAATCATTCCTTTTATTTTTCAAGTACGAGTAATTATTGCTTGCGGCATACATTTTAGAAGTATTTAAAATTATCCGTAACTATAAGTATTTTTAAATAATATTGATTTTTAAATACTTTGATTTTATATCTCAAATCCTTGATTAATTTTTGATCAGTTGTAAATAATAATGGAAAATAGCTCATAACATATTCTAAATTACCTCTATGAAAAATATTGAGTTAAATTAGTTAATTTTCGCATGAAAATATTTGCTCGATTTATTGAAAACTGGCTCCAATGAATGAAATATAGCATAATATAGTGTATTTTGGCAATTCTAAGAATCTTTTCCATTTTTCGGTTATAGAATCTTTTTATTCTATATTAAAATTTTATAGAATAAAAGATCGATAGTATGGTAGAAAGAAGGATTCATATTTTCCCCACCCATGGTGATAAGGAGCTAAAATATGTACTACTTTAATTCATGTTTCAAAAATAGAAACAAAATAGACCGTTCATTCCTAAGAGGTTAGAAGTAGATCTTCTATGCAATTATCAGTGGCTAGCAAATGGAGTCCTGAGCCAACTTGATATTTTGGTATTATCGTTACAAATAGGAGTTTTCGAATTTTTTTCTTCCTTCCGACATTCAATTAGAAGAAGTTTGAATGGTACAAGATACACCAAGGATATAATGATGGTCATTCCATGGTGCCCTTATATTATAGTTAATTTTAAATGCTTTGTGTTATCTAAATTAATTATATTAAAAAATTATTATTTTATCGATAGAAAACATGATGTGGATTTATAAAACAAAAGAAGTCTTCACAGATACAACAACAATAATAACTAGCTTTTTAATCTCAATAATTTGGGGTATGCTATATAAACAGAGACTCAAATCAGGTCGAACACTTAAGCCAGTTGATGTCATATGACATATTGATTTCCTCGGGTAAAATCCATTTATGAAGATACGAACCCTAAAAGCGCCGAGCAGAAGTTAGACCGAAGAGAGGTTTACCGAACACAGGATACTGACCAGCATATTATCGAGCATCCTTTACCCTCTTCGGGATTTTGGTCAAAGCATAGCGGAAGACTCGGTCATAATTAAAACTAATTAACCGGCGGGGATTGAACGTGCATAAATGTGGCGGATTTCTCGGACACGCTTGGCTTCCATACAAGAATGGTGCAAAGATATGAAAATTAAACAAGTCTTCACTTCAGTCGCCTATCCTCAAGCAAATGGGCAAGCGGAAGTGATTAATCGGATTTTATTGCACGGGATCAAGACAAGACTAGAAGGGGCTCGAGGGGAGTGGGTAAATGAATTACCCGGGGTCTTATGGGCTTATAGAACGACTCCTCGGGTATCCACAGGAGAGACTCCATACAGCTTAGTGTATGGATCTGAGGCCCTCATTCCAGTAGAAATTGGAGTGGAGTCTCTTCGGGTACAAAGATACGATCCCGATCAGAATGAAGAAAAAAGGAAGTTGGAGTTAGATGGGATTATGGAATTAAGAGAGAAAGCCTTGGCTAAAGTGGAATTGTACAAAATAAGGGTGACCAATGCTTACAATCGGAGGGTTCGCCCGAGGGCTTTTCAGGTGGGAGATCTAGTGCTGCGAAGAATCAATCCCGCGGGGGAAGTGAAGAAGTTAGCACCCAAGTGGGAAGGCCCCTATAAAATAAAAGGGGTGATTGGAAGAGGAGCCTACAGGCTGGAAGATCATGAAGGTCGGGAACTGGTGAGACCTTGGAACATTCATAATTTAAGAAAGTATTTCGTGTAATCTTTCAGTTATCACTGCTGTTTCCGTATGTATTTTTTTCATTAAATAAATTCCCTTTTACTGAGCAATGTTCGGTTTACTCGTTGGATCGGGATATTTGGTCAACGTTTAAACTTAATAACACCATCGTTTACTCGTTGGATCGGGATGTTTGGTCAACGTTTAAACTTAATAACACCATCGTTTACTCGTTGGATCGGGATGTTTGGTCAACGTTTAAACTTAAAAATACCATGATATTGTGCTCGGGGTAGCGAGCCTATGTTATTATAGTCCATTGTTGGCGGGTTAAATACAGGATCGGGAAGTTTGGTCTGTATTTGAACCTAAAATGGGACTAAGTTATTGTGCTCGGGGTAGCGAGCCTATGTTATTATAGTCCATTGTTGGCGGGTTAAATACAGGATCGGGAAGTTTGGTCTGTATTTGAACCTAAAATGGGACTAAGTTATTGTGCTCGGGGTAGCGAGCAATGTTCGGTTTACTCGTTGGATCGGGATGTTTGGTCAACGTTTAAACTTGAAAATACCATCGTTAACTCGTTGGATCGGGATGTTTGGTCAACGTTTAAACTTAATAACACCATCGTTTACTCGTTGGATCGGGATGTTTGGTCAACGTTTAAACTTAAAAATACCATGATATTGTGCTCGGGGTAGCGAGCCTATGTTATTATAGTCCATTGTTGGCGGGTTAAATACAGGATCGGGAAGTTTGGTCTGTATTTGAACCTAAAATGGGACTAAGTTATTGCGCTCGGGGTAGCGAGCAATGTTCGGTTTACTCGTTGGATCGGGATGTTTGGTCAACGTTTAAACTTAAAAATACTAAGTTATTGTGCTCGGGGTAGCGAGCCTATGTTATTATAGTCCATTGTTGGCGGGTTAAATACAGGATCGGGAAGTTTGGTCTGTATTTGAACCTAAAATGGGACTAAGTTATTGTGCTTGGGGTAGCGAGCACTGTTCGGTTTACTCATTGGATTGGGATGTTTGGTCAATGTTTAAACTTAAGTTGTATCATGTTATTATGCTGAGGATGTTCTCTCTAAAGCCCGACCATATTTATCTACTTGGGATGTCTTTTCCCCGAGCTCTGTTACTTCGGGATATTTTCTAATCAAGCTTTATTTGCTTAAAATTTTGCTTGGTGGAGAGACTAGTTTGCACAAGAGTGTAAGAAGACAAGGAAAGTCATAATATCATCGTCAAAAGATTACAAATTAAAACAAAAGGGGTATAGCCTTAAATCTACAGCTGGAGAAATTCATCGGGAACGGTATTCAGGGCCTCATCAACATTTATAAAGTCCGTTGAAGCTCCTTCAGGAGGATAGCCAGCGGCTTTAAATTGACGAACAGACGCTTCAAAGCCATAGTTAAGAAACTTGGCAGCGCGTTCGCCAAGAATATCACCATACTCTTCAGACTCCATAAATTCTTCTTTCTTGATGAGCCAGGATTCTTCGATCTGAGCAGCCCGAGATAGTTTCTCCTGGTCAAGCTGTTCAGAAAGGGCTTTGCCCTCTTCAGCTCGCAATGATTTCTCTTGTGAAAGTTGCTCTGAGAGGGATTTATTCTCTTCAGTCACGGACCTGAACTGCCCGGATAAAGTGGTGTTAGCCTCCTCAAAGTCGGCTAATTTCTTGTGCGCTTCCTCGAGAGCTGCCACTGTCTTATCCCGAGCAGCAACGGCAGCAGAGTATTGTTCCTCCAGTAGCCTTATGGATTTCTTCATCTCTTCGCCGATACCTTCTAGCTGCTTGAGATGTTTCTGATTCTCCCCATCTGAGGACCTCATAGATTGGAAGCGAGTCATAATCTCGCCGGCCATTAGATTGGTCTGCAAGAAAATACATGAAGTCAATTTACCGAAGGCAAAAAGTTCATCGGATAGAAATGAATATAAGTTACCTGAGTGAGGGAAGTGGAGAAATCATTTATCAAATTGCTGAAGGCCAATCCTCCGAGGTATTTGCGGTCGGGAGAATTGGCCCAATTGCAAATAATGGAGTGAGAAATTTTGGGGTCCGGTTTTCTCAGAATGGGAACGTTGGGGGGATAAACCCAATCGGGTATATGATATCGGGAGGTTGGCCGAGAAGAGCTAGAACCACCAGGAGCAGGTTGAGAAACAGCTCGAGTTTGAAGAGGTGGACTAGCTCGATGGGTAAGGGAGATTCGAGGAGAATGAGTTTTCTTGGCAGGAGGAAGTCTAGAGGAAGATCCTTGGCCCTCGGGGGCCGCCCTCTTCAGTGATCGAGGAATTAAGGCTTCCGTCTCCGGTACTTCAATCACCTCTTCGGGGGGAGCATGTGTAACAGATGGGGGAGGATTTGTCCCAGTGGTCGGTTTGGTAGCCTTCTCTGGTGCGGCAATTTTCTTCAGGCTGGCAGCAATCTTGGCCTTCAACATTTTGTTTTCTGCAAGAAGGAAACATCATAGCAATTATTCAAGCATGTTAACACAAAATAAGCAAACAAAGCAAGATGCTCGGTAAATACTCACCGAGGGGCATGGGCATTTTTAGGGAAACACCCTTAGGACTAAGCTGGAACAAGTACAGCAGTCCGTCGTCAATCAGCTCCCCAAGGTTAAAACACTGATCGCCAAGCTTACGACGAACTGACAGATATGTTTCTCCCTCAAGTAGCCCCTTGATTGACTTGCCCTTCGGTAAGTTTTCTTTCCACTCCATGGGACAATCCCAGGGTTGGATTGGGCGAGCAAAGAAGAAAAATCTTTTCCAATTTTTTATGGAGGATGGGTAATTTTTCAGAAAACCCATCCCTGTTCGAGAATAAAAGTAAAAAAGCCCGATCTCCTTTCGATTTAATTGAAAGAAACAGTGGAAGAGTTCGGGAGTAGGAGAAAAGCCAAAAAAGGATAAGACTATGTAAAACCCCGCCAGCAATCGATAATTGTTGGGGAATAACTGACTTAGAGAGATGGCAAAATAGGAAGCAACATCTACAAAAAAAGGAGGGATAGGAAAGCGAAGTCCCCCTCGGAGTTGGTCTATGTAGAAGGGAAAGTAACCCTCGGGAGGCGGTGGGGACGAGATCCGGGAGGGGGAACTATAATAGATGTCCCCTCAGAAATCCCCCATTTAGTTTGGATACTGGATAGGTGCCGTTGTGATTTAATCCCGGATTCAAATATCTCAAACCAGGGAACACGGGCCTTTATCAGATCCTGTTTTGTCGCAGCCTGAAGCTCTTCTCTGCGAGCATCAGGGGCTGACGACGAGCTGGAAGTTTCTTCACTATCAGATGAAGAAGAATGACGAGGAGAGGGACTTAGGATACCCTCCTCCTCGAACATATCTATAGTTTTCGAATAATCGTCAGAAGAAGACATAATTGATGAATGGAAAGGAAATAAGTAGGAAGGAAAAGTTGGTCGGACGTCTAATGCTAGCTCGGAAGTGAATTGCAGAAAAGTAAGTTAAATCAACGAAATGAGTGAGTATTTATAGTGGGGGGCCACTTGAACAGTCGTTAAATCGACACCGTTCAAAATAAATCCCATGAACGGTTATAGATGTACCTCGGGAAACGAAACGTCGCCAGAGTTTTGAAATGTTTAGGCGGGAAAATTAGGCGGTTAAAATACCCCGAGCATGTCAGGATTTCACCCGAAGACAATAAACCAAGATTTCGCTACTCTCATCTTGCTCTACTTTGGGGGGGTGAGGTGATGTCATATGACATATTGATTTCCTCGGGTAAAATCCATTTATGAAGATACGAACCCTAAAAGCGCCGAGCAGAAGTTAGACCGAAGAGAGGTTTACCGAACACAGGATACTGACCAGCATATTATCGAGCATCCTTTACCCTCTTCGGGATTTTGGTCAAAGCATAGCGGAAGACTCGGTCATAATTAAACTAATTAACCGGCGGGGATTGAACGTGCATAAATGTGGCGGATTTCTCGGACACGCTTGGCTTCCATCAAGCCACGATCAAAGGACATCATGTCGCTGGTTTTCCGCGGGTTAGTTACTGATGGCAGTCCTATAAATACCCTTAGATAACCTCAAAAAAGGGGTTGGATTTTCTTTAGGCAAAAAGACTCCGAAGAGAGCAAACTCATATCTGTTCGGTCCTTTTTGTTGTTCCTCAAAAATATTTGTGTAAATCATTGAGCGATTATTTTGTGAGTCTAGGAAATCTTGTAAATCATCAATATTTATAGTGAAGTTTTATACTGGACTAGGTCCCGTGATTTTTCTCTCAATTTGAGGGTTTTACACGTAAAAAATCTTGGTGTGTTTATCGTTATTTTGCATTACCACGTTATTTTACCTTATAACAAAAATCTCGAATCACATGATCAATCTTCTCCAAACACTTTTAAAAGAAGTTTTTACAGATGTTATGATATAATATATTATAAAGCTTCATTCCAATTTATCGGGGAATGATATTTTATAAATTTATTGAGAAATTGGGCGCATTCCAACTAACGAATATACATTATACACTCCAATAGTATTGGAATGGTAATATTCGATATAATATTTTGAAAAGTCAAGGTTACACCAAACATATAAAAAATGGACTCAGTCAAATTAATATACACGGAGAAGTTGATATTTTACGAGTCAATGGAGCTGCATATTGTCATGCCCCGAACAGGAATTATGTTGTTAACATTATTTTGAGAATATGAAATATGTTTCGAAAACATCAAACCTAATTTTTTTTTTAAATACATATATTAAGAAGCCGATCGATTTCATTAATCAAAATTACATCCAGAATAAAATCGGATTATTTTACAAAATGACATTTATTTGACCAAAATTTGAAATATAATGTTTTCAATTTTTTAACTTGCTTAGTATTTGTTTTTTTTTCTGTTGTGCCTTTGTCGTTTTGCAAAAATAGCTTTTAAGAAAGATCATGTGTTCTTATGAAATTTTGCAGCACATAGGCTCTTTGGCTTATCGTTTAGCCTTGCCACCATTTGTATCGGGCATTCATGATGTGTTTTATGTATCGATATTGAGGAAATATGAACCAGACCCGTCACATATTTTACAGTCTTCAGAAGTGCAATTAGATCCGGATGTGTCTTATGTAGAATGTCCTGTTAAAATTCTGGATCGAGCGGACCATAAACCTCATAGTAAGATAATCCCTATGGTTCAGGTTCAGTGGAGTAGATGGGGTGTCGATGAGGCAACGTGGAAGACAGAACAATATATGATACAACATTATCACAAATTATTTGTCGATATGTTCAATTGATTTATTACATTGTTGGTAAGCATGTTCAATTTCGGGGGTGAAATTTCTTATTTTGGGGAGTATTGTGATACTCGGAAATGAATTGTTTATGAATTCATATTAATAGGGGATTATGGGAATTGCACAATGATTATTGATTTGAGGCTAAATTTTAATGAAAAGTAAAGCTAGGGACCTTATGACAAGTATGTAAAGTTATATCATCATAGCTTCATCTTCTTTTTCACACATCACGCACACTAAAAGTCGACTTCTCACCCTTTTCTCCAACTTCATCTCTTTCAAATCCAAGGAAATATCTTACATTTGAGCTCAAAATCTTAGGGATTCTTACTTGGGGTAAGTCACTTATACCTTGATGTTAGTATATTGAGTATTGAAGTGATTTTTAGAGTTGTAAAATGATTATGGTTGCTTTGAGTTTTGTTGATGGTTGGGGTCACATATTTGTGTTGTTGAACATTAATGAGTATGATTTGTATGTGTGGAAAGTTATGGTGTGTATAGAGAGAATGTAGTATTGTTGGTGTTACAGCAGCGACCGATCGATCGATGAAAGTGTGTATGGGAGGATAAGAATTTTGGGGGCCTAGCAGTCGATCGGAACATCCTATAAATCGATCGATATCGCTTAGCAATTGATCGGTATGAGTGATTGATCGGTAGAACATACTGATCGATCGCTAAAATACAAAACTTGATGGTTAAAATGATGTGATTTACCGATCGATCAACGCTTCCTAGCGATCGATCGGTAGCTTAAAAATGATGGAAATATTTACTTCAATTGTTTGGACAATGTATTGGTGGTCAGTTGTTAATTTGATGAATTTTGATCACATAATTGAGCATGAGCATGTATATTAAGAGGGGAAGACTTTATCGCGTATAAATGATAATATGATACTGTCATGAAATTGTTGAATTGTTCGAGCAGTCACGAGCATCAGGACAATGGGAAGGATATCTCTATTTTGATTTTGGACAATCAGGTACGTAGTGACTTACGAGCATAAATATCAATTACATTAAAGTGGTGGATTAAATAAATATATTTGAGCTATGATGATAGTAGACTTTTGGAATGAGAAATGCAGATATAGAACCAGCGTGCCTAAGGAATATAGAAGACTTGTTCTATTTTGGAAGATCTTCATTTTGTATTCATATGTATATGAATGAATGTGTACGAAACGAATTTATTCAGAAGAACTAAAGGCATGAACTCTATGTTAAGTAAGTAAATCTCCATCTTAAAATATGCATGAGAATAATGGTTAGATGTTGAGGCCTTACATTAGTGATATAAGAGCAATGGTTAGATGTCTGAGTTAGGCAAATGATTAGTATGGGTAATGGCGAGGAATAAGTACTTATGTAGGCATAGATTTATGCATTATGGAGTATTGTTGGTAAATTGCTATCATATTTGAATTGAAATGCTTATGTTGGACATAATTTCTCGCCTTTTGTGATATGAATTATTGTATATTATAGTTAACCACTGTATTTCAGCATGGCACCACGAGAATCTGTGAATCAACCGGAATATGTGGGTGATGCTGTAAGTATCAATGCCAGCATCGGACAAGCACACTCTCGCCCACAACTGGTCGTGGGCCCAGAACCTATTGAACAACTATTACTTATAGGAGAATATAATTTAACTCAATTTTTAGGATTTCATCCACCACGATTCGAGGGGACTGAATCTGGTGAGCAAGTTGAGGAATGACTGGAGCGGATTGAACAAATCTTGTATCAGCACTTGTGCCATATCTGCATGGTTTAGGCTAACATAATTTCAATTAGCCAAGAAAGGATCTATGTGGTGGAAGGCCACAGGTTATGGAAGCAAGGGCTCAATGACATGTAATTGTTTGGAGTTTCGTCAAGACACAATTCTTGAACATATTCTTTTCAGCTGCATCAAGACAGATGAAGGATGATGAGTTCGCTATCTTGAAGCAATGAGATATGTCTGTATTTGACTATGCCCTTCAATATTCATCACTGCTAAGATATGTACTGCACATTGCCACAAATGCTCAAGCAAAGATGAGACATTTTATCAAAGGGTTGAGGCCAGAATTATTCGATCTGGTTATTTCCAATAATCCTACTTCATTTGATGATGCCTTAACTAGAGATGAAATGGCAGAGATAGGAGCCAGCGTGCATAAAGATCCAGTACAACTCCAGAAATCAGTCCCTGATAATCTGAAACCCCGAGGAGCAAGTTTTAAACCTCAAGGCACTTCATCTCTATCTAGCTTCAGCGGTAGACATGCTGATTTTCGTCGTTTGGGAGACCGCATGAGTGTTGTGCAATCAAACCGGGGGCATCTCAATCAAGTGGGACCGGGGAGTATAGATGTTTTAAATGCTGAGGACCTCATCGAATCAGGGATTGTCCAGCATATTATGAATGTGGCATAATGGGCCACATTGCACGGAATTGTCCAAGGCGTGGAGGACAACCAAATTTCAGGAATACTCTGGGGGCCGATTTTCTGAAGGAACAGTACAACAAAGACCGCAATTTATGCCTCGATCCTTTATGGGACAAGTTGGGGGGACAAACTTCAGGACCACCCCAAGGCCAAGTGTATGCATTAAATAGGGAACAAACAGAGGCAGCTTCAGAGAGGTGATTGCGGGTAAGTATTATTTATGTACTTACCCGTCTTTTATTTTGATAGACACTGGTGACTCCCATTCTTTTGTTTCTACTACCTTAGTTGAAAAGTATCATATGTGCTCGTCTCTGCTTCCCACGCCTATCTCCGTCTCAACACCCATGGGAAATCATGTGGTTGCTACCAGAATGGTAATTGATTGTTGCATTGTATTAGATGACAGAGATATGTGGACAGAGTTAATTGTATTGGATATACAAAATTTTGATTACATACTAGGTATTGATGTACTGAATAGGTACCAAGCCATTGTTGATTGTTGTTAGAGGACAGTTCGATTTTGTCCTGATCAAGGTGAGCAGTGGAGATTTTATGGGCAAGGCTCTCGTCCGAAAATTCCGCTATTGTCTGCTATTAGAATGTCACGGTTGTTGGAACATGGGCATACTGGGTATTTGATCTACGGGGTTGACATAGCTGAAAAGAGAAATGAAGTGAAAATAGATGAAATACCAGTAGCTGCTGAATTTGTCGATGTATTTCATGATGAGATTTCTGGTTTTCCACCAATCTGAGAATTGGAATTTGGGATAGAGCTCGTGCCTGATGCATTTCCAATTTCTCGAGCACCTTATCTAATGGCACCAGCTGAACTTAGGGAATTGAAAGCACAATTGCAGGAGTTAATTGACAAGGGCTATTATACTCCCCAGTGTCACCTTGTGGAGCTCCGGTCTTATTTGTGAAAAATAAGGATGGTTCTATGCGATTATGCACTGATTACAGATAGCTCAACAAGGTAACAGTGAAAAATAAACATATCTTCCCTCGTATTGATGATTTGTTTGATTAGTTGAAAGGGACTGCCGTATATTCAAAGATTGATTTACGATTGTGATATCATAAAATACGAGTAAGGGAGGAAGATATACAGAAGACTGCTTGCCGAACAAGGTTCTTGTTACGTACATTATGAGTTTTTGATGATGCCATTTGGATTAACAAATGCACATGATGTCTTTATGGATTTGATGAATCGGGTATTTCAACAATACCTTGATAAGTTTGTAATTGTATTCATTGACGACATTTTGGTATATTCAAAAGACGAGACCGAGCATGCGCTCCATTTGAGTACAATTTTGCAGATTTTGAGGGACAAACAGTTGTATGCTAAAGTCAGCAAACCTGAATTTTTGTTGGATAGAGTGGAATTCCCGGGTCATGTAATTTCAAGGGATGGAACATCAGTGGATCCGAAGAAGATAGAGGGAGTATTGCAGTGGTATGAGCCTACCTCAGTACCGGAGATTCGAAGTTTTCTGGGATTGGCTGGTTACTATCGGCGATTTATTGGGGGTTTTCTAAGATCGTCAAACAATTAACACAGCTGACACAGAAATGAGTTAAAATTACTGGTCCGAACTCCAAAGCTCATGAGAAAAGTTTTCAAGAACTGAAAAATCGTTTGACGACGCTCTGGTACTGCTTATTCCTACAGAGAATCACAGATTTGTTGTGTACACTGATGCCTCTTTGCAAGGACTGTGTTGTGTACTAATGCAGGATAAGCATGTAATAGCTTATACTTCGAGACAATTTAAACCGCATGAGATGAGGTATCCAGTCCATGACTTGGGATTAGTTGCCATTGTCTTCGCCTTGAAAATATGGGGCATTATTTGTTTGGTACGTCATTTGCTACTTATACAAATCATAAGAGCTTGAAATTTCTATTTACTCAAGCCGAGTTAAATATGAGACAAGGATGATGGATGGATCTATTGAAAGACTATGATTGTAAAATTGAATATCACCCTGGTCTGGCTAATTTGACAGCGGATGCTTTAAGTCATAAGGTCAAAGGTATTGCCGAAGAGAAAATTCAATTGTAGAACGTCCATGTTAAAATTCTGGATTGAGCGGACCGTAAACTTCGTAGTAGATAATCCCTATGGTTAAGGTTCAATGGAGTATACGGGGTATCGAGGAGGCAACGTGGTTACAACATTATTCCGAGTTATTTGTCGGTGTGTTCAATTGACTTGTTACATTGTTGGTAGCATGTTCAATTTCGGGGATGGAATTTCTTAATGTTGGGGAGTATTGTGATGCTTGATAATGAATTGCATGAATATACTGATTTAAAGTGTTTATGAATTTGAATTAATAGGGGATTAGTGGGAATTGCACAATGATTACTGATTTGAGGCTAAATTTTAATGAAAAGTAAAGCTATGGACCTTATGGTAAATATGTAAAGTTATATCATCCTACCTTCATCTTCTTTTTCATACATTACACACACTAAAAATCGACTTTCTCACCCCACTTTTCTCCAACTTTCTCTCTTCCAAATCCAAGGAATATCTTACATTTGAGCTCAAAATCTTAGGGATTCTTACTTGGGGTAAGTTACTTATACCTTGATGTTAGTCTTATTGAGTATTGAAGTGATTTTTTGAGTTGTAAGATGATTATGGTTGCTTTGAGTTTTGTTGATGGTTGGGGTCACATATTTGTGTTGTTTGAACATTAATGAGTATGATTTGTAGGTGTGAAAAGTTATGGTGTGTACGGAGAGAATGTAGCATTGTTGCTGTTGGTGAAAATGGGAGTTTGAAGAGATG
The DNA here is from genome assembly GCA_907163345.1 of Haberlea rhodopensis. NCBI lineage: Eukaryota > Viridiplantae > Streptophyta > Magnoliopsida > Lamiales > Gesneriaceae > Haberlea > Haberlea rhodopensis. The sequence goes on along the minus strand of CAJQUN010000524.1, from coordinate 272,656 downwards.
AAAATGGCAATTTTCGAGTTACAGCAGCAACCGGTCAATCGGTAGAAGTGCATAGGGGAGGATAAGAATTTTGGGCGTCTAGCGATCGATCAGAACATCCTACCGATCGATCGATATCGCCTAGCGATTGACCGGTAGAACATACCGATCGATCGCTAAAAAACGAAACTTGATGGTTAAATGTTGTGATTTACCGATCCATCGGCGGTTCATAGCAATGGATTGGTAGCTTAAAAGTGATGGAAATCTTTACTTCAATTGATTGAACAATGTATGGTGGTTAGTTGTTCATTTGATGAATTTTGATCACATAATTGAGCATGAGCATGTATATTAAAAAGGGGAAGACTTTATCGCGTATTAATGATAATATGACACTGACATTAAATTGTTGAATTGTTAGAGCCATCACGAGTATCAGGACAAAGGGGAGGATAACTCTATTTTTATTTTGGACAATCAGGTATGTAGTGACGAACGAGCATAAATAACAATTATATTAATGTGGTGGATTGAATAAGTATATTTGAGCTATGAAATGATAATATCTAAGTAAGCGGTGTCAAAGTGCCGCTATAATATTTAATAAGCGGGGTCAAAGTGCCGCTGTAATATTTAGTAAGCGGAGTCAAGGTGCCGCTATAATATTTAGTAAGCGAGATCAAAGTGTCGCTATTATATTTAGTAAGCGATATCAAAGTACCGCTGAGAATGTATAATTATGATAGATAATGAGCAATGATTTAACTAGCGGGAAATGGACATGTATTGGAAGAATTATGCTTTATTCTAATGATATGATTTTGTGATTATTATGATTATATATCAACAGGAAAAATCAAAGGAACATATATAAATGCTTTTACTATAGGAAGTACTTTATATTCATTTATTATGTACTTCTTTTACATTGATTAGAGCGAACCATGATATTTGTTAATATGCTCATTGTGTTAGGTTTGTTCCTGTATGGCCAGAATAGAATTCTAGAAAAGAAATGCAGAAATAGAGTCAAGTGTGCCTATGGAGTATAGAAGACTTTTTTTCTATTTTGGAAGATCTTTATTTTGTACTCATATGTATATGAATGTAAATGTGTAAGAAACAAATTTATTCATTTTGGAAGAACTAATGACATGAACTCTATGTTAAATAAGTAATATGCATAAGAATAGTGGTTTGATGTTGAGGCCTTACATTTGTAGTCATCTTTATCCCCTTTTGCTCTACCTATCTATACATATCTTCCATGCTACTATTATATTTTTGTTATATCAACCACTATGGTTAGTCTATGGGCTGAATTTTTTCCCCGAACTTATTCCCTTCGAAGCCTGAGGTTTGTTGTGTCCTTTGGCCGTGTTCTTTTGTTTGTGTAATACTTGTCCTTCACATATGGCTCCTCTGTTTTGATGGCTTATCTGAGAACTCGGTTTCACTGGAACTTTTCAAGCTCTCTAGACTCTCCTGGATTATGGTTGTAATGCACCACTTTTAGTTTGCTGGTTATCGCTTACTTGTGCTGGTTATTTGCTGGATTTCATGCATTTGGTTATTTTTTCTAAGATCTTTGTACTCAAACACCATCTAGTGGATTTCCCATCTCATCATGCATTGGTGATAGATATGGTAAAGATGACTTATTCTTTTATCTGTCATTTATCAGTTATCATCTCTCTTCAATCGTTGTTTGTACCTTCACACCCACCGAAGGAAGTTACATGGTACGACACACTCATTGGTTACTTGATCTAGTGGCGTCTGTTGTGCGATCTCAAGAAACCTTGCTCATTGTGTCCTTATGTAATGCCTGTCATTCGCAACAACTAGCTCTTACTCAACACTGCCTATGTGCTGGGATTGGTGCCGCTCATGTACTAGCTTGTTCAGACCTTCAGCTTGTACAATATGCAGAGATTGGGGACTTTTGTTATAGTTTTATTCGTCCCTTTGTTTGTAATGACTTTATGGTTAATAAAATCTTTTTGATCAATATATATATATGAGTGAAGCCATGATTATAACTAAAAGGGTGCGAATTTTTTAAAAAAGCTTAAAGGTAAAAACATAAGTTTTCCTTAAAAAAAATCTAAAAGAAAATTGATGGATGCGGCTGTCGCACCCTACACCCCTTCCCTCTGCAACTATATATATATTTCAGATAGATGAAAGAATTTTTCAAGGAATAAGCTACCCCCTCTCTCACTATTACTTGATTCTCAAATCTATTTGCCTCTTGGACTAATGTTATTCTCAGATCTTGTTCGTGAGGTTAGGTAAAATAAAGAGACTTTTAGATTGTTCTAATTTCTATGTCTACTAAACTCTTCTAATTCCATATATATAATCATAACTTGATGAATTTATTTTCTTCATTTATAAGAACACAAATTAAGGATGCATCTCAGTACGAGGATTTAATGAATTTGGATTTCAAATCCTTAATCCAAATAAACTTATTAAAACGATTTATAAACCCACATATTAAAAGTTCTTCAGCTCATATTTTAGTTGTTTTCATGCATATTAATGAATTTCGGATTCTTATTTCATACTGTCATTTCAATCAGTTCTTTATAATTCTTGCCAAATCAAAACCATTAATCCAGACAAATCCTATTATAAGTCATATTGACTCGTATTAAGATCTCAAATTTATTTTGTAGTAAATTGCCCATTGTTTTCATTGAAAATAATATGATTCAATCCACTCTTGACTGTTTCTCGATTTAAAAATCGATCAGCGTTAAAAAAATAAACCTTGTCATAATATAAGAGATTTTAGAGTCCAATAATACGACTGCTGTTGAAAATCATGTACAATACCCATAATTTATGTTGAATGCAAGGATAGAGAATCATAATAAACACTGATAAAATAATGAAAAGTTGTCGCCGGGGTGATTAATTATACTGGGATGGGAAATATGGCATGCTCTGAGAAGTGGGGAAGGTATGTAATTACGGTTTGTTTTAATATATTTTTAAGGGTAGTGTCATTAAGAGTATCATTACATTCATTTGGAATCTTTTTCTAAAAAAGAAAAAAAGATTTCAATTAGATGGTGGATGATGTCATTGAGGATAGTACCCTTCAACACCAATGTTTCCGTAAAATACGGGCCTTTTGATGCATTTCATAATACAATGCAGCTAAAGGTATTTATATTATGTATCTAGTATATATATTTTTAAGGGCATCATTCTGAATAGCGGTAACATTACCACTGTAAAATATATATAAGAAGAAAATGATAAAAAGATGATGGGATAGCGATGAGACTTGAGAGGTAGGAATATAATTAAAGACAGTTAGGAGAAGAAATTAAATGGGCAATTAATAGTATAGGTTTTTTCGCTTAAACCTAACCACAAAAACCCTGCAATCATGCACCTCTCTTTCTCTCTCTGTCTCTGCATCTACGTACGTACGCAGCTATTATTAGCTGCCAGGCCGACCCGCCTGCCACCGTAGCCATATGAAGCCGCCGTACGTCCTAAGCGAGCTAGCTCTGCAGTCGAGGCTGTCTTTATGATATTCATGATTCTCTCCTCCGTCTCCTCGAGGCTTTGACCGGCTGGGGGAAAATAATTATTATGGTGCATTTGCCTTCAAATTATTACAAAATTAATATAAATAAACAAAAACAATAAAAAACATTTTATGGAATGTTTTTATATTTCTGCTTATTTTTAGAGAAATAATAACATAAATAATAAAATAAAATATTCAGAACTTGTTTTTTTGATCTGAAAAGTAGATAAATATGTTGGGATTCAATAATTGTCTCTGCTTTGTGGTCGGTCGAACACGTGGCGCTTGTGTCAATGTATGGTTGAAAAGATTGATGTTGCACCATCACCCTTAACTATAGTTATTGGTAAAGCTTTAAGTGCTCGATCCTACAATTGATATCATAGTCAATGTCGCGTGTTCGATTCCCATGAGTTGCAGAGAATGCAATTATTGGGGGAGAGATTGTTGGGGTTCAACAATTGCCTCTGCTTTGTGATCGGTCGAACACGTGGCGCTTGTGAGAGTGTATGGTTGAAAATATTGAAGTTGTGGCATTACCATTAACTATAGTTATAGCAAACACCTCATATATGGACATGTATTTGTAAAGATCAATATATATAAATATATATGTATATGTATATATATATATATTTGGATGTATGTTGATATTTGTAAAATCAAATATATAGAAATGGTACTGCCCGCTTGGTGGATATGTTTCTTTTAGGAGAAATATATATACATATTAGCATGTTCGATGTCGAGATACAATTGATCTATGTTTTTTTAGATAAAGTTAGTTATTAATTTAAAATATGATAACATCATATCATAAATATATCGTAAAATATTTTTAAAAAAATATATAATATCGTGCTAGGAATAATGTAATAACAAAGAATATTTTTAAAATTTTAAAAAAGTAGGTTGGAAGCAAATATTGTTTTAAGAGACTGAAAATAATCTGAAATTTTGTAAAAGAAATATTAAAAAATGGTATTTAAACTTATTTACGTAAATATAAACCCAACCCACAATTTCAATTAAAATTGTGATCATCACACATCTACATACATTAGGTAAAAGAAATTAACTGTCGTTTCCTATAGAAAATATTTATTACAACTTTAATCTAGTTTGACAATAACGGATGGATTTATTGCATAATAACTATATAATTAAATCACCTCGCTAGTTTGTATAAACACAAAAAAATTATAACTGGCATCCCCATGTTTTGACATAAGAATATATAGAGAGAAAAATGTTATTATTTAATCTAGATGAGTAAAATCCATTATTATTCAAACTATATATGGTCTATAGGTAGCTCATTCACATATATTATGGATGAACTATTGTTATAGTAAAATATTTTTGTGTGCAAAGCTCATGAGATCTTATTTTACATGCAACATTATAAATATATGTTTTTTATGTTAACTTGTCATTATTATTATTTAATTATATTGTTATATACTTTACTTCGAGGGAATCTAAGATTTTGAAAGAAAATAGTAAGTGGTGAACCAAGTTTTATAATTAAATTGTGAAAATTAAATCCTTAAAATCAACATGTAGATATATATAGCAACAAGATTATTATATGATACATGAATTAACTTTTTCAAGAATCAATTAGCTGATTTGGGCATATGCTCAAACTAGTATTTTGATGGACATTTTGTTGCTGACATTTTTTGAGTGTATTTATATCATATATCTGATATGTGTGTATAAATTACACGCCAAATTTAATATTGATATCATAAAGACATCGTCCTTAAAAACGGTGAAAATATAAGCTATTTTGATATTTACCTCCGCGTAAGTATAGATTCGAAGCGAAAACTAAAAATTCAAAAGGATTTCCTGACACGTATTGGTCATGACATAAATAACAATGCTGAATTAGTAGTGGCATCTACATTTATTTTTGTCAAAGAAACGTTACTCTCCGCCAAGACATGTATATTATTTTTTGTCAGATACTGTCGCAATTTCTTGATCCTTTCTCCAATGAAAATAATTTTACCACGTTTTCGAACTAGATTTACCAAACAATGCAAAACGACTTTCTTTACTTATATTTTTGGAATTGGTCTTGGTTATCTTATGTAATAGTGCTTCGTGTGATATATCTATCCATTTGATGAATGTATTCAAATCTAATGGTGATGAAAATGTACTCATCCAATTGATATGACTATCTCATATGATACTATCACATGGGATAACCAAGAATAAACAGGTATTCTTATTGGAGAAATATAACATATATATATTTTTTAATTTTCTCTTTGGAGTCGCACACAAAAGTCATACAGTAGACCGTAAATAGTAATCGAACAATCCATTGCAATGGGCTGCATATTTGATATGGCCTAGATTTAGTTTTCTTCATAAAGGCCTTTGTGAAGCTAAATACAAAGCCCATATTATCACGATCTGATCTTGACATTCAAATTTTGGTTCCAGCATAATATCACACACTATTCATCCTTGTCTAGAAAAAAAACTTGCAATCATTTAAGTTCACTTTATGTTAAAATGATAAAAGTGCCATAAATAAGAAAAGGCGGCAATCTCAGAAATTTTCAATTTTTTTTCCCTTTCAGCACTTCGCTTGAGTTATTCCTTTCACCACGACGATTCAAATCTCTCTCGCCAGTTACGGTTTCTTACAGTTGGTTTTTCTCTCAATCTCTTCGATTCTCCATTCCATAACTTCTTTCCAGATTTTTTTACAAATCTGGTATGTGTGTAAGTGTGTCTATATAGATATATTGTTTGTTGCCTTTTAGGTTTTTTGGTTATGATTTATTGGCGTACGTGCTTATTTGCTCATTTCTAGAATTTACAACCTGAAACTTGCTACGAAGAGATGACCCAGAGAAAAATTAATTGGTGCACGAAAATTATAAAAAGTAACTGGTGCATGAAAATTATAAAAAATAACGGGTACACGAAAATTATTAAAAGTAACTGGTGCATGAAAGATATTGCAACGAAGAATATGAACCTGAGAAAAATTAATTGGTGCACGAAAAATATAAAAAGGAACTTGTGCACAAAAATTATGAAAAGTAAACTGGTGCACGAAATATATAAAAAGTAACTGGTGCACGAAACTTATAAAAAACAACAGGTTCACGAAACTTATAAAACATAACTTGTGCATGAATGTTAAACTAACCGGTGCACGAACTTATAAAAGTAACTGATGCACGAACATATAAAAGTAATTGATGCACGAAAATTGAAATCATTAAGTGTTGCACATAAATTGAAAATCAGTAACTCATGCACAAAAAATGAAAATCAGGAACTGATGCACGAAAATTAAAATCAGTAACTGATGCACTAAACATATAAAAAGTATGTGATGCACGAACCATAATCGCAAGTGGGTGATGCACGAACCATACAATTAAGTAAGTGATGCACGAACCATTTAATTTCGTGCGCCAATTATTATATTTCGTGCACTGGTTGTTTTTTTGCAAATTTTGTGCATCAAATAATTAACACATAGTTCGTGCACCAGTGTTGTATTTTAATGCATCAGTGTTATTGATAAGTGTATTTTATACACTTATATTTCCTCTTATTTTGCATGGTTTAGTGTTAGTTTTCGATCAGAATTACACTTTTGGTCTTGTTCTGTGTTGTTTTGCAGGAATCCAGGTAATTACATGTTTTGTGGACTAAAAGGGTGCAAATGACGGAAGGAACGGATGAATTGAAGCCAAAAATCTACACTATCAATCATGGCAACAGGCGTAAAGACGCCTACTTTGAGGCGTAACTACGCCTAACTCACGGCATTTGAGTTTTTAAAGAATTTCATACAGGCGTAATTACGCCTACTTTGAGGCGTAACTACGCCTAGCCCACGGCTTTTGAGAATTTAAGTGGCGTAACTACGCCACTTTGGAGGCGTAATTACGCCTATCACGTGGGAAGCCAGATTTTGTGACACATCGACAGGCGTAACTACGCCACTTCGGAGGCGTAATTACGCCAATGGAATTTTGGCAATTTTGGAGACTTTCCTTATTTGATGCACGTGACTCAACGGTGAAATAATCATGTACCGGGACATGTCAAATGGCAAGATTATATTATATTATATTATAATATAATATAATATATATACATGAGATTTGGGAATAAATTATAAAAGGAAGATGGGATACACGTACAAGGAAAAAAGGTGAACAGACGAACAGAAGGGGAGATTCACGTACAGGGAGAGCAATTTACGTACAGAAACCATTAAACGTGAACAGACGAGAGCAAAGGGGGACGAGCAGTAGACTAACGTGAAAGAGGAGGAGATCATTCGAGGTAGGGATTTTGACGACGGAGAAGACGACGGCGACTACCGGGGACGGAGGGCCATCATCCAATTCGTTTGATTATCTCTTCCCTTATGTTTATGATGATTAAGAACATGTCTATGTGTTTATTTAATGTATTCATGAACTAATTTATTATTCTAGAGTTAGACGGATCTTGATTTGAAACTATGTCGTTGATTATTGATTGAATATATTTTGGTTTTTCGTTTGGTTTATTTGTGATTCCTGATTTAAATGCGTTTCAATTACTTGATCACTAGTTGATTCGTCATATTTATTTAGAATCTATCACTCGGGAGAGGGGGTTTTGAATAGGACCGTAGGAATTTACATCGTTGGAAGTTTATATAGTCGGGAGACATATAACTCCAACGAAGCCATAGAACGAATCTTGCGCTATTGAAATTGTTTAATAATTTATCTTAGGTGGGCACATCAAGATTATTGTTGAATGATTATTTCTATTTAACACTCGGGAGAGGTAATAGATAACATCGGATTCGTGGTTAATAAATTAGAAGAACACGACATAGTGGATAGTTGAGTGAAGTCGAACCTCTAGAATCCGTTCTCATTGATTTTCTCCACTTAAATTTTCATCTTGTTAAATTATTATTTTATGTTAGTAGATTAGTTTAATAATATTGCTATCGATTGTCTAGATAAAGTCGAGACTATTCTAATTACAGTACTTGGTGTAACTTAATTTTCAATCCCTGTGGGTTCGACATCCGTATTTTAAAATTCTATACTAAAACTTGACACCGTACACTTGCGGTACGTTTCACACGCATCAGTTATATTTTCGTGCATCAGTTACATTTTATGATTTTCGTGCACCAGTTAATTTTTATCATTTTCGTGCACCAATTACTTTTTATGATTTTCGTGCACCAGTTAATTTTTAAAACTTTCGTCCACCAGTTACTTTTTAAAACTTTCGTGCACCAGTTATTTTTTATAATTTTCGTCCACCAGTTACTTTTTATAATTTTCGTGCACCAATTACTTTTTCTCTATGTCATCTTCTTCGTTGCAATATTTTGCTGTCAGGCTGTAAATTTTGGAAATGAGCAAAAAAATACTGATATCAACGCATACCTTACTTCTTTATCCACATGCATCAGTCAAAGCCACGAGAGATTTTATTTTAGAAAAAAACATACCAATTTCGTTGTCTATAATTTAGCATCAGTATTCAAATTATAATTCATACACACAGTATACACACACACAATAGAATGTGCAGAGTAGATTTGAAAATTATATGTGCAAAGTAGTCCGATGTCTTCTTTGATTCAAAAAGATTCCAAACGCTACGAACAATTTAGATGCTTCGCTTCAAACATATTCATGTACATAACATTTTAACCAATGTTGGCAAGTCAGTAGATATTAATAATAGTGCGGAAGACGTCTGTTGGACTTGTGAGTTAAAGTAACTGAATGGTAAAATGCAGTAAGTATATTACACATAATATGTTCTGGAAGTTCGAAGCATAACGCTTCTACGTCTCCCCTTCTTTCTTTGCAGGAAGGTTACACTAGAAGATTTTGGCTTACACTTTTAAGTATACAACCTTCTTTGACGCTCATATATCTTGGCCTAAACTCCTAGCAACACAACTTTCTTAGTTGTTTACAATGTGTTTTACAACACTCACACAAAAATATAAATCTCTCAAGCTTTGAGTGTTCTTTGAGCAGCAAACTCAGTATGCTTTGATCTACAAGATCACAATAAGGCTGCTTTGCTGCTCTTCCAAAACTTCAGAATATCTCAGTAAAGCGTTGAATGTTTTGCTTGTGTTGAATGAAGTTGATTATTGTCTTTTTGAATTTGATTGAGTTGTTCAACACCTTCTTTATTCTTCACGTCGACCTATTTACAGACGTAGCAGTCTAACGACAACTTTTCTTCACTTGGAAAGTTCTGTTTGAAATCAGCTTCCTGATTTTCTTCCAAATTCTGTTTGTATTCTTTCCAATTTCGTTATTTAATGGCTCTTTCATTCTGACGCTAATGGTGGCGCTGATATCGTAGTGGTGCGGCGCTCTGTTGTACCTTTGTCAGAATGAATTGTACTTGTTTTCTCTTATTTCTTTATATGTCTGCTGACTTCTCCTTGCTGTATATCTCCTGGTTGCACGATCAGCTGATGTTCTCTTCATCATCTGCTGGATAATTATTAGTTACTTAGTCTGATGGACAAAGGTCAACTAATAGCTCATTAGACGTATTGTTCCAGTGGACGTTCACTCTTCTGTCTCTTGTAGATGGTAACTCTTGGTCTTTGGATCCGGTAGATATCTTTTTATCATTTCATTCCGGAGATAGCTCTTTTCCCGGTAGACGACTCTTCACCCGGTAGATAGCTTTGTCTTTTATCCGGTGGACCTTTGTAGAGTTAGTCATTAATTTCTCTGTTAGTAGGCTTCAACGCAGTGGATACTTCAAGCAATAGATATTTGTGATCACCAAAACTTAGAAATGTCTTCCCAACAGTGAATATAATTTTCTCCTAAGTGTATTTTTTGATAAGAAGTTTTTTTTTTCTTTTTTCCAGATTTATTTGTAATATGTTTATGTAAACAACACCTACTTACAGTTCTCCTTATTAATTCGATCGAGTGATACATATGTATCTTTTAAATAATTTTTGGGTGAATTATCAAAATATAAAAAGTTATGAGTAGAATTAATTGTTTCATTTTATAAAAAAAAAAAAAAAATTTATTGATAACATTATAACTCAAACCTATTGAACTACATAACAACTTAAGTATCACATTTTAATAACTTTTTTCGATAGAAATAATTATTTTTCTCCAATAATTACTCCAACTTGAAATTCTCAATTCTTGAACTCGAATATGTATACTTTTATCAAAGTTAAACTTGTATTTAACTTGCCTAATTATCCTTATAAATTTTATCAAAGTGGCTTAGTAAGTAGTAACACGTTGAGTTCCGGTTCCAAATTCCCCCTCCAGTGCAGTTATTATTGGGTAGTATTTTTTTGATGGTTGGTTGTTTTTTGGAGAATTTGATTTTTGAGTAGTTTAGGTATTATTGATATGTAGGGCTTTCTATGCTTGGTCATAAAAGCACTAACACAATGTCGAAATTTGAGTTCATTTTGTATTGCTATGATATATTAATTTATTGGGGTGAATGTCTATCGTTAGCTTGAATAGACATTTATGGATTGAATTGTTTGTTTCTCAAATTGATTCCTGAATCGTTTGTTTCCGTTTGGAGTATCAGAGAATAAATAATAAACTGTATTCATTATTTCGAGGAATTTATTTAATAAATTATTAGAGAATAAATAATAAATTATCCAATCGCTCTACAAGATCGAACGACAATTCAATATGTGAACATTATTTACTCCTCCTATTGAGGAGTCTCTTTAATTTTTTTCTTGTGGATTCTTGAATATTTCTATTCATGATTTGGATTCTTATCATCCCCGGTATAGATGTGGTATGATATGTTCATACTATAAACGGAGAAATTTTTATTAAGAATTATAAATTAAATTTTGATTCAAAAAATAATAATAATAATTAGATGGTATAAGTATAATCTATCATTTATAACAAAGTAAATTATTTTTGAAAATAAGATGGCGATGCGAAACGGCGTCGTACAGGGTTTGCTTTAATTTGAAATAGAAAATAAATACTATGTAAACGGACATATCACAAACCCTCCATTTTTTCAAATTCAAGACTGCCCATTCCACTCTCTCTCTCACACAGACTCACTTGAAGTTCAGATTTGATTTCAACAATTTTCTTCGGAAGTCACAGTCACTTCTCCTGGTGAAAACAAAGTGTTTTGAGATTTTCGTTTGTTTTCTTCCCTCTAATTATGCTTTCCAAGCGCTATGCATGAAGATGATGAGCTGTTGATGATTAGTTTAGCTGATGTTTAAAATTGAATTGATTTTATCTTAAAAATTGATTGAAATTACTCACTCGTTGCTGTAATCTGGGTTACGGTTCTTAGTCTTACTTCCTGATGCGTGATAATTTTAGATTGTAGTATATAGTTTGTAGAATCAACAAAAATGGGTGTCGAAAACTATCATGTAATAGAGCTCGTGGGAGAGGGCTCGTTTGGTAAAGTATACAAAGGAAGGCGAAAGTTCACTGGCCAGGTATTATCTATTTGTTTCTATTATTATTACACTGGTGTAAATTTATTTATCTGTTCTTATTCTGGTTTATGTCAAAAATCTGACAGACGGTTGCTATGAAATTTATCCCTAAACATGGAAAAACAGAGAAGGACATTTTGAATTTAAGACAGGAAATTGAGGTATTTATTAATTTTAATTTTTCTATTGTTGATTTCCTTCTATTAGCAGACTAAGAGCATGTAATTTTATGTTTACGTTTTGGTATTTACTTAATACTTTAAAGCTGGGCATGTTTTGTGCGTAGCCATTTGCTAACTTTATCTGGTTTGGAGCTCTTCAGATTCTTAGAAAGTTGAAGCATGAAAATATCATAGCAATGCTGGACTCATTCGAGAGCCCACAAGAGTTTTGTGTTGTCACTGAATTCGCACAGGTAAGTACCAGTTCACTTTCAAATTATCTCCATTCAATCAATTATTTTGCTACAAGGCTTACTGGTTATCTGTGCTATTTGATGAACCATATCCTGCACACTCTATCAGGGAAAATGAAAGTTATGTGGTTAATGTATTTTATTGCAGGGTGAGCTTTTTGAAATTCTTGAGGATGACAAGTGCCTTCCCGAAGAACAAGTTCAAGCAATTGCTAAACAGCTGGTACTAAGTTTCTTTAAGCTATCGCTCTATGAATCTGACCTCATTCTGTACGACGGTTGGTAATAAGATTTTAAAGCTGTAGGGAATATGATGATTCTGTTCTTTCTATTATTGGTACTGAAATGGTGTCCACATGCTTTGGTCACTCTTGATTTCAACAATTCTGCTTTTGGGTTATTGTTTTACTGGTCTATTGTCAGGTGAGAGCATTGTGTTATCTCCACTCAAATCGTATCATTCATCGTGACATGAAGCCACAGAACATACTAATAGGTGCTGGATCCGTTGTAAAGGTTTGTGTTAAATGTTTCCCTTTTGTCTTTCGTTTCTGTTCACATTTGTTCATAAATGTTCACGTGTTGCCTAAAGTTGATATTACGAGGCATATTTTCATGTTGTACTTTATATTTTTACAGTGTTGCATTGACCTAGTGTTGACATTCATGTGTTCTTGATCATCACTAATGGGAACTGTTTTGTTCGGTTGCTTAATGAGTTGTATGTCTTATTTCCTTTTCTTTTGTTGTCTTATTGTCTGTTAGCTTTGTGATTTTGGTTTTGCACGTGCAATGTCTGCAAACACAGTTGTCTTGCGGTCTATTAAAGGTATGGATGTATCAATAGGCGATGCCTATCTTGTTTCTTTCCTTTTATCGAAAGTTGGCTTCTGACTTCTATTTCCACATATTTTTAAATCAGGAACTCCTTTGTACATGGCCCCAGAATTAGTACGAGAGCAGCCATATAATCACACTGCTGATCTGTGGTCCCTTGGTGTTATTTTGTATGCAAGCTTCCTTTTTAAATTTTTGTGCATCGAGAAGAAACAATTACTTGTGTCTGTTTCTCCTTTTTGAGTTTCAAAGAAAAAGAAAATTCCAGTCCTTTAGTTTGTATATTGACAAGCATGCTAGCAACATGTAGTCAACTCCTAAATGATTTCTAAGAGATCTCCTTGAACTAAAATAAACTGGCCAACAATTTTTTGTTACCTAGCATCATATGGAAATAATCAAAGCAAATGAGACGGACACAGTATGAAGTAGGAATTTAATGCAATGACTGACTAGAAAAGCATTAATAAGGAGGAAATTGTTGCAACCCTTGTGTGTCAGTATTGCTAGAAACATGATGTTTCTTCCAGAAAATGAGCCAGGTTTAACTGCGCTAAAACGAATAATTTCCTACTCTTGTGATGTTCCTTTTGTATAGTTTCAATGATGTTTCTTCCAGCAAATGACCGGGGTTTAACTGTTCTATCAAATATGTCTCAAGAGATGCCTGCCCTGCTGCATTCAACTTTATATGAAATCTTTCTTCATTTTGCTTGCTAGTTTTAGTCTTCTTCTTGGCTTATCTAGAAAACCTTTTACTATGCAGGTATGAACTATTTGTTGGCCAACCTCCATTCTATACGAATTCTGTATATGCACTTATCCGGCATATCATTAAGGTAATTACATGTTTTTCTGTTTTATTTTTCCCTGTGTTATATTATTTCTTTTTTCGAATTTGTGCAGGATCCTGTTAAATATCCAGACAATATGAGTTCTAACTTCAGAAGCTTTCTAAAGGGTTTACTGAATAAGGTTGAGTTCGGAAAATAAAAATGTATGTTGAAGGACTTTCTATCTTTCTTAATGACTATTTAATATTACTTTCTTCCTTGGTAACAGGTTCCACAAAACAGACTGACATGGCCTGCTCTTCTTGAACATCCATTTGTCAAAGAAGCTCAAGTGGATGAAGTGAGATTTTTCATTTTTTACCTCTCCGTTGTTTCTTCTTGATGCTCTTCCCATACTTAGGTTTAAAAGAGGCATGCTTTTTTTAGTGAAATACTAGTACAAATTTGTCTCATCTATTATTACCAGGAGATAAGTAGCATGACCACATCATCTCCCCGAGGTTTCGATTCATCTTCGAGGCAAGAAAGAAGTGCTCAAAAGCCAAGTGAAGTTATCGTACCAGAGAGTATGCTCTCTATTGTCTTTTAATGTTATTCAGCAAATGTTTTCAAGTCCAGAGAGTTAATGCTCAATAATTCAACAAATTTATATCTTGAAGTTACCTGTGGTGATATTTGTTATAGGTAAAAATTATTCTCCTAGTCGTGAAAAAGGGATTGTCCAATGCTCTCCAACTAATATTCAATTGAAAAGAACTAACTCAACAGTTGATGCCATGCCAAGGGAGGAGTTTCCAATTTTTCCATGTAAGGATGCTGCTGTGCAATCAGGTAAGTTGCTTTTGATAAATGGCGCAAATTCTTTCGCTTTGTTTTTCACATGATTATGCTGTACCCAAAAGTTTCAGGTTGTATGTTGGCAATTTGTGCATTTTCCAAAATTTCAATTTTTTTTTTACTTAATGTTCCATCATGTAGGGGAGCTTCAATGCTTTCTTTTTACCTTGAAGGTATCTCACATTTTTTTTTACTTATATTTTTTTGCTCAAGAATGAGCTTATCTATATCTTGATGAGTTTTTGAGAAATGGGATCATCTTATATCCATTAGGTAATAGGTCAAAAACTCCCCTTTGCTATTTGGTGCGTAAATATTAAAACTATCACTCCATCATATGGCTGTTATGAATGCAAATTGTTTTTGGTGATTGTTGAAAGAAACCAATCCATGGGGTTAGTACTGGCATTATGCTACAATTTGATCGAACCACTTTCCCAAGAGCTTGGGTTTATGCTTTTTATGATGTTATGGTAGTGCTAGGTTTGTCAGCATTCTGTTTCATAAACTGAGAGTTAACATCTCTTGTATTATGTTTAATGTGTTTTTCTAGGTTCTTATGTAATAATATCTGCACGCTGTTCTATTCTATAGTCATCACTTCCTAAAGGGATAAAATAACTTTCATATTCAGCCATAGATAGTTCCCTACTCCTCCCCCCTTCCGCAGTAGCTCACTGCTGCCCTAAATGTCTTTTTGCGCCTGTTTTCAGTTCTTATAGGTCTTTGCTGCTTTTAGCATCACGCCACATAAATGACACTTCATTAGCATCTTGTATTTATTATTTCTATTGAAAGGTCAGACTGGATTGGTTGTATTAGATGGATAATGTTTTTCTGTGTATCATGGTTTAATTTCTTTTAATTTGGATACATTTGTATTTTAAGTGTCTGGATGGCCTTTTTTCATGCTCAGGGTGCCAAGTGTTAGATCGACTAGAGAATAACTCTCGAACAGTCAAGGGTGCAAATGTAATTGGTCAAGACAGTGAAGCATTGGCTGCTATTATGCTACCACTTAGAAAAGTGTGCTGTGGATCAGAAAACTCTTGCATGTAAATCAGTCTTGTTTACAATCATGATGCATGGCTAGATTATGAAGTTTGATTGCTGTTTATTTTGCTTAATGTATCTGTATGTGCAAATTATCCTATTGTGTTTGGAACTAGTATTTAGTGCCAGTTTGCATTGTTAAAATGATTTTGAAAATAAAGTTAAGTACCTTGTCATGCAATGTAGGTTTTCATTGTACACAAGCATGCTGTAGAGCTCAGTATCATTTTCTTAATTGCACATGAAACTGTTATGTGAGAGGTTATATGTGAGGAAGATATTTATTGCTTGAGAAGCTTTTATGAAATATGGAATCAAACAGAAAAGGATATTTTGCTGTCGTTGGATGTCTGTATACTTGTTTAGATCCTGTATCAGCAGGTCTATTATGAAGTTTATTGTTGCTTAAAATCACTTTTGTTTGTATGCCTGCTTCTTGAAGATCATATAAATAATATTTGAAGGGCTGTTTTATATAAAATAACTCGATTCAGTTTTTACTGGATAAAGTTTAACTCTGTCTCAACACAATGTTATGTTACCTGTCATTTATCCTAACAGGAGTCTGGATGAAGTTATTTTGAACCAGTCTCTGAGAATTCTTTCAAATTTGATTGCTGCTGATGCGTTCAATTCAAGGGGTATTCTGGATGAAACTGTCAGTGGGCTTCTTGGCTTTGCGTCTGCCATATTTCATTTTAAGACATCAAATGGAAATGACTTGATTGCAAAGGTATATAAATGTTGCTTTTAATTATCATGGATGCCTGTGAGTGTGAGTCACTTTATATGTTTAACCTTTTATAGCAGTTTGTATGGAAAATATTTGGAAGTTACTTCGTGAATTGGGAGAAAATTGAATTAGAAGCCAGTCTCTTCTTGTAAAGTTCAGTGTCTACTGGAAATCCCCTCTTTCAGTGGTGGAAATATAATTGCAACTATTTAAACTAGAGCTATTAGTTCCATATAAATTAAAAAAATTGCTTGATTTTTTCCTTTAGGAAGTTTTAGTCACTTGTCCAAGCTAGTGGTAGTCATCATGAGTGTTAATCCACTTCATTATGTGACAGAGCCTCTCAACCATAAAAAGAATGATACATACTTCTGGATTTGGCACGGGCGATCCTTATTTCAAAAATTGGGTTACCATGGTTGGATTGTATTCACAGGTTATATTCATTTCTTTGCATCTACCTTTGTCCTTCAGGAAAAATCACATTTGTTTGCTTGATACACTCAAAAAGTTTAAATTCTGCAGGTGACAAGTTGCATGGATGAAGCATCAGGAAAAGTTCTTTATGAGTGCACTTCCTGTGTTGCCATCATGTTATCTCAAGTTGCACAGTCTCTCAGAGCATCTGCTGCCACTTCAACCCCTGAGGCAGATTCCGCTCCTTCTGTGGTGAATAAAACTCTTCAACAAATTTTGGGCCATGCTAAATCTTCGGATGTGGTGGATTGTTTGTGTTTATGCTTGGAATCATCAGGCTTGAGTCTCATATCAGGCTCTACGACTTTGTTAAAAGCTGCATGTGAGGCCTGCAGAGGAATTTGGTCACTCATTGATGCATTTGAAGTTCTATCCATGAGAGTGAGACCGTTATTTCCACTAAATTATTTGCGAAGCCATTCTCTACTCCAACTTGACCTTAACGGACGTGATGAGGGTTCCTTGCATGGATTAGAATCAGGAGAAGTCACCGATGTAATTACCGAAGCATTTCTGAGGTCGAAAGCCATACAGGTTGCCATTTTCTTTTGTCTTCGCCAACGCAATGAAATTGGTCTCTGTGCCGTATTGCAGGTATTGTTCTCTTGATGATTTTGATGTCTTTCATGTACCTGTGTTTCTTAGATGTGAGAGCTTCAAAGAATTATCTTATGTTGGATAACAAACTTCATTCTTCGACTAAAAAGAGCTTGAAATTTTTCATAACCAAATGGAGGTAAAACTAATTTCCTAGATCTTGTATGCATCAAGTAATCTGCAAAATTAAACTTTTCTATTTACCTGTACGTGGGAATGACAACATCCTTGTACACATTTTCCAATTATGCAACATACTCTTTTAAGTTTTTTCTCCTGTTATATTAGGCACTTTTTTATATATTTCTTTGAACTACATGACTCATGTGCATTATGCAGCTTGTCTTGAGAGTTTGCACAAGCAGTGAAGTGGTAGTAAATGTTCTCTGTGGTTTGCCAAGTAAACTACCAGCGATGACAGTTGTTAGTGGTGGAGGAGATGGCACAATAGTTTCGGAGATCTTCTCCATACTATCATTATCTGATGCTACTGATAAAGAGATAAATGGAGGAGAAGCAGATAATACAAAACTCAAAGCAGTGGATACCCGTATCGTAGTTATGCATTCAAGTCTTGTTCTTGCCACAGTTGCTCAGGGTCTGAAATCATCTGGAAAAAATTCTGCACTGTTTATGCTGACGGCATCTTCAAAAAAGCAATCAGCTCGGCTTTCTACTCTGGCACACCATTTTTCCTCGGATGAAAGGACACAGCTGCCACTGCAACCTGCTTGTGCATCTGCTATGCTGGCTCTTGCATCCATTTTGTCTCTTGAAATGGGAACTTCGGTTGAAAACGCCATCTCTGAAATAGCTCTTCCTTTAATTCCCCGTACACCGACTTTATGTGACTATCTCAGAGGTCCAGCAACTGATGAAAATGTTATAAACCTCAGCATGCCAAAGGGGATGCTTACATTCTGGCATGGCATCAGGGATGGTTGTGTTGGGTTGTTGGACTCCCGACTGAACTGGGGAGGACCCTTGGCTGTGCAACAATTGTGTGCAAGTGGTGCCCCACAGCTTCTTATTGATTTATTGGCTAACAATATTTCAAATGCTTCTCAACAAGGATCTGTCTGCTCACAAGACCAAATAGGATTGTCGCCTGCTGGGGTTGTTAGGACAATTGCTTCAATATGTCAATGCCTTTCTGGTGGAGTCTCAACATTTCGCCATATTTTGCTCAGGACAGAGCATGTCAAGTGCATCACAGATTTATTATCCGACTCACATCTTAAGCTTATTCGATCATGGATTGGATCTGGTGGGGGAAAATATGGTGTTAGAGATACAATAAATGCAGTAATTGACCTATTAGCATTTCCATTCGTTGTTGTACAAAATGCACCTGGTCTGCCATCCGCTACTGCTTCAGTGAACGGTGGTTTCCTTCTCAATATGGGCTCTCCTGGTGGGAAGGTTTGTGCTGAAGACAAAGACATGATGAAAGCGATAAAGACAAACATGAACAACTATATCAAGATTCTTTTGGAAGTCAGTCTATGCCTCTTTCCCAGTTTCCATATTTTATATCGTTTGTTGAGCAGCCTATTGGCACTACGTATAAGTACAAGTAGCTTTAATTTATAGTCCAAACTGTACCCTACTACCCTATACTTTTGAGTTTCTGTACTTTTGTACATTGTTATATGCTAATCTGACAAGATGCAATTCTAAGATTGCGACATGTGTCAAGCGTAGCATCTTTAATCCCTAAGATTGCGAGAGTGCGACACGTGTTAAGGGTATCATCTTTAATCCCTAAGATTGCGACATGTGTCACAATCTCCAACACATGTCATAATCCTATACACGAAAAAATGTATAAGATTACGACACATGTGGCAATCTTGGGTGTCAAGGATGCTACCCTTAAGGGTACGATCAAGTAAATCAATTTTTGGAAACCTAAATGTGGCACTGCTGCTTTTTGGGAAGTGACCTATGCTTGGAGAACTTTAAGATGTGTGCCATACAACATGGAGATGGGATTGGTTTCATTTTTTCTGAAACATAAATTGAAAAGACACATTATATTGGAAAAAGTGTTCTGAGGCCAGTTAGGTGAAATGAACATTACCTTCTAGTTGGACTTTTTGTAAGTGTTTTCCTTGATTTGCAGGAACGTTTCATTCCTTGTTTTTTTTCCCTAGCAAGCATGAACATAATGACAAGACATTGATCTGTCCTTGACTTGAAATATTCAACTGAATGATTCCTGAACTCTTCTGAAGTGAAAATTTGTGGCTTTGTAGTTGATATGATACAGTTGCTTTTGTATCCTAGGTTGAAGTGCCAGCCATCATTCTCCGTTGCTTGGACCATATGGAAATTAAAGATGTTTCCAGACCGGTTGCTTTTATTTCCAAACTATCGAACCAACACCCTCTTGCTGTTCAACTAGTAAGCAAAGGCTTCTTGGATCCAACCAGAGTAAGAAGGTTGCTTAATGGCCCTTGCCATAGAGAAATCACCATGGATTTTCTTATGATTGTTTCTGATTTAGCTCGAATGGATAAGGTACTTCTATGCTGTACTTTTACGTGGGTAATTTTCATAAAATTACATCTTGGCACACAATGAATTATGTGAAGCTCTTATGAGTCATAAAGAATAGACTCGAATGACATAATTTTGCCTCGTTAGGATTTTACTGGTCATATTGTCTATACCTTAGGGCAATTTTCATAAAAATTACATCTTGGCACATAATGAATTATGTGGAGTTCTTGAGTCATAAATGTTAGACTCGAATGGCATAATCTTACTTCCTACTTTTCTTGTGGTGCTTATGGCAGTGTAATATTGATATCCAATACTTGAGGCCTTATTTTTCGAGTCAGTTTAGGAAGGTTTGCTACAAGTACTCCTAAATTATAAAACTTACTGACCAGGAAAAAAACTTGCTGGTCAGCTGTATTGCGTTTGTTGATTGAATTTTTGTCTCTCATAGATATTAGGTTCTGCGGTTTTGATTACCAGATAAAATTTTATTATTCTGATCTTTTAGAGACTTTTAATCTGAACGTAATGCCTCTTGTTTGCCTCTTTTGTCCTCGGAATGGCAACAAAATGATTTTTCTTTGTGATTGGTTCTTTATCGTGCTTATGGCTGAGTTAAAAAGTATATATCTTCTTATTATGAAACCTCGCCACCTTAACAATCTGCTGTGAAAAAAATCATCTGTTGATATAGTAATTTCTACATTATAATTATTTCTGTATGTATATTATTGTGTTACTGAGGCAGACCCATCGGAAATTTCTAATCACAATTGTTCATGCAGTTATTTTATGAGAATATCAAGGCAGCGGATATCTTGGAGGCTCTGAAGCACTTTCTCAATCATGAAGATCCAAATATTCGCTCCAAGGCTTGCAGTGCTATTGGCAATATGTGTCGCCACAGTTCCTACTTCTATAGTTTACTGGTATAGAACTCATAAAACACGAATAGACACTTGTACTTTCTTATTTATTGCTCTTTGATCTGGATAATACTAATCACTACGTTAGATTGCTAGATATCTGGTTCCAACAAAGCTTGGAGGGTTTTCTTGTTTGGTCACACTTGGTATTTTAACTTAGTAGTTGTCATTTTATTTGAAGGCAAAACATCATATCATTGGTATCGTTATTGATCGATGTTCCGATCCTGACAAAAGAACAAGAAAGTTTGCTTGTTTTGCTGTAAGTATTCCCAACAATCTATTCCTCAACAATGTCACCACTACATTCTCTATTCTGCTTTGTGGCAAAGTAATATTGTTTAGACTAATTAATGTGCATTTGCCTTGAACTCCAGGTTGGAAATGCTGCATATCACAACGATTCTTTGTATGAAGAACTTAGAAGAGTCATCCCTCAGCTGAAAAATTTACTCCTCTCAGATGAGGAGGATAAAACGAAAGCAAATGCTGCAGGTGCTCTCAGTAATCTTGTTCGAAACTCCAACATGCTTTGTGAAGACATAGTTTCCAAAGGAGCCATGCAGGTATGTCAATTCTTCCATGCTCGTACTCTGAAAATATTGATTCTAATGCTGTTTTGCACATGCTAGTTCATTTTGGCGTTAGTCAGATCTTATTTCCCATTAAGATTACTGCAATCTGGTCTTTCTGGGTTGTCTTCTGTTTGTCTGAAAAATATGCCTCTCAAGTCTGATGTTTCACAGATATTTGGCCATAATCTGTCATAATAAGAAAAAGTAGATTCAGATATTATTGTGTCAATTTTGCTGTAGTTTCAACCAATGTGGGAATGATGGTTGCTTTTGTATGAATGATTATTAAATGGTTGAAAGAAATAGCATCGGCCAATGTCTTGATAACTTTGTCACGTGGAAGTCTTGGGGGAACTATAATGCCACGAGGTTGCGAATTCTGTCCCAGAATTACATGCATTTGCAACAGTCTTGAAATTGTCCTGGGAATACTGATGTTATCCATACCTCTACATTTTTCTAAACCAAAAAACCATTATCATTTCAGGCATTGCTAAAGGTGGTGGCCGAATGCTCGAAGGTGGCATTGAACCCAAGAAAGGATGCTGTAAATGAGTCACCCCTAAAGATAGCCTTATTTTCACTCGTGAGGATGTGTGCTTATCCACAATGTAGGCAATTCATCCGCTCATCAGAGTTGTTTCCTCTAATAGCACAGCTTCGACAATCTCCAGAATCCGCCATTGCCAATTATGCCTCTATCGTTACCAGTAAAGCGTCAGAATCTTGATACCTGATGCATTCCAGAAGAAATTAAAGCCACAAATTATCACATTGCGCTGTTGGAGATGTTTTCAACAGTCCAATTCCATTTACACAGCGAATATTGTAAATCTTTTGTATCTGATTGCATTATTATATGATGTATATAAGCAAGCATATTGTCACACTCCGGAACTTTCTAGCGGATTCCGGCATATTAAGAGGCTTTGGGACATTCCGGAAGCTCCCAGAAGTTTGAAGAACACATTAGAGCACCCCGGAAGATTCTAGGTCCACTTGTATATTCTTTTGTAATATAGAGTTTTCTAGAATCTTGTAGGAGATATCCATGGAACCTTATAGAAACATGTAGAAGTGTAGAAGATCCTAGAAGGTCATTCTCCACCATTAGATCAAATTGATCACAACCATCCATTGAGGAGGTGGACTTGTATATATAGGGGGTAGGAGTTCATTTGTAATCATCAAGTTTTCAATCAAAGTATTCAAGCAATACAAAGCATTCTCTCAATCTCTTTGTGTTCTCTCTTTCTAGCACTTTAGCAACCAACTCGGGAGGAAGGCTGACTTGCTAGCGACGCGGGGTTACTAGTCAAGTGCCGCACGGGTTCGAGAAAGTTGGGTGAAAGCTTTCATCCCGTGACAAGTGGTATCAGAGCCTAGGTCGGCTCTTAAAGCTTCCGCACTCAAGGTTGTCCGTTGGTGTTTGCTAGAAGAAAGAATGTCGGACTCAGGGGTGGTCCAACAACCCGAGAAACCAGAGAAGGCACCGAGGAAGGGCCGAGGCCAGTCAAGGGAACCCTCGGTCGACTTTATGGGTGGCATGGAGAACCGGATGATCCGACTGGAGCAATACATGTCGGATCACTCCCAAGCCTTCGAGGAGGTGGCCGAGAGGGTACGGGAACTTGAAGAAAACACCTCAGGGGAGGAGTTTCAAGGTCAGGTACTCCAACAAATTAACTCTTTCCATTTTGATGCGAAGAATCAATTCAATGAGTTTAGGGGCATGATTGAGGCCTTGCAAGAAGAGTTCAAAACTCTCAAGGACGACATGGTTATCTGCAAAAGGGCCATGGCCAATGCGGGGGATCATGTGGTCACGGCACCAACCAGGATCGATGTTCCAAGGCCAAGACCATACAATGGGACTCGTAATGCTAAGGAACTTGACAACTTTCTATGGAACTTGGAGCAATACTTTGCAGCCTCGAATGTACGGGACAACGAGGCCAAGATTCGCACAGCGCCCCTATTCCTGACCGACACAGCCACTCTATGGTGGAGGAGGCGACACGCCGATATTGAGCGAGGCACATGCCGCATGGATACATGGGAAGACTTCAAGACCGAGCTCAAGCGGCAATTCTACCCCGAGAATGTGGAGTATGAGGCTCGGGGACGCCTACGACGGCTCACACACAACAAAACTATAAAAGAGTACATCAAGGAGTTCCAAGAGATCATATTGGAGATCCCAGAGTTGACAGATCGTGAGGCATTCTTCGCTTTCCTTGATGGGCTCAGGCCATGGGCAAAACAGGAGCTCCAACGCCGTCAAGTGCAAGATTTGGCTACAGCAATTGCTTATGCCGAGAGCCTTATTGAGTTGCGTCCCTCCAACGATGGCAACAACAAGGGCAAGAGGGATGACAAGGGCAAAGGTATGGGAGGCAACCAGTCAAACTCAAGCCAAACCTACAACAGGGGCAATGCACCAAGACCATCAACCTATAGGTCCAATGACCGGGAACGGACTTGCTTCCTTTGTCACAAGACCGACCACTTCATGGCCAATTGCCCAAAAGTAAACAAGCTAGCAGCTCTTGCAGATGAAGATGATGAGCCACAGGAGGAGGGCACACAGATTGGATCTCTACGGCTCCTCAATGCCGTCAAAGCAAAGGTGGAGCGCGCTAAAGGACCCAAGGGGGGGTCTATGTTTGTGGATGCCTTGGTCAGGGGGCGACGAGTCAAGGCATTAGTGGATACGGGGGCCACACACAACTTCATCCGAGAGGAGGCGGCGAAGAAGCTGGGGCTTGCCATCACTCCAACCGGAGGATCAATCAAGTCAGTGAATGCAAAGGCCAAACCAATCGCCGGAGCGGCCAAGGGAGTGAAGACCACGATAGGAGAATGGCAGGGATATGTCTCCTACACAGTGGTGCCCATGGATGATTATGACATGGTACTTGGACTGGAGTGGCTCGACGAGGTACGGGCTTGCATTTTACCCTTTTCAGACTCTTTATATATCCTTGATGCAAACACTCCATGCACTATACCGGCCAAGAGGGAGGCCAAGGGGCCGAGCATGTTGTCGGCTATTCAATTCGCAAAGGGACTTAGGCGTAGTGAGGAGACCTATGCCATAGTCCCTAAGATAGACGAAGGGCCAAAGACCGAGGGCTTGGGGGAGTTGCCCATGGAAGTCAAGGTCGTGCTGGAGGACTTCAAGGACATCATGCCAAAGGAGCTGCCAAAGAAACTACCACCAAGGAGGGACGTGGACCACAAGATCGAGCTAGTAGGGGATGCTAGCCCGCCCTCACGCACTCCCTATCGGATGGCACCACCTGAATTGGAGGAGTTGAGGAAGCAACTCAAAGAACTACTTGATGCGGGGATGATCCAGCCATCCAAGTCCCCATATGGTGCACCAGTGCTCTTTCAAAAGAAGCATGACGGATCTCTACGCATGTGCGTGGACTATAGGGCCTTGAACAAGTTGACGGTCCGGAACAAGTACCCTATACCACTCATTGGAGAATTGTTCGACCAACTTGGAGGAGCCAAGTGGTTTTCAAAGATAGACTTGCGGTCCGGATATTGGCAAGTGCGGATTGCCGTAGGGGATGAGCCAAAGACCGCCATGGTCACGAGGTATGGGTCTTATGAATTTCTAGTTATGCCATTTGGTCTCACCAATGCCCCGGCCACATTTTGCACCCTCATGAACAAGGTATTCCACCCCTACTTGGATAAATTTGTGGTTGTTTACCTTGATGATATTGTTATCTACTCATCCACGTTGGAGGAACACGTGGAGCATTTGAGAAAAGTATTTCAGGCACTTCGGGAGAATGAACTTTACATCAAGTTGGAGAAGTGCTCTTTTGCCCGAGATGAGGTGTCATTCTTGGGCCACAACATCAAGACGGGGCATATCATGATGGAAGAGGCCAAGGTGAAGGCCATACGTGATTGGGAGGCTCCAACCAATGTGCCCCAACTCAGATCTTTTCTGGGGCTAGCCAACTACTACCGTCGCTTCATACAGGGGTATTCTAATATTGCCACACCCCTCACTAATCTATTGAAGAAGAACAAAAAGTGGGAGTGGGATCCAAAGTGCCGGGAAGCATTTGAAGAGCTAAAGATCAAGGTGACGGAGCAACCAGTCTTAGCCCTGCCGGATCACACAAAGCCATACGAGGTGCACACTGATGCCTCGGACTATGCCATTGGGGGCGTTCTTATGCAAAATGGGCATCCTATTGCTTTTGAGAGCCGCAAGTTGAATGATGCCGAGCGGCGCTACACCGTCCATGAGAAGGAGATGACTGCGGTGGTCCATTGTCTACGAGTATGGAGGCATTACTTGCTTGGGAGCAAGTTTATTGTGCGGACAGACAATGTTGCCACAAGCTACTTCCAAACCCAAAAGAAGCTCACTCCGAAGCAAGCAAGGTGGCAGGAGTTTCTTGCGGAGTTTGACTACACATTGGAGTACAAGCCGGGGACTACCAATCGTGTAGCCGATGCCTTAAGCCGGAAGGTAGAGCTTGCAGCCATAAGCCAACCCGCCAGCATGTTGAAGGATCGCATACGGGAAGGGCTTGATCAAGACCCGATGGCAAGGAACATCATGGACTTTGCTAGGGAAGGCAAAACCCGACGGTTTTGGATTCGAGATGGCTTGCTATTCACTAAGGGAGACCGCCTCTTTGTGCCCAAGTGGGGGAATTTGCGCCGGGAAATACTCAAGGAGTGTCATGATACAAAGTGGGCGGGCCACCCGGGGATGCATCGCACTATGGCACTCATGGAGGATTCTTATTATTGGCCAAGGATGAGGGAGGATGTGGAGGCCTATGTGAGGACTTGCCTTGTGTGCCAACAAGACAAGGTGGAACAACAACAGCCAGCCGGTCTCCTACAACCACTTCCCATTCCTGAGCACCCGTTCGAGAGCATATCAATGGACTTCATTACGGCACTACCCAAGTCAGAAGAGTGCGGGACTATCATTGTGGTGGTGGACAGATTTTCTAAGTATGCTATCTTTATTGCTGCACCGCCAGACATCACTGCCGTTGACACAGCCAAGCTTTTCACTAAGCACGTGGTCAAGCATTGGGGCATTCCGAAGACCATTGTGAGTGATCGGGACCCTCGCTTCACGGGGAAGTTTTGGTCCGAGCTATTCAAGCTTTTGGGGTCCGATCTTGCATTCTCAACAAGTTTCCACCCGCAAACGGATGGGCAGACCGAGCGGGTGAATGCGCTACTGGAATTATACTTACGGCACTATGTGAGTGCCAACCAGCGAGATTGGTCAAAACTCTTAGACACTGCCCAGTTCTCTTATAATTTGCAGCGGAGCGAATCTACTGGGCGTAGTCCATTTGAGTTAGCCACAGGCAGACAGCCGATGACACCGCATAACATTGCCACGGGCTACACGGGGAGCAGCCCCGCGGCATACACATTCGCCAAGTCCATACAAGAGGAGACTGACTTGGCTCGGGCATCCTTGAACAAAGCCGCCAAAAAGATGAAGAAGTGGGCAGATCTTAAGCGACGAGCGGTAGAGTTCAAGGAAGGGGACCTTGTAATGGTGAAGCTACTACCTCAACAATTCAAATCATTGCGGCCAGTACACAAGGGGTTGATACGTAGATATGAAGGCCCCTTTCCCATCGAGCGGCGTATAGGCACAGTGTCTTATCGACTACAATTACCGCCAAAGTTAAAGATCCATCCAGTGTTTCATGTGAGTCAGCTGAAGCCATATCATGCAGACATGGAGGATCCAAGCCGTGGGACATCACGTCGGGCGCCAACTGCTGTGGTCACTTCCTATGACAAAAGCGTAGAGGAGATTCTGGCGGACCGAGTGATACGTAAAAGAGGAGTTCCCCCATACACAGAGTACTTCGTGCAATGGAAGGGTCTACCTGAGGCAGAGTCTAGCTGGGAGCACGAAGACCACTTGTGGCAATTTGCACACAAGATCAAGGAGTTCCGTGATATGCAGGCGACGAGGGCGTCGCCAACTTAGGTGGGGGAGAATGTCACACTCCGGAACTTTCTAGCGGATTCCGGCATATTAAGAGGCTTTGGGACATTCCGGAAGCTCCCAGAAGTTTGAAGAACACATTAGAGCACCCCGGAAGATTCTAGGTCCACTTGTATATTCTTTTGTAATATAGAGTTTTCTAGAATCTTGTAGGAGATATCCATGGAACCTTATAGAAACATGTAGAAGTGTAGAAGATCCTAGAAGGTCATTCTCCACCATTAGATCAAATTGATCACAACCATCCATTGAGGAGGTGGACTTGTATATATAGGGGGTAGGAGTTCATTTGTAATCATCAAGTTTTCAATCAAAGTATTCAAGCAATACAAAGCATTCTCTCAATCTCTTTGTGTTCTCTCTTTCTAGCACTTTAGCAACCAACTCGGGAGGAAGGCTGACTTGCTAGCGACGCGGGGTTACTAGTCAAGTGCCGCACGGGTTCGAGAAAGTTGGGTGAAAGCTTTCATCCCGTGACAATATGCTAGCTGAAGTCAATAATCTTCAACTAGCTTTACCTCGAATTCTTTTGATATACATTGAACTGCAAATTTTGATTAGATTGTAAAGTTCAAGTTTAATCTTCTCAAGTAAAACCATTTTGAAATATTAGTTGGTGAGATTCAAATTTAAACTAGTTAATTAGTTAAATTATTAGAACAATATAATAAGCCTCGAAGGCTTACTACAGTGATCAGAGTCTAAATTGGCCGTAGGAATGAACAGTAACTTCCAATTTGCTTCTTTACAATTTCCGATTGCTTTCCTTTCCCTCCCCAATCTCAGTGATAATCAAAGCCCCAGCCTCACGCTGACCCTCCCTTCAACGCCGTGAACCCCACTGAAAATCTCTGATTTTCCGCCTCGGGTCAACGAGAGAAGGTGAGTCAATCTTGCGACACATTCAATTCAAAGCTCTACCAGCCACGAAGTGAAGAGAAAACCATCGGTATTCTCTCAAAAAGGACTGAACCCTCTTCTATCGATACACAATTACCAAACCTTGTTGGCAGCCCTTCGAACCACGGGATCACCGAAGCTACAATCGATGACCTATAGAAATCTCAGTACACGAGTCGGTCAAACATTTACATGTCGATTGGTGAGTTCATGAATTTCTTATCAAAAAATCAAAATCAAAACAGCCATGTGATCGTAGCTTCTGGAAGTATTTCTTTGGGTTCCATTTTCTTATGGTTGAAAGGCATTTCCGTGTAGGTTATAATTTGTTGGCATTATTGCCAGGGGAGATGAATTTGTTTACTTTTTCATACTTTGTTTCATTACTTGTCCTATTTGTGTGTATTTCTCTGGGTTTGCACTCGGTGGATGCCAAAGTTTTCTTCAAGGCCATTTCCCCACTTTCAGGCATAATAGTTGACTACCCCTGGTTCTCAAGCTTCCACTTTCAATACTGGAGTTTATCAACACGGCTAATTCTCCTATTCCTTAAACTTCGCAGTGTAGTTTTGATTTTCTTGGGATCTTGTATACCATTAATTTTAGGTGTGATCCAAGTTGTCTACCTTATGTATTGATTTAGGTTGGGATCGATGAAATATTTTAATGGTTCATTAACCTGTTTTTTTTAAGTGTTTTGGGTGGTGTGGATGTCATTGTTCTGTCGAGTGTTCACATTGGGACATACCATAACATATTTCTTCGTCATCAGATAATTGCCATTCAAGGACGCAATATACTGAATGACATATGGATTTAGTTAAAAAGAAAGATGTTTTTGTATATAGTTGGTCGTGAATTTTAGTTAACTCTTTCGTTAGTGGTTTTTTGGGAAAACTCAAATATATTTTTGTTCTGTTCTTTTTTTCCTTTGCAAACTTCTAAGTGCGTTTTATTATTCTTGTTATTTTCCACATGCTTCATTTCAGTCGATTTCTGAAAATGATTTTCTTGTCATCCCCTACCTTTACCTTTATCGTGGTTGTATTCTTGGACGATACACTTGACTATAAGAATAATGCTAAGGACAGATGAATGCGGTGGTGGGTGAAGTTAATAACATTCGATGGAGACCATCGAAATGAGGAGTTTTGCACCCTTAAGTTTAATCTCAACCAACTTTCTCCGTCAATTAACATATCCTGGTAGAAAGTGAAAGAGGAGCATCATCTAGGTTGCACTGATAAAGAGTGACATGTTTAGACTAATAAGCACATTGTGACATGTTAGCATCCTCTGTCGCTATATGCACCATCTAAAAAATATATCATGTCTGTTGAAAACACAATGTTCCATCTCTGGCCAATTGTAATAGGCATCCACACATAATTCTTAAATAGTTTCTGTGATTGTTGTCTAAGCCTTTTGGATTTTTTGCCCTTAAAACTGCCTAAACTGCATATAAATTTTGCGAAGTTCGATTTGTGTTCTGCTAACTATTTATTTTCTATATTGAAGATTTTTGGTTTCTGATTGCAGTTTACAATGTATAATCTCCCTTCAAAAAAAAAAAAAAACTTTCAACAGCTTGACAATTGGTTTAATTGTGAAACACTAGCATTCTTGTATTGTAATACCCTTGTCCCACATTGGTTGTGGATGAAAATTTAAAGTGGTTTATAAAGGCTTACAATGGACTGTTATAGCAGCTTGGGTTAACCATTTTCGTATAGCGAGGACGGATACAAAGTAGTTGCTATAGGAGCTCATTGTTCAGTCGCGCTTGCGCGGGCCTGGGCCCGGGGTGTGACAAAATGATATCAGAGCCGGTTACCGGCAGGCAACACCGGGAGATAAGTGCTATGCGGGGCAAAGTGCTACGGGCGTGGGCGCCACCTCTTGAACCTGCGGGGCAAAGTGTCACGTGCGTGGGAGCCACCTCTTGAACCTACGGGGCAAAGTACTACATGACGGGAGCCATCTCTTGAACCTGAATGAGCCACCTCTAGATTCCCAGTGCCGGTGGATCGATGAGTTAGGTCGCAACGAGGACATCGCGTTCTAAAGGAGGGGTGATTGTAATACACTTGTCCCACATTGATTGTGGATGAAAATTTAAAGTGCTTTATAAAGGCTTACAATGGACTATTATAGCAACTTGGGTTAACCATTTTCGTATAGCGAGGACGGATACGGAGTAGTTGCTATATGAGCCCATTGTGCAGTCGCACTTGCGCGGGCCTGGGCCCGGGGCGTGACATGTATGGTGTGTTTAGCATCACTTAATTGTAAATATTAATTATATACTTAATGTTACAACATGACATTTTCTGTTTTCCAAACTCTTTGGTGTTTAGCATCACTTAATTGTATTACTGAATGGCTGGAGATATTGTATGCACTTCTCTCAAATGACGTTGTTGTTGGATATGTCTTTATTCAATCTGATGTAGTGGAATCATCACTAGAGATGAGGTACTATTTCGATGGGGATTTTCACAGACATATATATATTTATATTGACAGAATTGACCATAACATGACATGTGATGACAATGGATGGTTGTTGACTGTTGAGCAATCCAATGGGAATAAGATGAGAGAGATCCATGCATAATTTGAAGGCGGTGGGAGTTATCAAAGATTGCATCAATGGCGTAAATAACCAGTTTGGTATTTATATGCATGGTGAAGACTATCGCAGACATGCATGACAGATTGGTTTTGGTGGTACTTCTTGATGGACATGCATGAAGTGAATCATCTTTAAATTTTAAGATATAATATCAAGGGTTGCGATTGGTTTTTGTATTTCCCGCAATGAATATCATATTATCTTCATTCAAAATATAAAGTTGCTTGAATAGATAAGGTGCTGGGAAGTAAAGAGTAAAGCTGCTCAAGTTGAATCTCTCTTTACATTGCTCGACCTGGTGAAATCCTCTCTTCTCTCTTTTGTGTTGTCATTTTGTTATTTGTTGCATAAATATATGCTGCCTATTCAATTTACAATGGTTATTAAATATTAGAGATACACTCTTTTTTTTAAAGCAAAGTGTGTTTTAATTTTTAAAAATAATTAGAAAATTGTGTTGTGATAATATTTTACATTATGCTTTAACGTGGCATAAGGGTGTATTTTATGTTGGTTTTTGAGAAAATAAGATTTACATGTGCAAAAACATGCAATATGTTGTTGTATTGATGTGGGTCGTTGTTGAGGTGAGATATCTTAAAATTTTAAGATACATATATCAAGCAATTGTGATTGGTTTCGTATTTTTTACAAATATTTGTGCATGTTTTGAAAACTTATGTTGAAGATATTTTTCAAATATGAATTCATATAGCCCCGATTTTTGCCATCATGGCCTTCATTCAAGATATAAAGTTTTTTGGGTGATAAGCTGCTGACATGTGAGGACAAATTTATTCAGTGTTAATTTCTCTATCTACATTGTTGAGTTTTGAATGCCCATGTGAATATCTGTTATCGCCTATGTAAGTTCATTTAGTTTATTAACTGGGGTTGATGAGGAATAAGTTGTTATTATCGGGCTTAATTTTTCCATTCTAATTTACTTTAATTGCTAAATATTAGAGCTTCTTGCTCTTTTTTTTAATAGTAATGAATAGTAAATCACTAATCATTCCAATTTTTGTTTTCCCCCCCCTTAAGAAATGTGTTTTTTTCCAAAAATCATTTTTGTTGATGCGCGGATTTGGCCTGAACCGACAAAAAACATATATATCTTAATCGGTTGTTGATGCACGCAACTTCAAATATTAATTTTTTCAGTTTATAGTAAGATGATATCATGTTTTTTTATAAAAAAAAATTAAAGTCAGTTCTTTGGTTATTTTTTCCATTCAATTACAGTAACATATTTGTTTTAATTTTTTTGTAGATGCACGTGTTTGGCCTGAACCGACTAGGAAAAACTACTTAATGGGTTGTTGATACGCGCAACCTCAAATGTTTTTTTTCAGTTTATAGTTAGTGGGCATCATTTTTTCAAAACACAAAATTAGAGTCGGTTGGTTATTTTTTTCACATTCAATTACAGTAGCATGGTCATTTTAAAAAAAATTGTTTGTTAAAGTCAGTTATTTGAAATGTTATTTCGATCAAATTAAGAAAAAAATTGATCAACATGCTGGTACCTGGCACCGCGCTTTGGGCGGTGCTAATAAAAACTAGTATCCTTTATAGGCCACAAATAAAAGAGTAATTCCAAACTCAAATCTAAGTTATTAGGTGATTGAGATTTTCATTTAAAAGTATGAAAAACCTGTTTGCGGTATATGTGAATATCAATTAAATAAATAAATTATATAATATGAATAAAAATGTATTTAGTATTATCAAATTAATTTTTGATATATATATATATATATATATATACTATTAATTAATATTTGAAAATAAGCAAAAACTATCAAATAAATAAAATAATAGACGAGTAGAAAAAATCTTATAATTTTGATTATTATTTTTAATTATATCCTTTTTAATTTATTTTTATAAACTCTTAAATTTTTTGTATAGGATGTCTTGTACAATTTATTAATTAAAAGACTATTGACTTGTCATTAAATAAATCCATGGAATATAATAGTAACAATATCTATTTCCAAAAGGGAACACTTAACTCCAAATATCTCAAATTATCTATACTATATTATAATATGTGAGCACCTTAGAGTAACTACTTTAGTATGACCATTGTGAAACTCCAAAAATACCCTCTATTTGCTTTAGTATAGCCATGAGATCATGATATAAGGAATAATATCGAAAGATCATCTATTAACTTCCCAATTTAGTTTCCAATTTTTCACCAGTTTTTTTTCCTTCCGAAAATATGTGCGACAGTTTTTTCTCTTATCCATAAAATATCATATTTAAATCATATATTTCAAATATAAAAGTTTAGTATACATATACAATATATAAAATTTAAAATTTCATTACACACGTAACGCGTGTGCGTCGGCCGTTAGTAATAATAATGTATGTAGATCATCGTTCACTGACACATACGTGTAGGCTGGTGTTCGAGTTCCATTGATATTTTGTGTAACTGTCGCGGTTATTTCCACGGACTTTTTAAAAATTAAAAATTAAAATAATTAGATAATTTGTACAAATTATATATAAAAAGTCAAAAAAATTAGAAAAATGTTCCGCGACGATCGTGAAATCGTCGTTATAGTTATACATCTGTTTTAGCATGGAACTTTACCGCGACATACAACTGCCGTTCCAGCCATTTTGCGACCCATTTTGCGAACCAAGTGAGATATGCAATTTAGTGGAACTCTTCATTTCGAACAAATCTACTCTCAAACTCGAAACTAATTATTAATCGAATAAACACTGCAATTTTGCCTAGCATTTTAACTTATCATGTGTAGGACTCATGCATGTTACGACAACTCAGTCGTTAGTCGTTACCTATACATGTATATTTGGTAAACATTCCGAAACATATTTCCATCTCATACTCGTTTCTACTGTTGCAAATTACCTTTCTTGTACTTCAAATTTTGACATTTGGAACATACAAATTATATGACATGATTTGATAAATGGAAATAGCAAGAAAAAGATGATCCTAACACGAAAAAATGAGATTTCACCTACACTTATTCTAACTCACTTTCCCTTGTCCTGATTAAGGAATAGAATGGTTTAATAATGATTGAGATACATATATAAATTATAGCTAGTTTCTATACGTGACATGAGAAATAGATTTTGGAATCTTCATCTCCATGAATGGCCAAGGAATTATAAATCACAATGATGGCAAATTCTCACGGCCGGTGATTAGATAATATGATATGTAAAATATGAGGATAATCAGCTAAAAGATATGGATAATAGAAGGGTGGCGCGTAACTCCTTTTTTGTTTTTCAAATAGATATTTTACCTAATAGTAGTTTGAAAATAGTTAGCGTACCCTATATGATTTATGAATAGTACAAAACACCTCATCTGTTTATGATTTGTGTAACAAGCGTATTCTCATTCGTCTAAGCTTTGAAATTAAATGTTAAAATATCAATTGTACCATAAGGGGTAAAACACACCTAAAGAATAACATATGGAGTAATCTGCACTAAAATTAGAAAGTCAATTTGACAGAGTTTTACCTCGTGGCACTTTAACTCATTGTTGTTTCGATTAGATACTCCCTATGTTGTCGATCCGGTGCAGCTTACCTCTCAGTGTTAAGGAAATAGACAGTATGCTATCATGTGGTTTGTGAGTATGTGCAAAATATCTATCCTAAATAAGAATATTTTCGTCAAGATAAGCAAAAAATTTCCGAAAATTTTGAAAAAAGACGATGAACTATATTTTAAATACTAAATTGTCACTGGCCAACCTTAACAAGATCAATATTTCAGGTAATTGGACTAGCACTTCACAAGCATCCACATATTTGAACCTCATTTCATCTCAAGAAACCACCAATCTACCTTGGTCGATTTTATCTTCAGTCCGCACTATCAAGTATGGCTACTCGGAGCAATTTCTTCCAGTACTCTTCCATTAAACCATGTACTAGAAAACCAAAACCCTCATTGCTAACAACCCATTTCACCTCTCTTCAGGAAACTCAATTGTTTATCAAATATAATGCATTCAAGCTCTCGGCTACAAGGTTGGGATATACTTCATGTTAGTGATAGCGAGCAGTGGGTGGATGTTTTTTGCTCAGTAAATTTCAGTTGAAATTCACTATCCTACCTACCAGTTGATTTCATTTGAGCTGATTCTGTTTTGCATTTTGT
This sequence comes from Haberlea rhodopensis, assembly GCA_907163345.1. Lineage (NCBI taxonomy): Eukaryota > Viridiplantae > Streptophyta > Magnoliopsida > Lamiales > Gesneriaceae > Haberlea > Haberlea rhodopensis. The sequence continues at coordinate 237,121 of CAJQUN010000524.1, read as the reverse complement.
TTAATTTATGGCTTTAGTTTTATGGGCTTGGGTCATCTCAGGCATTGCCCTTGGAGGAAGTATTTATTCATAAGTATATTTGGATATTGTAATTCCATGATAGGTTAAATACGAAAGTTTCTGCTGTGATATCAGAGGAAAAAGAGGTGGAGTCTAGTGATTCTGGAAACGATGTCTTCAAACTCATTTATTTAGAGGTGGGCTTGTAATTTCTTGATTTAGGCTCTTGTTTTCTTGTTTATTTATTGAGAATCATGACATTTTTTAATTTTCTTTTCGAGTAGGTAAATAGTTGGTTGTGGGAAGTTGGAGGGGTGAAAATATTGGTTGATCCAATCTTGGTGGGGAACTTGGATTTTGGAATTCCTTGGGTTTATGATGCTGCTAAAAAGTTTCTCAAGAATTTCAAGGTACATTTATTTGGTATTGAATCAATATTTCAAGTACAATATATTTTGTGAAATTAAGAGACTGGCCCTGCTCAATTCTAGTTTAGTATACCCAAAATTTATAATATTACGCTGTGATTTTAAAGAATGTGTGATCAAATCAGTGCAGCTTGATGATCTCCCCGAAATCGATTGCTTACTGATTACACAAAGCCTTGATGATCACTGCCACTTGAAAACACTAAAGCCCCTTTCACAAAAGATGCCGAATCTTAGAGTAATTGCGACTCCAAACGCCAAGGCTCTACTGGATCCCTTATTTACCAATGTAAGTTATTATATTCAATCTCAATGCATCATGCATGCGTCTGATAGATTTGTACATAAATTGCGTTCATGATGCAAAGAAAAACCTGTAGTTTTCTATATTAACTTTAGATTGCAGGCATGACCAGTCACATGCCGAAGCTTTGAATTGCTGGCAATCTATCCGGCTTCATGTAATATTAGTAGAGGATTCTCACTGGTATTTTCTTATAAAAGTATAGGTCACATATTTAGAACCAGGGCAGGCCTCTGAAATCCAAGTCAAGAATGGTTCTTCAGTCAAGATTCGAGCTACTGCAGGGCCGGTTTTAGGTCCTCCTTGGCAGCGTCCAGAAAACGGGTAGATTATGTGCTGTACTACCATTCAAGATCGGCTCTCATTTCATATTAATGATGCATTTTTTTATATTATACCGTAGCTATCTTGTCACCTCTCCTGACGGCAAGCTGACTCTGTACTATGAACCCCACTGTGTCTATAACGAGAATTTTGTTGAGAAAGAAAGTGCCGACATAGTTATAACCCCTGTTATTAAGCAACTCTTGCCAAACTTCACTTTGGTTTCTGGACAAGAGGATGCGGTTCGTCTAGCAAAGTTGTTGCATGCTCAGTATGTATCTTTTTTAAGGTTTTTAATCAATAGTTTGTGCTTGCTTAAGGAAGATTTGAAGTTTGCTTCTCTCTCTTGTATAGGTTTATTGTTCCAATGCAAAACGGTGATCTGGATAGCAAAGGGCTGCTTGCAAGTCTTGTTAAGGCTGAAGGGACCATAGAATCGTTCCAGGTATGATTTTACCACAGTTTGATCGAAACCGACATTTTCGAATGAAGAGAACACAGATTTTATATAGAGTCACTGCTTGTAGATTAAGTTAATTACTCAGAATGTAAACCAATTAGTTCTTCGGGGCATAAGCCTATAGGAACTTTTCATGCTGCTGATACATTGGCATCCTCTGGCACGCGAGCTCGGCAGATGTAACCTTAGAATCCGACAATGGTAGCTTGAAATTAACCATTTTTACCAAACATAGATATGAAAATTCAACTTGAATAAAGTGCTCAAACTTTCATTGACATCCTACAAATTAATGGATCCCTGCCTTGTATGTTACGGGTGCCAAAATTGGTCTTGGTTTGAGACATAATCATCCTTTCAACGTTGTTTTGGATATAATAACAATGCAGGAGATCTTGTCGAAAGAGCTGCCGTATGCCAAAGTTCTACAGCATACACCTGGGAAACCAGTGGAAATTTCAGCCCGGTAGTGATCATTCGGTAACGTGCAAGCTGGCTTTCACTTGCCCCAGAAGTTGGCTTAATTTTTTTTTGTGAAGTTGGATTAAACTTCCGTGCATCCAAATATTACTGATTCGGCCTTTCATATGCTTAAATTCCAAAAGGTGCAGTGATGTAAAGGTAAGGCTTGTATAATGATCGTAAATTTGTACTATCTATTTATGTAGGGAAAGACTCATACAAAGTTTTCCGGGTATTAATCTGGGACCGTTGGATCTACTCTCAGAACATAGGTCGAACAACCCAGTTTTTTGATGGAGTATGTTTTGAAGTCACATTAGTACATGACCAAAGCACTTTTTAAAACGTGTTAGATAGATATTCTTTTATAGGCTCATACTGCTCATTTCGATCTCTTGGTAAAGGTAAGGCTTGTATAATGATCGTAAATCTGTACTATCTATTTATGTATCAAGGGAACTCATACAAAGTTTTCGGGGTATCAATCTGGGACCGTTGGATCTACTCTCAGAACATAGGTCGAACAACCCAGTTTTTTGATGCAACGTTTCCCCTCAGTGCCGGTATAATATTTGACAGTATTTCTAAATATGTAGAGACGCCTTATACATGGTAGCTACTTTGGCCTCTAAAATACGTATAATTGTTTTTTTCCAAGGTATATCTACCTCACATTTCTATTATTTTAATAAAATAATATAACAAAATATAAACTCAAACGCAAAATTGTTAACATGAAAAAAATTACTCCAATGACAAGTTTACCATGCTAAAAATCACTAGGACTTACATCAAGTGATGAGGTTTGTATATTTATTCTACTTTAAAGGAAAACTATTTAATGGTATTTTAAGTGCGTGAACAAAAATATTCCTTCATATTTTAATAAAACCAAAAAATCTATAATATTATATGAATTAAATTTATTCGTTTGTCTAACAAATAGCACACAATTTATTTATAAATGATCTCTTTCTATTGCGATTCACTATTATGTAGAAACTTATTTAATTAGTCTAATCTTACTATTATCTAATGCATTTGTTTTAAGATAAATTATATTATAAAAACTTAAAAATATATAAATATATATAAACGCAAAAGGTACTAATTGATTTTAGCTCCGCAATAACATAAAAAAATAAGAAAAGAAGTTGTGCTTTTACTAACAAATATAACTTTTAGTCTAATAATAAACGTTTGATTGTAACATAATCCATTATCGTTAAAGGTCAAATTCTTATCCTAGCAAATAAATTTGTATATTTGTGTATGATATAGAGTGTCTCTAGAATAGGGTACGAAGTTGAGTTAGGGGAAATGTGGCTTCCAATTTATCTTCCTTTGAAAATATCGAATAATTATGTACATTGCCACCTTTGTGTAGTATAAATTATTGTTTGACTAGAAATATAGAAAATTATCCCTAACCAATTTTAATTTCTATTCAAATGAGAGTTTCAAAATGTGGCTTCCAATTTATTTTCCTTTGAAAATATCGAATAATAATGCTAAAACATTTTCAATGCATATTAAACTTATATACTATAAATAATTAATTTTTCATAAAATAATATATTCAGGCTTATAAAAAGATGTCTCTTCAAACTGTAGCCAAAATATATACTGTCTAAAAGTGCATTCAAAAGCCAAATTTGTCCAATGGTTCACATTTGTCAAAGATGTTCCTCGTAATACTGCAAATATTAGAGTATCAAATACTCTAATTTGTTGGAGTGTATTAATTATCGCTACTTGGAGAACGATCGAAGTGTGACGTTTGTACTGTTATACAATTTAAATATTATAGTAACATTGTTACTACCAATTATAACTTTTGATAAAACGATAAACATTTGATCCTAGAATTGGTATCAGAGACAATATTACGTGCTAATTCCCATGAGTTGTAAGGTAGTACAATTATTGGAAGAGAGATTGTTGTAGTGCAATAATTATCCCTTCTTGGAGAGTGATCGAAACATGACGCTTGAGCTTAAGTTGCATGTTACCAACAGTTATAGTTTTCTTTTTGAAGAGATATCAGTTATAGTTTTTGATAAACGACAAGCGTTTGATCTTACAAAATTGCTCCACACGTTTCATTCGTTCATATAATGTATTTCTATATAAACACCCATTTTACTTTTATTTTCTATTTTTGGATAAAGCCCATTATATAATATTCATTTCATGCGCTTAAAATGAAATGTTCCATTCACCTCAAGTGAAATATACCAGATTTCCAAGAAAATTACAATTAATTCAGTTTTCCACTCGCCAAATATATTTTAGATCTTAACTAAATAATATTCAACCACCACCATGCCTTTGTGCTATGTACATATGTCAAAAGAATATGGATAAGAAGCTCTATACAGATATATATCGTAGTCACGTATAATGTCAAATTGCCATAGGTGTATTCGTACGAAACATGAATAAACTAATATGTCACATTTACATCGACAGACTATCCTAAAAATTTTGAATATTCGACTCTTACAAATACTAATTATATATAGATATATGTACTAAGCGAATATCTCTAAAATATCCGTTAACAAGCTGATTCCAAGGAATGACATAAAATAAATTCGTATAATCCTCGGACATGCTTAGGCGACTCCAAGAGACATTTGGCCTTCATTGTGTCCCAAGAGCCATTTTCAGACCGACCCCACCTGCATTTGTACATTAATTTTTCTGGGGAAATTACGCTTATCTTTTATAATTTGCTCCAAATTCCTCATCGTAACTATTGTTTAAAAAATTATAGTTTACATCTTCAATCTTTATGAAATATAATATTTTGCATCATTTAGACTCGATTTGATATTTTAATGAAGATTCATGATCACATTCTATCATGGTCTTATATCCTTAAACTCGGATCTCTTAAGTTGATTGTTGTAAAAAAAAAATTAAAAATAATTATATTTGGGGCATCAAAATTCTCTTGTTTTTTTGATTTCGAGAAGGGAATTTTGACACCCCAAAATTTAATTTGATGTTTTTAAAATTTGTAATAGTTAGCTTACTGGGATCTAAGTTCAAGGATACATGTCGATGTGTAGATGCAGCGACGAATCTTCGATAAAAATACCAAATCGAGTGAAGATGATGCAAAGTGTTACTATTTATAAAAGTTGAGGATGCAAACTGTAATTTTTCAAACAATAATTATGAAGTGGAATTTAGACTAAATTATAAGATTATCAGAGTAATTGCCCCTTTTTGGGGAGGTTTAGTAGAAGAATTTTAAAAATAAAATATAAGTTTACTTTATTTTTGTTTTTGGAGAAATAAAAATAGTTATATTAGATGTTAAACTATGCCAAAATTATTGGATAAAAATTATTTTTAACTTTTAGAATGTATATCTTGTGTGCGAGCTGTAAAGTTAAAATATGAAGGAGAATGAAAATAAATAATAATTTCAATGTTAAAAAGTTATTTTCACGAAATAATTGCTAAGAATCAAGCTAATCTTTTATGAATTCAAGTACACAAATTTGACAACTAATTAACACATGTTTGTGTTAGTCAAATTTGATGAGTTTGATTATATAAGCAATGATGTATTAATTTTTGTTTCTTCCATAATCTCCGCCTATAAATACACATCCATTCTTCGTTATAAAATCATCCCAATAAAACAAATCTTTTCTTTCTCTATAAATAAAAATATTGAGATAAAAGTGAGATTGAGTGTTATAATTTCTTAAGGAGATTTTCAAGGACTATGATTAGTGGAGAGAAAGTGAGAAATAAAACCAGAGTGTTCTCAGTAAAATACTTTGTACTCTCAATTCTCTTGTATACTTTGTTATCAATAAAGAAGTAATCTCCTTGAGAGTTCTTGAGTAACGTAGCCTAATATTGGGGTGAACCACTATAAATCATGGTGTTCATCAATTGTTGATTATGTGCTTGTGATATCCGCTGCGTTGTTGCATCAATTATATGTTGATTTCCCTGATACCCCAACAACTGGTATCAGAGTGAGGTTCTCAAATACTACAGGAAGTCATCGTATGCTCTGTTGTTGCAGCTTAGTCTGAACTTCCACATCAGAAAAAGCTTTCTAGACAGTATTAAGGAAGCAAATTCTTTTGTGTTCAGGCTTCAACGATTAATTCATTACTAGTAGAAACAAAATATGGAGGTATGAATAAGCAAGATAATGCCTTAATGGTTCTAATTATCAACTTTGGAAAAACAAGATTAAAGATCTCCAGTTTGTCACCAAGATGCACCTACCGGTGTTCAGCGAGACTAAATAAAAAAAGAAACCAGATGCCGAATGGACCTTTGAGTACGAGCAGGTCTGCGGGTACATCCGACAATTTATCGATGACAACATGTATAATCACATCTATAACGAGACTCATGCTCATACACTTTGGATGAAGTTGGAGAGACTATATGCATCCAAAAGTGGCAACAACAAACTCTTCTAACTGAGCAAGCTAGTTTAGGTTCAGTATAAAGAAGGAACTCCGATATCAAACCACTTGAACAAGATTCAAGGAGTCGTGCAGCAATTATCAAGTATGGGCATAAAACTTGATGACGATGTGATTGCCCTGATTGTGCTAGATTTATTACCAGAGTCTTGGGAGACTGTAAAGATACCACTCATAAATACAACCCCAAGAGGGGTTGGAGTATGGACTTCATCAAGAGCAGCATCTTGAATGAAGAAATGAGGAGGAGATCCCATGGTGCTTCTAGATCGCAGTCAGATGTCTTAGCTACTGAGTCAAGGGGGAGAAGCAAGAACAAGGGAAGCACATATCAGAAACCTAGAAGAGGCAAATCCTCTGGGATATATGCCAATGTAAGGTGTCATCAATATGGTGAAAAGGGACATATAAAGAAATATTGCCAAGAGCTGAAGGGCAAAGGCAAGCATGAACTCAATGATGAGCATATGAACGCCATTGACGAGTTCAACGTCGTTCACGAACAAGAGCAAAAGCCCATAAATTTGGCGACTCAAGGAATCATATGGGTTATCGATAGTGAACCAATAATCAACGTTACATCTCGCAGGGAAGACTTCATATCCTATACACAAGGAGATGTGAGCTTGACTACCGTGGAGGGTTTGACACTAGTCATGAAAGATGTAATGCACGTACCTGACATGCGCCCGAGTCTAATTTCAGTTGAAAGACTGGATGAGAAAGTTTTCTCCACCACCTTCTATAAAGGATATTCTCAAAGGGCCACTTGTGGTGGCGAATGGATTAAAGATGTCAAAGTTGTACGTGGTACAAGAAAAATCTTCTTAGAGCGTGAATTACACAGCAGATGAAAAGAACTCAACAGAATGGTGGAATCAATGTCTTCCTACATCAGTAAGAAGAACTACAGAATGACCATGTGGAGGGTTCCACCTGATGATGATCCTATAGAGAATGCGGATGCCCTTGTTCATGACCAACCACCAGCGAAAGGTCCTAGTGGCAGTATTACCACACGATCTGAAAGAGTAGTGGGCCACCCTATCAGGTATTCCCATTGTTCTGCTAACTGAAGGGAGAGAACCATAAAGCTTCAATGAAGCTATGACCGGTAAACACATGGATAAATGGATGGAGGCCATGCAAGATGAAATGCAATCCCTGCATGAAAATGATACATTTGAGCTGGTGAAGTTGCCGAAAGGCAAAAAAGCTTTACAGAATGTGTGGGTGTTCAGGTTGAAGCACGAGGAACACTGTAGAACTAAAATTCAAAGGTAAGATCGTCGTCAAAGGTTTCAGCAAAAACAAGGGGTCTTTGATATTTTCACCTGTGGTGAAGATGACATCCATCCGGATTGTGCTGGGGTTAGCAGTAGAGCTCGATCTAAAGGTAGAACAAATGGATATTAAGACCGCTTTCCTTAATGGGGATTTAGAGGAGAAATTTACATGGAGCAACCAGAGGATTTTGCAGAGAAGGAGAAAGCGAACTCGTGTGCAGACTAAAGAAGAGTTTGTACGGTCTCAAACAAGCACCGAGATAATGGTACAATAATTTTGAATCTGTAATAATTCAAGAGATATTTATGAAGACTACTGCAGACGATTGTGTGTTTGTCAGGAAACCTCGGATAATGATTTGATGGTGCTTCGGCTCTATGTAGATGATACGTTGATTGTTGGCAAAGATGCTTCTGAAATCAAAGGCATAGAGAAACAACTAAGCAATACCTTTGCAATGAAGGACTTGGGGCCATCGAAAAGAATTCTTTGCATGAAAATTAAGCGAGACAGGTATGCCAAGAAGACCTGATTGTCGCAGGAGAATTATATTGAGAATATATTTCATAGATTCAACATGGACCAGACAAAAGTGTTTGGATGTCTTCATGCTAACCACTTCAAGTTGAATTCACAACAGAGTCCTTCAATGGAGGACGAGGAAGAAGAGATTGAAGTATTCCATATGCTTCAGCAGTTGGAAGTCTGATGTATGCCATGATATGTACTCGGCCAGATTTAGCTCACTCTATAGGTGTGGTGAGTAGATTTCTTTCAAAATCGGGAAAGGAATATTGGGCTACAGTAAAATGGATATTCAGATATCTACGGGAAACCTCTAAACACAGACTGAGTTTTGGAGGATCCATACTTGAGCTGGTAGGCTACACAGATGCGAACATGGCTGGAGATGTTGATTCTCGAAGTCAGCATTAGAGTACCTCATTACATTTGCAGCAGGAGCTGTGTCGTGACAGTAAATATGCATTGTGAACTTACTGTTAAATTCTATCATTACAATTTTAAAGGAAAAAGTAGGAAAATTGATATTGTAAGTTAGACTCAATTGGATTTTGTGCTTCTAATTAATCAAAATTAGCTCTTAATGTAATAACTTTTTACAACAAACAACAAATTAGAAGTTATGGTAAAAATATTTAACTTTTTTCATAAACTAATTAATGGTTATTTAATAATTTCTATAAAACAACAATTTTAATTAATATATTTTGAAAATACTTAAATTAGGCTATAAATCACGGACGTTGCATATCGCTTGTAGGTTTGTAGAAAATTTCCTCATGGCTGCGAAATTTATATCGTCAGTTATTTTAATATGACGACATGTCGAACTAAAACAAAATATTTTTTTTTAATAGGTGTGATCCATTGAACATGAATCCAATTTTTCAATTTTTTGGATTCCTTAGAATTTGTTTTTTCTGCTCCTGATGGTATCAGAACGCCGCTATATCAGGATATTTTATTTGTCTTTCCAGGAAAATAGATATCTCCAGAAAAGATTTTATGTTCAATTTTTTTGCTAAACAATCTCGAATTTGTGGTGAAAATGCTTAGTGAACTTTGAAAGTTAAATTTGTTGGTGAATAGTTAAGCTACAATTTAAAGTTACTTAACATTTTCAGATCACATATCTTAATTTCAAGATTATTTAATTACTGCAATTATCCAATAATCAAGATGGCATTGGTCCAACTGCATGAATCCAATTGCATGTATGTAGACAACAAAAAAGAAAGAGGTTCATTCATCCCTTAATTTGTTGATTAATCCAGTCTTCTTGCATTCTTCGCATAATCATGAAACTTCCTTTGATGGAATATAAGTTGTTACCATGAAATATATTATAATGTTCTTGAAATGTGACATCAAATTTTTAAATTTGACATGCTTTAAACAAAATTTATCAGTTGACAAAACATTAATTAAAAAGAATACACAGAGCACGCACAAGGGGAGAATGATCAGTTATTTAAATGAACAAATCTTTAACATGACTGTCACTATCAAATTCATGATCCCAAGATTATAAGATAAAGATGAAATATAAAACCAAAAACGGGAAATTTTCATCCGATTTGGCTCACTTATACACAAACTCATATTCAGTTGATTAATAAACGGTATCCAAATCGGGTCCATACAAGCATTTTCTACCCAAAATCGCCTCTCTTTTTTCCAGCTATATTCTCTTACCGAAAGATTACACTACACAAACGTAGATGAGGAGGTGGCCGGGGAATGGAGTTGTGCTCCACCTTCCTTTTGTTTAGGGGAATTAGTAGATGTTCTTTGGAAAGACCGTGGCACCGAAGCGATCGGGGCATAGATTCCATTCATGGTGGTTGCATCACCGGACGTGGAGGCTGTAGCCACTGCAGCAGCATATTCCGGCGGCACCCATATCCCTCCAACCACCACGAATTGAGGCGCTTGTGGGTGGTGGTTGTTTTGAACCGTAGGGTCTGGTCTTCTCATGTGCAAACGATATTTCTACAGTTTTGTGTGATGAAAATATTAAGATGCAGCTGATTATAAGATAGTTACAGCAAGAAAATGATTCAAACATATAAAACATTGAGATGATTCAAATACTTGTGATCATACTATCAATGAAAGAAGAAACTTTTCAAGAAATAAATTAAGCTAAAGCCTGTATGTATCAGAATCTTCTTCTCAAGTTCTTAATCTGAATCCTTGGCAAAATCCCAAACAAATGCATGGTTCATCCGAAGGGTGTTAGGTGCAATCATCTCAAAAAAGAACAAAAAAGATTGGAATTTCACTTATAATTATCCAAGAATCTAATTTTATCCCTTAAAATCGTTTGGCCACCACATATTTCTTGATCTGTTCCTCATAATAACAATCAAAACCCTCGATTAAAATGTAAACATTCCAATGTTCTTGTACCAAAGAATTCAGATGCCTTCATAAAAGCATGAAAACAAACCTGTAAATGGCTTTTAACCTCATCATTCGTGAGACCATCAACCTTCATCACCTCCCTAATTTGTTTCGGAGTGGCAACTGCATAATCCAGTCAATTAAAAATTTTAAACAAAAAATTCAATGGAAAAAAAACTAAAAAATAATTAACCATAACAAAAGTTGCACATAACATTCTAAATTTACTGCATATATATATACAAAAAATGTATATATACCATGCGAACCACCAAGTTGCTGAAGGGCATGCTCAAATCTTCTATGTAATTCCAGTGACCAACACCTCCTTCCCTTTCTTTGAGACACCCCTCCCTTTTCTTCCTTCTTACTAGCATCACCAATTCCGCCGCCAGTATCCGCCGTAGAACTGATGGATGCTGGTGGCATTGATCCACTCTTTGACCCTGCGCCTTGTGTAGGGCGATTGGTTGTAGTACTGCTACAAATTCCTAAGCTTTTCTCTTTCTTAAAAAGATGAAATTCGCCACCACCGACGCCGCAGCCTCCATCACTGCTGCCGCTGTTTCTGTTCACTTCCACGACTGCCACCTTTCTTGGCGAAACCTGAGTCCCATAATTTGGAGAGATCGAATTGATTTATCCAAATTTACAAAAGCCCCATGCCAAAACACACTTAAATTGCCAAAAGTGAAATAATCTTCTGTAGATTACCTCTTTGGAAGATGGATCTGGGGTTTCATTCCATAGTTGCACATATCGAAGCCAATCTGATTTCTTGGGATTTTTTTCATTTCCATTCTTCTCATTTTGAACATCATCACCACCTTTTACCTTCTGGGATTCTTCTTCTTCACCATCAGAATGAAATAAAGCCCTCTTTAAGGGAATAAATTCTTCCAAAACGGGACTGGATGTCTGCTCCGAACACTCAGATTGACCATTTAAATTATATTCTGTTGTTGTCCCGGATATCTGCTGTTTGCATGTCTCAATTGCTGCAAATTACCGAAATCCCACATGCATAAAACCACCATGAAAAACGCAAAAAAAGGAAACAAACATAACAAGAAAATAGTGTAAATAGCATAAAAATGGATCCTAAAAATATTATCATTTTTTTGCCGTTATAACGTTTAAATCTGCAAACATAGATAACACCCGTACCTTGTGTAACAAGGTCAAGACACAGAGGGAGTTCACGCTCGAAAACTTGAATCTTGCGACGCTCTTCCTCTAAAGCTTGGATATAATCTTGACATCTTTGTATTTTCTCAGGAAAATCACTGTGATTAGGGATGCTGATTAACATTTTGGGTTATTCTTTTATCCTATCTTGTTATTCTTGATTTTTCCTTTTTGTATACTTGGTTTAGGCTGATTGACTAGAGAAAAAAGTTGGCTTGCGAAATGGGATGGGACGGGACAAGGTGATTAAATGGAGCAAAAGACAAGGTGCCCTTTGATTTCTAATTATCCATTTATTTATTTATTCATTCTCTTAGTTCACATCTCCGAGAGTTCCCAATGAAAATACTAGAATAAAGGGATCTAATATAGATCACAAAGTGGTGTAGTTGGCATATCTACAAGAAATATAATATATCAATATTTAAGTCTTTTATTAGAAATATTGATCGTAACGTTATAACTAATAGGTGAAAATTTCTTTTGATCAATGGCCATTCGATCAACTTTTTTCGATTTTACATACTTTGGAGGTAACCATGGTGGATGTTTCACAAAAATAATCCACTGTTTCGACTCATAAGAACAATTTTTAGTTACATAAACGTACTATGTATGCATAATTTTAGTACACTATATTCATATATAGGGTGTGAGAAAGATCAAAGATGCAAGAAAAGAAACAATATTTTTATAAATTTTTTTGGTTGGTTTATAATGTTAGGATAAAACAAGGGGAGCCTGATACTATCGAGGTCGGGCCGTCGCGTACAGGACGAATCTTTGATTATGAAATTTTTCTTGTTGATAGGGTGTAGGTGGGGGTCGGGGTGTAGTTTGGGTGGGGTAGGCGCTGGTTGGGTTGGTTTTGAATATTCGAAGGGTGATTCTGGTATGTGGGTTGTCAATGACGTGACGCATTTGTATTTTCAGATAAGATCAACCCCTCTAATTCCTTGGCCCCCTTATTTCTTTTTCTTTTTATAAATCAACTTGGCCCCCTTATTTCTGCCCCCACAAGTTTTTCGCATAGGCCCTTTTAGTTTACATGCATTCGCACGTACATGTGTGTACATGTATACCAACTTTATTCCCTAACTTGGTCTAAATTTGATTTTGATTTAGCTAAATTAAGTTTCGGTACACTAACTTGACTTCTTTTTTACATTTGTAGTCTTTTTCATCGTATGATGTATCAATGTTATGTGTCATGTCAGCGATATGCTAACAATATTTGGTTTTATGTTAGCAGTTTGAATGAAAAAAGAACAAAATGCACTAAAGAAATCAAATTTGAGGAACAATATCTGGTGTCATGTTAACAATTCCAATTGGGCACATGGACTTGTGTATATAAACTGCACGGACTGCGCAAGCCAGATGGGGACAACTTAATGCAAAACACGATACCACTAAGGGCTCCTCCAATTTTCATGGTGGTCTGTCGTTGAAACAGTTTGTTCAAACATGGTGGTTCCCATGGACTTGAGCCAGTGAAATAGTTTAATATTTTACATGAAATGTACTTAATTTTTTTACTAACATTTTTTCATAATCAACATTCAAAATATATCCTTCAAACTTTAATTTACAATAGAACATAGATAGATAGATACGATTCTCCTGAAAATTTTGAATACACCATGTCGTTTTGAAAATATGTTGATGTCATATGACATATTGACTTCCTCGGGTAAAATACTCTCAAGAACTGAATAAGTCATATACCGAACAGGAGGACACCGAACAGATAGCACCGAGCAGGGTTTTACCGAACAGCTGCTAAACCCTCCTCGGTTTTCTGGTCAAAGACTAGCGGAAGACCCGGGGATAACTAATAAATCAACCGGCGTGAATAAACGTACAGTAATGAGACGAGGATTTCTCGGACACGTTTGGCCCCAGTTAAGCCACGATCATATGACATCGTATTCCGGATCTCCCGCGAACCAATCACTGGGAAGAGCCCTATAAATACCCGCGTAAGGTCTCATTACAGGGGTTGAAATTTTCTAGGCAAAAAGACTCCGAAGAGAGCATTTTCACTTCTGTTCGGTCATTTTTATTATTTTTCTGGGATATTTTTATAAGTCATTTGACGATTGTAAGTTGTGTCCCAGGAGTCCTGTAATCAACAAAAAGTGTGATAGTAAAATTTATACTGGACTAGGTCCCGTGATTTTTCTCTCAATTTGAGGGTTTTCCACGTAAAAATTTTGGTGTGTTCTTCTTTATTTTTCATTAACACTTCGTTCTACCAAATACCTAAAATATCGGTTCACATCATATGTGTTTACCCCCTATGACTTTAAAATAGACGGTTCACTTCATGTGATATTTAAAATATACTGTTTACCCTATATGATTTATAAATAGGTGTAAAATACCCATCAATATATGACATGTGACTGATATGAGGAGGGTATCATGCCATATTTTAAAAACTATAGAGGATAAAATACTATTTAAAAAGTATATAGAGCAAATTATCTATTTTTAAATTCACATAAGTACAATATCTATTTATAAATTAAAATGGGTAAAGCATATATTACAGAGTAAATTGCCGCTATGTCATATTTGTGCACCAAAATGGAATATAGTTTGCATCTTCAACTATGGAGCGTGATAGCACGCCCCACAACCACTGCGTAGTATTAAGTCTGCCCTTACTGGTACCGTTTTGCGCCTTTTCGAGTATCATAAAGGGCAATTTTAATATAATAATTTACCAAATCCTCTCGTCTATGTTTGTAATACACAGACCCACTAGGGGATTGGAAACGTGGATCTGAAGGTGGTTCCATAATCCATGTTCTATCTAAATTTATTAAATATTTTGACCATAATATTAAAGTCAAACTATTTTATTTTATAGTATGTAATTCGTTAATGAAATTTACCACGCCTTGCGTAAGTGCAAAGCTATTATTTAGGGCGGTTTATCGATCCTATTGGATTGGTTCTAGGTTGGAACCGGTCGGTTTTAGGTCTGATTTTATCGAGACCGATCTGTTGTCAAAGGCAGAGATTGTACACGCGACCTCGTGTGTTTAAGCAAGAAACTCTAACCACTGAGCTAATTCACCTATATGTTTATAAGTTGAACTCAATTATATTTATATAAAATCAAAAATATTTTTTTAAATAACGGATCCGGTTCCGGTCCGTTTAGTACGGAATCGGTAAAGATTTCGATTTCGAAGCCTTAAAACCGATCCGGATCGGTATCTTACTGGTTAGCCCAGTTTCAGTTCTGGACCGGGCAAACTGGTCCGATTTTGGGCCATGTCCGAATTGACCCGTCCCGTTAAACAACCCTACCATTATTTCTATTTTTTTTATAATCATGGGTGGGGAGTATTTTAAAACTATATATAAGACTCGAATGTGAATCTTCTTTCTTAAAGTGGGAGGATGACTACTAATGACGTTAGTTAGCCTCAGGATTCACTATGTTAGAGTTAATATACTTTTTTTAAAAAATATATAAGAGAATTAAGATAATATTACAACATATGCTAACTACGGAATTACTTAGATCAACTAATTTGTTACTTTTAAGTGTTGTTGATTAAAAAAAATTACCCAACAAAAGTCGATAATGTTAAATTATCCAAAGTTATTTATTTATCTGAAAGATGACATACAATCTATTTGTAAATTATTTTTTTTCCTCTCTCACGTTTTATATATTTAAATTTCACAATATATGTTTCGTACATGCATTTTTAAGTTAATTATTACTATTTCTTGAATTTTGAATCTTAAGAGAAAACACATTTAAAAATGTAATAGGATATAAACACATATTGTGTGTGCCAAATATCCATTATATAGTTAATGTTTTATGATATTTTTAAGGAGTATTATTTAAGAAATTTAAAACATCAACAAACATATTGAAAATTGGAAAGTAAAGAGATTATCAAACTAATGTAGTATAAAAATGAGTGTTTTAGGAATTGTTTGGTGCACATAATTAGAGTATGATGAATCACAATATTTTACTCATCCCATATTTGTCTCTTTTTTTTGATCATATCAAGTTTAATACAAGGCCCGTGATAATATAGGTTTTGAGCTAGATGTCACATTCCTTCTCATCACCTTGATGACCATATGATACAAACGATAGACACATAATTTTACATTATACCCTTCTCTCTAAAAGAAAATCATTTTTGCCATTAATAATTTGAAATTATTACACGTGTTATTTTAAAAAATAGTTATTGTTCAAAGTAATATCTTGTTTTAAACATTTTTGCCTATAAATAAATTATATCTATACTAATTGTCTTTAAAGTTCGTATATAATATATATCTTTAATCTATTATTACTAAAAAAATAAGGGAAAATTACGGGCCGGTATACTTTCGTGAAACATAATCTATCCTAGTCCCGCGAAAAAATATTAGTTGACATAAGTCCATTCTAGGTTGAAATGACCATAATAACCCCATGTGGTCCATGTGGTCCAAGCGGTCCACGTGGTCCAACCAATCTTTAATAAATTTGCATTCTTAACCCCTAGAAAATGTTTAAAGAACAAAATATGCCACAATATACTATTCATCATCGTTTTCATCCTAATATTTACCAAACAGAAACATTATATGAACATGAGATCCTTCAGTTTCTGTCATCTCGAGATGAATCCCAAGAGCATACTTTTGCAAAGGACTCACGGTTTATATAACGTTCGTCTAATTATAATTCAACCCGATTTGAAGATCGTGTTTAAAAATAAATAAAAGGCCCAACATGCTTCCGTATTACAATAAAAGTTTAACAAACTGAAAAATACCATTTTGACCATAACGGCACCGGGTGAGGTGGGTCGCAACTTCCACCAGTCGAAAACTTACTGCCTCCAGACTATTTTACGAATGGCTCCTCACCATCCAACCTCAGCACACAGGCGATGTTAGTCTGCCAGTTATCCGGCTCCTTCAGAAACCGCACAGCACATCCCTAATTCGTTTCCTACCTTAGGGCGTAAGGTATATTCAAGATATAAAAAAGATTTAAAGAAATCTGGGAGATAGCTGGGCAACATCCTTATTTTTATTCTGGAATACTTATAACATCTATTACATTAAAACGTCTTCTTTTGGGAGGAGACAGACTTGTTTAGCCTCTCATATAGATGAGGCTTGACTCAAAACACATAAACTTTAAACAAACAGAACAATATTACAGACACTTATGAAATGAAAGAAAGAAAAGAAATATTATCAAGCTAAGAAAGCTGAAGATTACAAAGCTTGGAGACTACAATATTTATTTTTCAGAAAACTATGGAGAATTTTCGATGTCCTTAGCTTCCTGAATGAGTGCCCTTATATAGGCATGAATCCGGACTTCAAATGCGGATTCCAAATTTTGATAATTGTTGAGTTCGCCTGTGAGTGCGCCTTAACTTTCACGTGGTCTGGCATCTTTGTCCGGTTGTGCCAACTTTTCTCGTGAGTGGTCTATTATTTTTTGTCTGGGTGCGTTTGAACAGTATCCGCACTATCTTCTAATGGTCCACCTCTTTTCCTTTGTCGGGGAATCTTTACATTAGTGGTTTATGTGGTCCCCGAGCTTTAGGAAAACGGGCTCTCTTGTCAGCAGGTCTTTTGTCTTTTCCTGCCTCTGATCTGTCGGGTTTGGACCGGAATCCTTTCCCGAACTCTGGTTCTTTCTGCTCCGGGCATGCTAGACATATATGATCAATCCATCGGCCAATGTGTGCCATGTTGCAGAATTTCCGGTAAGTTTCCTTTCCTGCCGGAATCTTGTTCTCCCAAAGAATTCTTCTCTGTGTTTCAAAGAGTTCTTCGGCAAATCTCGTGGAGGTTCCTGTCATGGAATTCAGCAAGAAAGTTCCATTGGCTGAATTCTGAAAGAACTTGAATGTGTATTTGACTTTGTCCATTTCAGTTAGACAAACCCAAAGACCCCATGCTCGTCTGGTTGAAACTTCATCATCTGTGATAGTTCCCGCCAAAATTGGAATTCCTTCTGGTAGCGCCATTTTTATATTTTTCAGGGCGTTTCCATCTGGTCTTCTCAGCTTGATAAAATGAAAAGCTTCAATGAAGCCTTTCTTTGCCGGTTCTGGAGCAGCACTGAAAAAATACAACTCCAAGATATCACCTCTGGCCAAATGTGGATTATTGGCCCAAGTCTCGTATACAGCTTCTCTGATCCATTTTGCTAATTTCGAAATTTCAGAGAAGGCTGGTGCCACAGTATGAACCGAAGCCAGAGCTCCGAAATTATACCATTCCTGAACATCATTTGGATGGCTGCCTGGTTTCATCCAAACTCTCGGATATTTTCCGGAGATATCAACTATTGATTTTTCTGGGTTGATACCTCGCCTGGTAATTAGTTTCTCCCAAGTGCGCTGGTAATCCTGCATAGGTGAAGAAACTAAATCGTCATTAGTTTGAACCTTAGACTTGCCAGTCATTGGCCTAAGATTCAACTATCCCTCTTTTACCCCAGAGGTGCTGGGTTGACTTGAAGGTTCAGATTGTGATGACACCTGACCTTCAACATTCGCTTCAGCTTGTACATCATCAAGGAATGCATCATCTGAAGCACTCGTGACAGGGATACTTGAATCCCTTGCCTCCGGGTTAGATGAGCCCCGTTCTCTAAACACTTCTTTTTGCACTGTTGAAGGTGCTGCCTGAAGTATAGGCCCTTTCAAGACTTCAAACAAACGTTCGTGGTCCCGAAAGCATGCTCGTATATGATCAGTAACAAGTTCCTGATCTGCTCGTTGAAGTCGTCCCGCGACCTCTGCATTGAGACAAAGAGTCCCAAAATCTCGTTCCAGGATCTCCAGGTTTTCCCTGAGATTCCTAACTCGCTTGAGGGTATCGCTAGCAATGTGTCCCTCCATCTCGTGTTAAGAAATCTGCAAGAATATTTTTATCAGATTTCACAATGACAATATCATAATCATAATATTGACACTCAGCTTGCCAACGTAAAAGTCTAGCCTTTTCTGGTTTTGATTCAATTTTATTTTTCAGAAAAGACTTAACACGCGTATTATCTATTTTTAAGATAAATTTCTTTGCAAGTAAAAATAATGGCCATTTTTTAAAAGCCTTTCGGTCTGCAAAGAACTCCTTCTCGTTGATGTGCCATCTGATAACTTCGTTGTTATCAAATAATCCACTGCAATATCTGCATGGCACTTCTCATTCTGTTGTAACTTTCATGAGGACCGCAGCCCACCAATGATCACTGGCATCTGTGTATAATACCAGTTCATCCTCATCGTTTGGTATTGCGAGTTTTGGTAGTTGCTTGCAAACCTCCTTTAGCTGTTTAATAGCTTGTCTGTGATCTTCATTCCACTCAAACTTAACATCCTTTTTGAGTAGTGAACTGAACACCTTCCTGTGGTTTGCTAGATTGTTGATAAACATTCCAGCAAAATTAACAACTCCTAAAAAACTCTGAAGTTGTTTTAAATCCTTGAGGTCATCCGGATATCCTTGTACTTTTTCAACAATATGATTTTGTAGGATGATTCCAGATTCGTCGATCTCGATTCCAAGGAACTCGATCTGTCTTGTAGCAATACTGCTTTCTTTTCGGAAATCACCAATCCTTCCTTGTAACAAACGTCTGAGAAGATCTCTAGATGTTTAAGATGTTCTTTCATGTTTTTTGACGCTATGAGGATGTCGTCAATGTACACGAACATGAAGCTGAAGTAATCCTTGAAAAGATTATCCATCTTCCTTTGATATATCTGGGGAGCATTTGCCAATCCCATTGGCATGACATTCCATATATAATGTCCTTGTGGTGTGGAGAATGCTGTGAACTTTCTGCTTGCTTCCTCCATTTTAATCTGGTAGAAACCCGACTTGCAATCGAATTTGGAGAATACTTTGGCATTCTTGATGCTATTTACCAAATGTTCTCTGCTTGGGATAAAATATCCATCGAACTCCAAGATTTCGTTGATCCCTTTATAGTTGATCAATAATCTCGGCTTTCCTCGTTTAATTTCTCCATGATTTCTTACCAGAAAACCGGGGCTGCTGTATGGAGAAATACCTGCTGAGATTAACTTAAGGTCAAGATGCTCCTTAAGTATGCTCTGCATATCCTTCCGATCTTCTTGGTTCATGGGGATCGGCCTATACCTCACAAACTCATTTTCTTTTCCAGTTTTCACCTTCAAAGTAGCTTTGAGCTCATTTTTGTTCCACCATGCCAGTGGATCCTCGTTGTAGTTCCTACGAATCTTCCTTTTTTACATCCTCTAGAGTGATTCGCTCTTCGAGGGTAGATTCAGGTTGTGGAACTTCTTCTCGTAAAGCATTTTTCAGTAGCAACAGGGTTTCTGGAGTTACTCTTTCCTCATCCTGTTCTCTGAAAGACATGATATTAACCCAGTCAAAAGTTTGTGACTCCCTTTCACTAGGACCTTGTTGTCGGAACTGAAGAATTGCCTCTCCAAATTTTCGCTGATCTTTCATCTTTGGGTGTCGAAGTTTTCCTTCATCACCACGCTTGTTGCGAAAACGAATAGGGAATTTTCGGTGAAACGCCTCCCGTAATCGTTGTACCATAATCTTATGATCACATAGAGTTGTGAAAATAAGTCTTCTCGTTTCATTCTCTTGAGTGAATGTCTTGAACGTCTGTAGGAAATTGTTTCCTAACAGCATATCTGCACCTGTATCATGGAAATATATAGGTGGAGTTTTGACTTTGTACCATGGGGTACCGCCTGCTCCG
This sequence comes from Haberlea rhodopensis, assembly GCA_907163345.1. Lineage (NCBI taxonomy): Eukaryota > Viridiplantae > Streptophyta > Magnoliopsida > Lamiales > Gesneriaceae > Haberlea > Haberlea rhodopensis. The sequence goes on along the minus strand of CAJQUN010000524.1, from coordinate 216,504 downwards.
CCGATAATTATTTCCGCTCCTTGGACTCATTCATTAAGAATAAGGATCTGTTTGGAAAAGTCTCTTCCGGTAATGGCTGGTAATTTCTCACCAACGTCTTTGGGGAAGATTTCTCGCCTGGCAGTGCATATTCCAGCCCCTGAGTAATGTAGGCTGCAAAATATTCTGCCCGGTACTTCTCATATAACATCCCAATGGAGATGTATATTGAGAATGGACTGGTGGTCATCGAATTCGGTATCTCTTTCCGTCGACCGTGAATTCCATTCCATCTTGCAATCTTTCCCAAGGTTTATGTTTCTCGAGAAATTCAATCCCTAGAATAAGCTGCTCGGGAATCCGTCCGGCAATTCCTTCAATTGTGAGATTAATTTCACCAATTTGAAGGTTTCCTTGAAATTTGCCAACTGTAGGTTGTTGCAAATAATATAGGACATCGCAGGGGAAGATATTGTTCTTCTCGGTGATGTCAAAAATTATCTGCACTTCTCTCCAGCCTTCTGGGCATTTCAGTTTCCCTATTGTTTGGAATATATCATGAACTTTCTGAATTCTGCTTGAGGCTCCCTTCTGTTTTTCCCCTGGATAGTTGCTGATTAACCTATCCTGTTGGAAAGACATCCTTCTTGACTCGATCATGAGGCTCCTGCTTCTGTTCAGAACAGGTTGATCTTGTATCCTCATGTCAATCTCTCCTATTGTCGGAGTATCAATGATGTCCGGCAATACTGCTTTGGCGAAGTCTTCGAAGATTCTGGGGACTTCGATGAATTCCTTTCTCAAGAATACTTCGGAATGATGAGTATTCGAGAGTGCGTATGACACCTTGTAGGTGATCGAGTAAGGCCTGTTCCCTTCTTTCATCAAATCTTCTCTTTTAAAATCTTGATGAAGAGTGAGAACTTTGTTGAAGTCTCGATCTCCTAAATTGTAAGCAATCCTCGGATAGATGTTGAAGGCCATCTTTCCTGCATACAGATTTCCTGCTACTGCTCCCAAACAAGAATCTTTGAGGTTCGGGATTCTCTTGTCAAAGATCGCCAGGTTGAGGGGCGAATCAATTCCTTCCTTGAATGTTGCTTTAATGATAACTCTTATGGCTCCGATATGAATCAACGAGAGTGTATTAGCAACCTCTCTCTTGACTTTGTTCTTAATCTCCTGGATTTCTCTGTAGGGGATTAACTGTATCTCAATTTGGTTTCCCGTGAATTCCATCGGGATCGCAAATTCACCTGTTGTTACCCTATGGATAATCTGATGCTTCCTGCTACGAAGACCAATCATATCCATGGCTTTTTCCATTGCTCCAATTGTAAATCCATCATACATTTGAAGCTTTGGCTCTTCTTTCATGATCCTCATAAGGGTTTTATGAGAAACAGTGGTATGCGAGAAAAACCCCGACGGCTCTTCTCTAATCACGTGCTGAAGGAACTCTCCTTCACTCTGATTCTGAGCTAGATTCACCTCCATCCTCAGAATAGATCTCTTCTTCGTAGATACTTTCATCTGAGGGAATATCCTCAAATTGATACACCTGTACCAAATCCTGAAAATAGACAGCATCCTCAAATTCCTTGGTATGCTCGAACTGTCTGACTCCTCGGCTTTGGTTTTTTGGACAATCTGTAGAGATATGTCCTCTTGCTCCGCATGTCCAGCAGTTACAATCTCTGAAACTGTCATTTGCACGGGTAGGTGTGCGTCTGAAAATTCTCTTCGTTGGTGCCCTGCTAGAACTTGCTTGATTAGAACCTGTCGATGAGATTCTACTCCTTGTTGGTCCAGACCTTTGCCCCGATCTATAGCTTCGGGCTTTCTGCTTTGACCAGAACTTTCTAGGTCTCCATGAAGACCTACTTCTTCTTGAACCACCTCCTCGGGCATACGGTTGACTTCTGTGCTTCTTCAACTTGCGCCTTTGTGGGTAGTTCCCAATGATTGTAGGGATATCATTTCCCGTACAACAAAGAGGAGCCATTTTGTTGATTCCTCTGAGCTTCTTGAAATTTTTCTGGAGCTTTGCTTGGTAGCACCACTCCGCCAGCTTTACTTTAAGAAATGACATTCTCCTGGTCACCGTCTCGATTGTATGCGGTGTATATTCCTGGATAAGCATTTCTCTCCATGGACTCGGAATTTTGGCAAAGAACAGCTCCGATGCATCTTTTTCCGCTATCTTCGACTTCCATCGATACTCTGTAAAGAGTTTGATGTACTCATTTACATAGCAGATGTCATGTAGTTCTAGGCTAATTAGAGCTTGTCTGTATTTCTTAGCCTTTTCTTCCTCCATTCCTTCGAAGTAGCTTATTCCGATGAAACAGATTTTGAAGAATCTCGCCATCTTGTCCACGATCTCTTTTAGGGACTCTCTGGCTAGAACTTCTTCCTTGGTTCCTGGGTCTCCAAGATCCCAGGCAATCTTGACTGATCCTTCCAGACTCATTTTTAGAAGTAAAATGAGTCCTTCTTTGCCTAAGTCAAGTGTTCCTGCTGCTATTCTCATTGCTGAAGCCCATTCATCAATAAGAATTTCTCTGTTTTTGAAATCCAAAATATCCATGTTGAGCATAAGTCCATATGGATGGATTGGATCTAGCTGTGACTTCTCGTAGGGCGTCTGATGAATATCTGGCCTTCGGGGACGGTTCCTTGTTCCCACTGGGGGATCCAAAGTTGCTGAGGTAAAATCATCCCTGTGTGGCATACTTTGGTCTCCTTCGGGTGGATTGTGTGACCCGAAGATCTCTTGTGGTGGAGGTCTTTGTACAAGCTCTCCTGTCTTGATTTCTACGAGATTTAATCCCGCAAATGAATCAGCAAGATCCCTTAGATCTTCAAGATCCCGTAGATCTTCCAGGTTGATTCTTTCCATTACTTTGTGGGAAGTATGGGTTCTCCTCGTAGGACTGCAATCATTTTTTCAGACTCAGTTAAAGGCCTTCGGACCTCCTCTGCTTTCCCCTTTTGGTGTAAAAGGGGTTCTGTTCCGTAAGATGGTGGCAACCATCCTCCTTTTCTTCTTCCTGTAGGACTGGGCCTTGACTCCAATTCCTTTACTCGGGATTGAACATCTTGAAGGTTTTCAAGAATCTTCTTCTGATGTTTAATCATGGTCTCCATCTGACTCTGGATCTGATGGATTTGTGTAGGGACATGGTATTGAAGATATCCATAGCGCTGCACTGTCTTTTGGATCTCTCTAAGATCTTGGGAAATCTTAGAAGAATCGGGCTCGATTTCTCGAAAGGTTGGCTCACCCATCTTATTCATCCGGTTCGGACCCTGTTGGATCATTGGGGTCTGGTACAACGTCCTCGTGTTCAGGATGATTGTCCTCCTGAAGTTCGGCTAACTGGAACTGAAGTTTGAGGTTCACTTGATGAAGCCTCTTTGCCATCCTTTCCAATTTCTTGTAATGATTTATGCTTGGAGTGCATAAACCGGTTCCTCGTAATTGTTTCCATTTATGGTTGAAGCGTTGAGCTTCGGCCATATGCTTTTGATTTAGTTTTTCCAATTTCTGGAAATACCACCTGTAAGAATGACACTTCGAACAAACGTTCGGGTCCATATTTTTCTTGAATCGTCTCCTCCGTATATGTTACAAATTAATATTCAAGATATTATCATAGTATTTCCAGAATAAACCTAGGCTCTGATACCATTTTGTGCCAAGGATCGCAAAAAACGGGGACTTGTAAAAAGACGATGTTAAATGTTGCTTTTTATAAATATAAGGATATAAAAGATAATTAAATATTATATATAGACTTCTTTGTAATTTAAACAAAAGCCTAAAGGATAGAATGCATTATATCAAACTATTGAGGGGTAAAAGAGTCATCATAAAACACCCAATTGATTTGAAAATTTGAAAAGTGGACTTATTTCAACACAATTGTTTCCAATTTGGCTTTTTATGCACTAAGATTTTTTCTCAAAACTTAAGTAGATTTTGTGTCACCAAAGTGGACTTCCATGTAATTTCCCCAAAAAATAAAGTGGGACGCTAACTTAGAAAAAATAAAAAATTTGAATAGAGCTTTGATATAGAAACCTCGATAAATTTAAGATTGAATGTTTGTTTCTTAAGTGATATAGGCCCGTTTTATATCGGGCCGTTTGGTTTAGGCTTCATGTGATCCAGAACAAAGCATGATTCGAAGAGCAAACACTTTCGCTGTATGGCAAATTTTAATTACAACTTTGGTTTGCTATGACTCTACGTCTTTAAAATGAAATTATTTCCAATCCTGCCATATTATCATAATCTATTTTTAAACCAATTTGATGGGTTCGTGAATATTTTACAACGAATCAATTTTGTGCTTTTGAAACAATTTTGTTCTTCTCCATTTTACTATATTTCTAAAGTCAATAATTTGTATGAGGAACTATTGAACTCATTCATCTGCTGCCGTTACTCTTCAGTTTTATGATGATTTCTATCTTGTAGAGGTACTCAAATTGGACCACTGATCGATGTCTAAGTTTCGTCGTAGACCTAATTCGTTACTTTCAATTACATAAATCAATAGTTCAAACCGCACTCAAAAGTAGGAAATTTCCTATGGTGTTCTTCTACTGATAGTTACGTTACTCTCGATGGTGAATATGTTATTGACTGTGAACCAATATTGGGTTATTTACATAGAGGGATGGAGAAAATTGAGGAAAATCGAACAAGTCTACAATATTTGACTTATGTAATGCGTTGGGATTATTTAGCTACTATGTTTATAAAATTCTGTTTCTTTTTACTTAAAAAATATATATAAAATTCGAAAAATGTTTTTGTTTCAAATGCCGAGTACCTCTACATAATATACCACACCCACATTGGTTGCACAACATGCTTAAAAGGTTCAATTTGGAGTTCATATATGTCTGTATCACATATTGATCAGAGGAGGGGCTTAGCTTTATTGAAGTGGATGTTTTCAATTACCTCAAATACCTCAAACTTTTACCCTAATAATTAATTATGTGTGTTGTAATGGATGCATATATTATTATTGATGACAAAATCAACCAAAGAACCAAATAGAACAGGCACTTGAGATTCCATCCACCGAAAAATTGACACTTTTTTGATTAAAATGGGTTAACTGGACCACTATATGTTTTGTGACAGGATTCTTTTTTTCTTGTTGTTTAATAAGGGTGAAGTAAAAAAATGGTTATATATAATATATACTTTTTCAATACTAGTCTCAAACTTTTATTACTAATCACGTATAGTCAAACATAAATTATTTTTAATCAAAAGTACTCTCACGTAAATATTTTAACAAAAGTGGTATCATAATTGAAATATGGGATTTGAGACAATTTTTGATTAAAAACAAACATTTGTGACTAGTATGATTAAAACAAAAGTTTAAGACTATTTTTGATTAAAAACAATTTCCATGAGACTATATTTAGTATTAAAAGTTTAAGACTAATATTGCAAAACTCTCTATTTTATGAGATCATTTTTTTCCCTTTAAGTTTTGTTTTAGTATTGTAATCCTTGACTTTTGGATTTGAATACCTCTAATACTCTTTTAGTTAATTTTGTCATACGAAAAAAAAAACATTATGGGGTGTTATAAAGGAACAACATAAAATGGTGTTTTCAAAGTTAGTGCATGAAGACCAGACTTTGACAAGTTACAGAATGAAAACCCAAAACAAACCAATTTGCGGGACTAATTGTGTACTTTTTCATATTTATTTTAATCAAGAGATTGAAGGACTAAATTGTTTTGGTTTTGGAAATGAGAATAAGAACTCGTAGTTTTGGAAAACGAGGATTGTTGTTTGTGATGCAAAAGAGATAGTGTTGGAACGCCATTCTATGCACTTTTTCTCATCAACTTCCCCTTCTACTCGCCTTTCCCAAATCCAAAACATGCCAAAATCCAACATATTTAATGTCCCTCGTATATCTATGGCGCCTGGGAAACAAGATAAAATGGCACCTTAGATAATTAAAATTTGTTCTCATTTCTGTGTTTAATTAAAAGTACATCACATGGTTCCAAATTTGATGTTTTAAATGGATATCGTTCTATAAAAAATCATTAAAATAAAGGGGCAGACTATATGATATACTGCTCAAACCTTGTCTCCCCAATAAAACCTATCATTTTGCAAGAAACAAACCCACCGCCATTTTTACCATGCAAAACAATTCTTTCTCATACATATCTTCCAGTGTTCACAGCTTCTGCAACTTGGAACCTGATGAAGACGGTGGTCAAGATGACTACTCAACTGTGCTCTCTCTTTGCCCTCCAGGCCAAAACCAGCAAAAGTACAACAACAGTTTCAGTACGTACAAGCAGGCGCAGAACTGCCAAAACCCTAAAGATGAAAATGCTGTGACTGTAGCTCTACATATTGGCCAACCAAGTTCTTCTTCATCAGTAGTAGTCGCTGACAGAAACCCTAATGGAAAATTAAGTGTTGGTGAAGAACAGTACTGGATTCCTACCCCAGCTCAAATCCTTGTTGGCCCTACACAGTTCTCTTGCTCTATTTGCCACAAAACTTTCAACAGATACAACAATATGCAGGTTGTTTGATTTTTCACAGTATTCATTCTTTAAATTTGTATTTATATATATGTAAGAAGACATATTTGTTATGATTTCAGTTAAATGTTCATTAGTACATCTGCTTTTAAGTTCGTTTTTTAAACAAATCTTATGATTCTTTAATGTCGGACTTTCTTGTGAGAACCATGTTCATCCTTTTTCATCACTTTCCTTTTTCTTTTGTTTGCTTTTGAAATTTGATTTAAATTGAGTTGATTTTCGCCTCCCCAAACCCGAGTATAAGTGTGTGTTAAAAAAACAGTTAAATTGGACTGTCTAAATATAAATATCTTTCTTGAGCAGCTCATTTAATCTAACACTAATATTCATGTGGTAGTTCTGTCTTAACTACTAGGTCCAAATATTGTAGTAAATTTGACAGTGATTACGTACAATCAAAACATCCTTCCAGGCTAAATTTCTAAAAACCAGAATAATCAACAGCTCATTAAATTTTCTAGATATTTGAACTCTATTTCGTGTAGAAGCAATAATAAATTTTGTTTCATTCTTGTTCATCTTTATCAACCATCTCATAGATGCATATGTGGGGGCATGGCTCCGAGTTCCGAAAGGGCCCCGAATCTCTTCGAGGAACAAAACCCGCCTCGACATTGCTACGGATGCCATGTTACTGCTGCGCTGAGGGCTGCAAGAACAACATAGATCATCCAAGATCAAAGCCATTAAAGGACTTCAGAACACTTCAAACTCATTACAAGCGGAAACACGGGACGAAACCTTTCCGCTGTCGCAAGTGCGTCAAGCCATTTGCCGTGCGTGGGGACTGGCGAACCCATGAGAAGAATTGTGGAAAATTATGGTTCTGTATCTGTGGTTCGGATTTTAAGCATAAGAGGTCGCTTAAAGATCATATACGGGCATTTGGTGAAGGCCATGCGGCACATAGCGAGAATTTGTACCCGTACGATCAGGTTGATGTGGAAGAATTTGAAGAAGAGGAGGAGGAAGATGATAATGGGGAAGAATTTAGAATTGTTGAATGCAATAAAAATGGAGAATTTGGAGGAATGTGCTGATCTTTACAAAAACAAATTGACCCTTTAGTTATTGTATTGGTTTCCTTCATTTAATCGTTTGGATTGATCGGTGACTCGTTAGCTCCGGCTGGCTCTGTTGTATGTTTAATCGTGCCAGTCAATAGATTAGTTCATTAATTTGGGAGTTTTCAAATCTTTAATTACTAAATATTTCCTTGCAGAATTAACTTCAATTCCATTTGTTTGATAAACTAGTATGATGAAGGAACACTCTTAAATTTAAATCACTTGATGCAGTGTCAGACACTTCTAGGACATCGACACTCTTAGAACTCGTGTCGGACATGCTATGTGTCATGTTCTTAATTTTTTTTTAAAAAAATAAAATCGGACATTCGTGTCGACACTCCCCTCAAAATTGGACATCTGTTTCGACATGGCCAATGGGCATGTCCATCATAGAAATGAGATTTTTGAGAGTTAATTGTATTTGAAAAGTTTTTGGCTAAAATGAAATTTTGACGTGTTAGTTAAACTTTATGTTAACTGAAGTAACATACATTTGTTGTTATTATGTGTAATAATATGAAGATTTTAGTAACATACATTTATTTATATGCTTTTTGAATTTGGTAAGAATATTTTTTTATGCCTATTTGATAAACTTTATGTTAATTAAAGTAATATACATTTGATGTTAGTATGAGTCATATTATGCTGATTCCAGTGATATGCGTTTATTTAACTTTTCTTGAATTTGATAAGAATATTTTTATTGTTTTTACATGATTTTGAATTTAAAAAATATGAATTGTAGTATTTTGTAATACAATACATGTATTATATATATATAAATATATAGGCGTGTCCCAGCCGTGTCGTATCCTTGAATTTTTTTAAAAATACGTGTCGTCGTGTTGTCGTGTAATATCAGTATCATAGTGTTAGTATCCGTACATCGAAGATAAACCACAACAACGGGAAACTAAATAACATTAAAAAACAACAAAAAATAAAAAAAAGTTGGCAGACTAACATATTTTTTTCTAGAAAATATCAACCCAAGCTTGGGTCTGATATTTTTTCTTAATTTCAAGCTCATCTGAATGTAATTGCTAAGTGATAAGAAACCACTCAACATGTGATGTTTAGTACAAATATTGGTTATAGGCTATGATGCACGAACTATCTACAAAAAATTACTCGATGCAATGTTAGACACTTCTAGAACACCAACAATCATCGGATACGTGTCGGATACATTACGAGGGGTGCCCTTTCCCTCAATCGGACAGTGTTGGACACTGCCAATTGTCCGGAACAAAAGGCAAACATTTGCAAAATAGAAAACAGATGTTCAAAACAGAACAGTGGTAATTTGTCGCAGTTGCTTATTTACACCGAGTTACTAAGGTTCCTTCAATTCCCTGTAACCTCATATAGATGAGGTTTGAATGATATTGTACTCACTGTATCAGAATCTAGAAATCAGAACAAAACAGTATTAAGACAGAGTAATGATCGCTATATCCCACCACATTAAAACCAGAACAGAACGAAAATTCAGAATACATATTCCTACCATTTGGTTCCAAATGATCTAGAGCTAAAATATTTCTTAATTAGAGTTTGCAATTGAGTTTGGAAAAAAGAGGCGAGAAAGTTTGAAAATTGAGTTTTTTTTATCATCTATCCTAGCTAGTTGAAGATATTCGAGCCGAATTAAGTGTATCTTGTATAGAAGAGAATATGCAAGAAATTTTACGTTAGTTTGGTTACGTACGACGTAACCCAGCAATGGATTTCTGCCATTTCATGAGAGCGAGAGAAGAAGATATTATATGGCTCGAAGTTATACGCAAAGACTTGTATTTCAATGTGATTAAAGATGATATTCTGACCGATAAAAGCGCTTGGAAAATACTGACGCACTTGTAAATGCTTAGTTGTTATTGTATTTGTCCTAAGCTAGTTGAGAATTCGATTGTCTTTGCGAAAAATTAAGTACTGTGTGTTTTTTCTACAGATTATGTGTGTAAGCTTTAAATGGGGACTAACACAAGGTAATGATACTAGAATAATTTAGAGGCATTAAAACTCAGCAATTAACCTCCATTTTAGTCTCATAATATTTTAGTTGATGATTATTAATAATCACCAAATTCTATGTATTTGTTATCTTTATTGTTATAGATAATGGGTTTCATAAACTCTCCATTAATGTCATTGTATCCCTTTTGGAGCTGCTAAAAGGATAAGGAAAAATTGGCCTATTGCTTCATAATTTTTTAAAAATATATACATTGGGTGAGAAAATGTTATACTATATGTAATCGAACTATGAGTTGTCTGGGCCATATATAAATGTTTGGTGAACTCAGGTATGTGAAGGGTTTTGCATATGCACCTTAATTAATGCAACCTATGACATGTAACTGGGGTTATTTTTATATAGATCGGGTTCTACCAAAACACATATAGATCTATAATATATGTAGATACATATTTATGTGTGTTGTTGTATGATAGGACCGAATTCATAGAAGAATTTTTCCATGTAAGAGTCATATTATTTAAATTGATATGACTAATTACTTAAATATTTCAGTGAGGACATTAACGTCACTGCAGATCTCCAAATGCTAGTACTAAGTACGTTGGCAATATCACTATAGTAATTTCTCAACCAATCATTGCATTTGTTTTTTTTTTTTACGATTTCTAAACTAGTGAATGAATGAACTCGAACTCAAGTCGTTTCTAAGAGGAGAAGTGATGTCAACTAGGCCACTACCCCATCCGTCCATTACATTGGTTTTAAATAAGACTGGGATTGCCAAACAAAAATGTAATGACATCTAGTGTGATGGATGTGCATGGGACACGTAACTAATGGTGTAGACAATTAATTTGGAATTTCATGTGAGGAGCCGGGATTTAAAAATTCATGAGGCTGGCTTGAGGAAGGGCTAAAGGTTATCACGATTTATAGGGTTATGCTAAAAAATGCATTTCCGAAAATTAATATTAATTATTTTTTCCCAAAATTTTGCACGGGGTTGAATTCAATTTATATATTTTGAATTCAATCTCAAAATCTAGTTCTATTAAGCTCATGTAAAAACTAAAAATATATGCTAAAAAAAACACTAAAAATATTATTATATATGCTGAGATAAATGTAGTATGGACAGCCGTGGTTGTGTGATTTAATGCCGGCAGCGTAGTTTTGGTGAAGGAAAATCAGCACATCAGGAAAGTAAAATGGCAGACGTTATTTCTGAACTTTGTACTGTGCTGCAGTCTCAGAATCTACTGTTCTTATGCTTTGTATTCCGGGATAGATTATTTCGTATTCAATGGTTTACGAAAGTTAGTTTATAGATGCAGTAGTTGTGAAATGAGATAGAGATATTTAAGTCTTTTTGGAGTGGTTATGGTTCGACTGCCTTACTTCGTGGTGTCCTAGGCGTAGAGGAACCACACCAATCCATCCCGAACTTGATGGTTAAACATCCCGAACTTGATGGTTAAACTCTACTACGATGACGATATTGTAGGGGAGGTCCTGCGAAAAAATAGCCCATACATATATCTTCTGTTACGACATTATAATTATGTGATTAAGAGAACCCATATGTGAACTCAAGATTTATTTGACTATTATTTTTTCAAATACTAGTTCCAAGCTTTTAGTACTAATTAAATATAGTCCCACAAATTATTTTAAATAAAAAAATAGTATCAGATAAACGTTTTTAACAAATTTAGTCCAACATAAATTGTTTTTAACAAATTTAGTTATATAATTAAATAGTCAACTTTGAGACAATTTTTGATTAAAACAAAAGTTTGGGAATAATATTGATTAAAAGCAACAGTTTAAGAATTTTTTGATTAATTTTTTTTTTTTATATGACTATATTTGATAAGTTCTAAAATTTGAGATTAGTACGTAATATTCTATGGGACCATTCAAACGAGATAAACATACAGTGCGAGGAGGGTGAAAAAACCTCCTTTCATTCCCCCCTGAGGTTTGACTTGGACTGCTAATGGAGACCACCTGAGTCAGAACTCAGAAGGTAACAATGGACCACTGCAAGTTTTTGTTTTAGGGTTTCACCCAAAGTATCACTTTTTTATTTTTACCATTTCAGGTCAACAAACACACACATACTCCACACCCACTGTTCATACCTTATTTAACCCTACCCAAAAATAACACCGCCATTTTTATATACACACACACCATGTACAGTGTTACCATCACATCAAGCCCCTTATTTGGGCCTCTCTTTTCATTTTGTTTTCTTCTGATCCCTCAGTTTTCTGTCTGTGCTGCTGTCTTGTGTTTGTACAATTCGATTGATGCGCATGCATATATGACTTTAACTTTGGCTTTTTGTGGTTAAGAGCATCCAAACATATATTTACTCATATTTAGCTATATCTTGTCTTGCAGATTTCTTTGATTGATGATTAGAAATGGGTGTGGAAATATTTTCGAATCTGGGCTTTATCAGATACCTTAGATAGACAATTGGTGTTGATGGTTTAGCTTTCAGAAGGAGAAGACCAAAGAAACACGAAGAGACTACAGCTCCTTGGTCGGAAGGCCATGACGTGTGATGGCTTCATAATAATTAACTTAATCTCTCAAATAAAACAACATTTTCCTTCAAAATAATCTTTCTCATTATATTTTTATATTATGAGACTTTTTTTATAAAACAATATGGTGGTTTGGGTAAGGAATAATACTAGTATTTAAACTTGGATATGGTTGAAATAGTTTAATGTGCTAGTGAATTTACAATGGAGTTTTTTCCCCAATATCTAACATTAAATTAATAATATAGATTAATAACAATTAATTGCCAAAATCGAATTAATCACCGGAATAACTCGTTTTTTGCGGAGAATAATAATAACACGGTTAAACGAATCTAAATTCTCTTAGATATGATTGGGATTGATGGATTTGATTTGAGGAAAAAATTGATGGATGGATTTCAAAAACGGTCATCTTGGGTGTGTTTGAATCCATCATAATTACTATTGAATTTACTTGAGTAGATATGTAGTGATTTGAAATTCACTTGAATTTTATCCATCCAAATAAGTCAATACAAGTACAACCTTGGTGCCTTCTATTGACATTAAGATAAATCATTTTTTTTTCCATTTGCCCTACACTAATAGAGGTTGTGATATTTGGGAAAAATTACAAAAAATCATTCTATAATTTAATGTCTTGATTTTTGTTTTTTTTATCATGTAAATAGTCAATTTATTCTCAATCCAACAATTATTATTTTTTTATTACTTTCAGTTCCTTTTCGCCAGAGTATTGACACATCGTCGAATATTAATGATGCAGCAATTGGATATTTGTTGAATGCCAGATATTGCTGTTATATCCGGCGTCGTAGAAGTAAGATGGCGAAAAAGGCCGGAAAAAAACAGGTTATTGGATAATACCAAACTTTGACTACTGATGAACCGGATCGAGACTGGTGAAGAGTTATTCGACATTATCGCCCCTTAAGGGTCGAGGGCCTGAACCTCGTTTTATAATGAAAAAAAGTATTTTATTTTATATGACATTTTGATAAATATAATTATATTTTTATATTATTTACATAAATAAACCATTGATAAGGTGCCGTTTATTTGCCTCATGATAATGGGATGGGCTAACTGAATAAGGCCATTCCATGTTTGGTTTCTAATCTAAACCCCAACAACACCAAATGCTTGGGCCCGTAAACATTTGTATATTGGTGGGAGAGGTTTCAAGCTGTCAGTAGTAGGGGGTGTAAACGAATCGAGTCGCCTCGCGAGCTTTTCGAGCCGGTTCGAATAATTTTTGATTCGTATTCGAAATTATCCGGCTCGAATAATTTTTTTATTCATATTCGAAATTATTGAACTCTAGCCGAACTTGAACATGTTCGAACTTTTTTCGAGCCGAACTCGAGCCGAATTTATTTTGTTTGATAGTTCACGAGCCGCTCACGAACTTTAATAATTTTATTAATATAATATAATTATATATTAAATAAATAGATTTTGAGCCTTTCGAGTATTTGTTTTCGAGCAATAGTTCGAATAATTCGCGAACATGTTCGAATTTCTCGAGCCGAACTCGAACTCGAGCAAATAATTGTAAACTATTTAAACTTCGAATCAAACTCAAACTCAAATATACATATTTTGAGCGAATTCGAGCCTTAAAATTTTCTACAAATTCGGCTCGATTCGGTTCATTTACACACCTAGTCAGCAGCTGTTGAGTTTTTGGCCCATTACCTATTTATTCCTAATGGGCTTTGGCCCCCTTTTCCTTTCTAATTAACCGAGCCCCTCTTTTCATCTCCCCCCCTTCACCCTTGCTCTTCCCATTCTGTCCAGATGCTTCTCCTTCTCTGTGTCTCTTCGGCTGGACCATCCTTGGGACTTGCTCCCCTCCCCTTCGTCTCCCTTGGTGCCATTAAGTTGGCTTGGGTTCATGATGAGGAAACAAGCCTAAAACCTGAAAATCTCTTGGAGGATTTTCGTCCCCCCCTTTGTCTTCCTGTCTCGGGTTTTTCCTTTGTGGTTGACTGAGTGCTTTGTGCTTTCTGTGTGAGAGTGGGTGCACTGTGTGTGTGGCCTTGAGCTTAGGGTGGTGATTGGTGTGGCCGTGAGTGTGGTGCTGTGTGCACTGACAGTGGCTGTGTGCACTGACAGTGGCTGTGTGCACTGGTGTGGCTGTGCGTTGAGTGTGTGCGCTGTGTGCGTGCACTGTGGGTGTGGCCGTGAGTTCGTGGTTGGTGCTGTGTGCGCCTCGAGCCCTGGTGCTGTGTGCACTGTTTGTGGCCGTGAGCTTGAGTGGTGCTGTGTGCGTGCACTGTGTGTGTGGCCGTGAGAGTGGTGCTGTGTGCACTGGTGTGCCGTGGGTCTTAACCAGTGTGGTTAATTGACTGGTGGAGCTGTGTGTTCGGGCTGTGTGTTCGGGCTGTGTGTTTTGGGCAGTGGTTCGGGCAGGGTCTTTGGGTAGTGTCTTCGGGCAGTGTGTGTGTCTCCACCTTTTGGATTCGATACCTTGGTTCCCCGGTGACGACGTTGAAAGGAAACCCAGCTCGACCTGAGCCCTAATTCCTTTGCTTTGCATTTCAGTTTATAGTTTTAATTAGTTGAAATTGTATACTGTGATTGTTTTTTGTTTCTTGATTGCAGGTTATCAATCGAGATCGAAAGCGGAACGAAATCCTTACAGCAGCTATATAGCTCGATTATATTTTCTCTGCGTTTTCTTGTGTATTTTGTTTGTGTAATTGTAACAAATTACAAGATCAAAATAAAGGAAATTGGATTTCTTTACTCTACAAAGTGTTCATAGAAATTTGACTTCCCCATGAAATAAGTGATTTGATTTTGAGTTATTATGACTAGATATATGCTTTATATCAGTTGAAAGAAAATGGAAACCAGATTTTCGTGCATCTAAATCAGTGAGTTTCAATCTTAAATGACCGTTTATGCTTTATATGTTCAATCCTTTCTTATTATTCATTTTTTCTTGAATTATAGCCGATCGAACTAAACTTGATTGATTAATCCAATCCCGTTTTCTCACGTCCCGATTGTTCATCCTCATTCTTGTGAAGATTGGAATGCTTGAAGTGGTCATGGAGAAGTTGAAAGATCAGTTTCGCAAAGATATGCATGAGACTAATTGGTCATGCTCAATTTAACATTAAGGTTTTTGAATTACAAATTACTTTAACATATGATTGTCGAAGATAATCGCGTACTCATGTCGCAAGAAACAGGTAAAGTGAAGTCCCGAGTCGGGGGCGGTGCAGGTAAGCGAGGTACAAGGGGTCGGGTAGTAGGAAGTGGAGATTTGTGGGTTGAAAGAGGTTGGTGTTATGGTGCATGTGCATGGTATTTTTAATGACTTAGCTATAACATATATATGCACATAGTATGACAATATTTGGACAATATTTCAAAACAATGCATAAAAATAATCTATCATATTAAATTTATACTAAACGTCATATAATTTATCACAATATATTTTTCTATCGTATTAAATGTATACACGATATCATATATTTTATCACTATATATTATTTAGAGAAAATTACACATAGGTACTACTTATCAAAATATGTTTCAATTAAATCACCCAAAAAACTCTTCTTTCAACTAAATACATCTTTTAAAAAATATCTTTCACATAAATCTATTTTATGAACCCTAATCTAATTAATCCATTTTTATGACTTAAACACCCCTAATCTAATTAATCCATTTTTATGCATGCAAAATTACTCATACGGTACATGTAAAATTAAGAGGTGCATGCAAAAATTGACGCATGCGGTGCATGTAAAAATTACACATGTGGTGCATGTAAAATTGAGCGGTGCATGTAAAATTACTCATGCGATGCATTTAAAATTGAGTAATGAGATGCATGTAAAAATTACTCATGCGGTGTATGTAAAATTACTCAAACGATGCATTTAAAATTGAGCTGTGCATGCAAAAAGTACTCATGTGATGCATGTAAAATTACTCATGCGATTCATGTAAAATTGAGTAATGAGATGCATGTAAAATTACTAATGCGGTGCATGTAAATTTACTAATGCAGTGCATGTAAAAATTACTCACGCGGTACATGTAGAATTACTCATACGGTGCATGTAAAATTGAGAGGTGCATGTAAAAATTGACGCATGCGGTGCATGTAAAAATTACCCATGTGGTGCATGTAAAATTGAGCGGTGCATGTAAAAATCGACTCTTGCGGTACTAATGCGGTGCATGTAAAAATTACTCATGAGGTGTATGTAGAATTACTCATACGGTGCATGTAAAATTGAGCGGTGCATGTAAAAATTACTAATACGGTGCATGTAAAATTGAGTAATGAGATGCATGTAAAAATTACTCATGCGGTGCATGTAGAATTACTCATACGGTGCATGTAGAATTGAGCGGTGCATGTAAAAATTACTAATACGGTGCATGTAAAATTACTCATGCGATGCATGTAAGATTGAGTAATGAGATGCATGTAAAATTACTAATACGGTGCATGTAAAATTACTCATGTGGTGCATGTAAAATTACTCATGTGCATGTAAAATTGAGCGGTGCATGTTAAAATCGACTCATGCGGTGCATGCAAAAAGTACTCATGCGCATGTAAAATTACTCGTACAGTGCATGTAAAATTGAGCGGTGCATGTAAAAATTAATCATGCGGTGCATGTAAAATTACTCATACAGTGCATGTATAAATTGACTCATGCAGTGCATGTAAATTGCTCACGCGATGCATGTGAAAATGAATCATGTGGTGCATGTAAAATTAGTCATGCGGTGCATGTAAAGATTATTTATGCGGTGTAGAGTTTTTTCATAAGTGGTGTTAGTTTGGTCATTGTATTCAAAATTGACTTAGTTGAAAGAACTTTTTTTGGGCGACTGGGCCGAAAAATCTTTTACCTAGGTAATAGCGGCCCAAAATTTTCCCTATTATTTATATCCGTAGTTTAATTCGTTATCACTATCAGACAGGGAAATTACGTCATTTGGGCTTAATTATGAGGGCTCAATTTTAGTGGGCTATGGGCTTCGTTATCTGTCAAACCCCCAAAGCTCTTCCTTGGTTTTCACCAAAAAATTATCAATTTCGGCCTACTTTAGTATATATTTTTTTCAGTCTTTCTAAAAGCGTCATTTATATAATAATTATATCAAATGCTAGATATATATTAGATTTAGATTTGGAAATTTAATTTAATTTTGATCCAATATTTACACGTTATCTTAATTTCTTAGTTTATAAATATCCTTTTTACTTTGTAGAGGGATTTTATTGTTTTTCAAATGGCAATTTTATGCATGTTTTTTTATTGCCACATATACTTTGGAATTAGTGCTGAAAGACAATATTATTACAAGGAAATTTCTCCCATAACTTTTTCAGTGACTTTAATTAGATATAATTAGTGAGATTTTATATAAATTTTTTTTCCATATCTTTATAGCACGTGGCTATATTTATGGATTATTTGATGATGTAGGCTTTTAATGTCATGCTCTTAATGTCAGGATCTTATGACACATTGTGTTCTTTAAAAGAAAAAAGAAAAAAGATAATAACATGTGTCGTAAGATCCTGGCGTTAAGGACACCTCGACGCCAACATCAAATAAACCATTTATTTTATATATTAGCACAAAAAGAGGATTCCTTGTTTTCTTTTCTTTTTTTAACAAAGAAGAGGATTCTACTTTACACATCGAAGTAGAAAGAAAAGAAAAACATGTAGGACGTCGGGCTTGGGTTGTTGCTACCATTAATGGTTGTGCCCTTAAAAGGTATGCAACACCCTTGGATGAGAATATTCACATCCAATATAGATGAAAATATTCTCATCATATGGTTAATACACCATCAAGGACACTATCCTTGAGGGTAGCATCAACCTAACCGGACGTCGGTTAGTGTATAAGTTCATATGTGTTGCAGGTTGCAAGAATATGATTCCCTTATTCTGGTCCAGCATTAAAGCTTGTACCACTACTGCGTCCTTAAATTACTTTGAGTATTTTCATATTTGATATCCTTGAATAAATTAAATGATGTGGTAAGAATACATTTTAATTTTGTAACATTTTCATTCACTCCTTATGTGTGATGCTAAATTAGTGCAAAACAAAATTATCGGTTCAAAGTACCTCGAGCCACTTAAATTTTTAAAATTGATGTATGTCGGGGTTATATGACATGTTCTCTATGCGTTTGCAGACGAAATACTTCGCACCATTGATGGCATGTGGTGCACACTCTCATATCCACCTGTCGTTTAATACGAGACTTTTGTGCTGACATTGTTTAAGTTAAAGTTGTGCATATGCTATCAAGTAGTAAGCTTTTGATGCCAACAATTGGTATCATAGCGAGATCATGAGTTCGAGCCTGCCCAAAACCAATTTATGGGATTATTCTGGCGGAATGTTGGGGTTATACGGTATATCCTATGTGCTCTTGTAGACAAACCAGACCCAATTAGCACGCACGTAGTGCAACCTCTCATGTTTAAATGTCGATTAGTATGAGGCTTTGTGCTGCCGTTGTATAAGAAAATAAAGTCGTGTATCTGCTATCAATTGTAATTTTTAACAAAATGGTAAGCACTTGATCCAAACACTGAATTTAATAAAAAAATGTTGATTAAATATATATTTTAAGATTATTTACGTAAATAATAAAATCTTTATAAACTAAATTGGTCATTTGATTAGAGTATTAAAACCAGATGACTTATTATATCATAATGTTCATATTAATGAAACAACAGAAATTTTTTTTTTTAAAAAAAATCTGTTTATAAAAAATTGTAATGTGTTAAGGGCATTTTCGGGGAACTATTAAATTTTTTTTTTAAAATCAAAATTGGATTTTTTTTGTATGAAAAATATTAGAAAAGTTTTCTAAAACAACACTTTTGATGATAAGCCATATTTTATAATTAAAATGAATTTCTCCTCTCTTTTTTAAAGGCGGAATTACTAATGATCCAACGTAATCCCCAGTGAAGCCATCGTACTATACTTTCCAAAAAGAAGAAATAAAGGTGAAAAGCCTATAAATTGGGTTTAAAAGTGTGGCCAGAACGTGGCTTGAGTCGCTTGACATTTAACTCATTGGAAGTTGCCAAGAAAATGCACACTAGTTTAACTTAATCTATCGAATATATATGTTAAATAACCCTCAAAATCATAATTCAAGTTTTACATCAAAAACTAAGTTAATGCCATTTGCTATTGTTGAATTATGTAAATTAATTTGAAGTGAATCTAATGTATATCTATGTGTCATGTGTGTTCTATATACATGGACGAATTGAAATTATAAGGAGGAAGCAGCTGCCGCCTAAAAAAATTTAGTACCATAAATATTTTAAAAAAATTGTATTTTTTTCCTCCAAAATTATAGTTTTTTCCCCTAAAATTATATTTGAGGAGCCAGACGACAATCCAACAGGCTAAGCTTGGGTTGCATGCCTATAATTATTAGTAAAAGAGAAATGGATGATAAAATGTTGATATGAAGTGTTGTTCTTTTGGCTCAATTTCCATCCACTTAATTGCATGCTTTTTTCGGCCATGATTCCCAAAATCATGTCCACATTAGTTCACAAACAACTTGAAATTAGTTGGCTAAAGATCAAAATAATAACAACTAAGACAAAAAAAAGACATATCCTAAATTTTTGTAGCATAATCATACTAGGTGAGTAAGTCCCAAGCCGGAAAATTTTAGGATCCCGCTTATAACTCTCTCAAAATTACGATGTTTCTCTAATATAGGAGCTAGGAAATGATATTGGATGAAAAAATAAAAGGATCTACAACCTTTCAAGATGGCCTTTATGATTAGATCCATGCACCATATAAAGTTAATAGGTATAGATAGAATCGGAGCCCGATGGATATAGATATTAACGGAAAATACTTGTATCCACCCGGTTTGAACATCACTTATACTACTTAATATTAGAATATATTATTTTTTAAATAAAAAATACATAAACTAACATATCAATCATTTCAGACCAATCATATTGAGTTGATCCATAAGTGCTACCAAACCGGGGTTCATACAAGTCTTTTACAGTGTAGTTATACTTGGATGTCTATATATGTTTTCGGATATAGTAAAATTTCATCCATCAGCGAAACCATTAAAAACCAACCAATGTTTTGTCATAAAAAGTAAAGGTGAACACTTTAAAACCCAAAAACAAAACCTTTTTTTTTTGGTAATATTTCAAAATTTATCCGCCGGCTAATATGGAATTCATCCCTATGTACCTTTCTTTTTTTGGTTTAAATACTATACAATTAGAACTTTTAGCAACTTGCACAAACATCATTACAGAAAAAAAGCAAAAAACGTAACAAAATTAAATTCAGAAAATAGAAAAAAGAATATTAACTTAACTAAATTATATTATTGTCACAAAACATCAATAACCCTTCGTTTCTTGCTAAACTCCAATCCCAAAAGCTCCATTTCTCTCATCCTTTTCCCACTGCAACTGCCATTATCATCAATGGCTGCTGCTGTATGAACCCTACTCGGCGCCTCAAATATGTTAACTCCAAACAGCCGAATTATCTGACCGGGCTGAACCATGCCCGACCCCACTATTGATCCATTGTTTCTTGATGTCCAATCTATGTACATCTGCTTATCCGGGCCTGTCGATCGTTGAAAGCTAACACTGTCACCGGCCCGAAGATTCTTCTCCTTAACAAATCTGCTCCAACCCTTTGTTAACACATAGCTTTGGCTGCTATTCCAATAAGAATATCGAAATCTCCACACTTTCCCACACATATCTTCGAAATTCAACAGCACCCCTTTTGTGTTGTTTCCGCTTTGTAAAGGGAAGTGTTTTTCTGCGTGTTGTTTCGGAATAACCAGTCTGTTAAGCTTGCCGACGTCGCTAGGAGTCACCGCCTTTTCGAAGAGCTGTTCCCGGGACGTCGCCTCCGTAACTCCGCCGTAGATATCTTTCTTGCCTCTATTTCCGCCTTTGACCCCATGGTTTTTCCTGCTCTGCTCGAGCTCATCATTGTAAGTATGTTTCCTCAACATGTCCACAATCTCAGCTTTCGAATGAGAATTCAAGAAAGCCGCTTCGACCCGGTCTTCTTCAGTCTCCGACAATGGCTTAAAGTTGGTGACAGCATCACGGCCACGGAACCGCTGTGCCGCGGTGTCGTAAGCTCTGGAAGCTTCCTCTTCTTCATTAAAAGTACCTAACCAGACCCTCTGATGCTTTTCATAGATTTGCGCACCCCACCTTCCATTAGGCTGAGGCACCACGCCTTTGAATCTTGACGAGGGTAGCTTCCTCGACTCCGCTTCTATTCCGGTTTCCGAATCGATGATAACGCTAGCCCCGCTGCCGACACGGCAGAGACTCGCCGGATAATTGGTCATGACTGCCGGTGAGTTGGAAGACGGCGGTGTGGCTGATGTCGAGTCACTTATGCTTTCATCTACTGAGCTGGCATCCATTTTATTTTGTAGAGGAAAGGGCAAATTATTTCTCAAGAGAAAACGAGTGAATAATGAAATGAGTTGTTGGGAAGAGGCGTGGATATATATAAGAGGTTCCCTAATTTTGTGTGGAAATATAATAATATATTGAAATAGTTGCATATTATAAGGTCCCATTGGTTAATTAATCCAGATCAACGAAAATTCATGTGTCATATATTAAAATAATTAATCATTCAGATTTTATATAATTATCGTTGATTTGAATTTATTTTAATATTTTAATTTGGAGATATAAAGATATGGGTAAGGTGGGTCAACCCTAGAGATGGTAAGGTGCTTGGAAGATTCAGAGGTAGGAATAATTCTTTGCTACCCCATGGGGCACAATGAAAATTCATGTGTCATATATTAAAATAATTAATCATTCAGATTTTATATAATTATCGTTGATTTGAATTTATTTTAATATTTTAATTTGGAGATATAAAGATATGGGTAATGTGGGTCAACCCTAGAGATTGTAAGGTGCTTGGAAGATTCAGAGGTAGGAATAATTCTTTGCTACCCCATGGGGCACCGCCCCATGGGGTAGCAAAGACATCACCCAGAGGTAGATGGCGTCGGTATATTTAGTGTTACATTTCAAGTTCCTTCGATCTGTGTAAACTAGATTAAATATCTGTATTATAAATATATATATTGAACAAATATATATATAAAAAAAGTCTAATTAATTAATACGTAAATACAAAATAAAATACAAGTGCTAGGCTACGATTTGAGGTGGGGTAAAGAAGATAATGAGAGCAAGTTGGTGGGATTCACATGCATCAAAGTGTGGATCTGTTTAAGTAAGTTCATCCCCCCCTGGTTGTTGCTGCTACTGCTGACAATTAGCATGGTCTCCCCCCCACCCCCACCCCCCCCACCACACACACACACACACACATATATATATATATATGTATATACATATATGTATGTATATATATGTATATGTATGTATATATATGTATATGTATGTATGTGTGTGTTGTATCTGCATATGTGTTTTTAACAAATTTAGTCCTACATAAACTATTTCTTAAGAAAAATGGTCTTATAATTGAATATCAGAGGTTATAGACCATTTTTCATTAAAATAAAAGTTTTGAGACTGATATTGATTAAAAAATTGGGCTATTTTTGATTAAAATCAATTTTCATTAGAATATATTTGAATAGTCATAAAATTTAGGAAGTATTTGGAAAGACCCATATTTCATTGAATCATTTTTAAATTTACCCTATATAATTAATCCCAAAAACATCTGGCATATATATTTACGTATGTATCATATGGTTGTGTGGAGATGTTTATCTGGAAAACAATTAATGTAAATATAAAAGAAAAGGGCAAATAATGGATGGGGATTGGGGAGTAACAATTATGTGCTTCCACTAGTATGGGCTAATGTTAATGAAATGATAACTGGATAGACTTGGAATGAAAGAGACATGAGAAACTCAGCCAACAAGAATTTTCTTCATAAAATTCCTACATTTCTTTGATTTGATTGGTCATCTCCATATTTGTTTGTTTTATTGGCTGGATTCAGTTTATTACATCTGGAAAATCAGGTTATATAAATAATTTATTTATCCCATAAATGTGTATTTTCCCAACCAACCTTTACAAGTTCCTCAAATGGCATATATATATTTATCCTCCCTCTTATACCTGTTTTCCTGTAAACCATTATCTGATGAATGCTTAGCATAATTAAAATAGGAAAAATTACCAATAACATCCTATAGTTTGGTTCAAATTTCACTTTGCAACCATTATTTAAACAATTACAGTTTGCATCCTCAACTTTCATTAATTGTAACAATTTGCATCATTTTGAATCGATTTTATGTTTTAATTGACAATTTATCGCTGCATTTCATCACCGCTTTGCATATTCAAACTTATATCAACTTAAACAAGTTATTGCAAATTTTTAAAAAATCAAAATTAATATTGGGGGTGTCAAAATTTCATTTTTCGTAATCGTAACTAGAGAATTTCGATACTAAAAATATTAGTTTTCTTTTTTTATACATTTGAAATAACTAGCTTGAATGGATATAGGTTTGAGTAGGTTAGGTGATGATTTGGCGATAAATATTCGATAAAAATACAAATCGAGTCAATATCATGCAAAGTGTTACAATTCGTGTAAGTTGAGTATGTAAACTGTAATTTTTCAAACAACGATTGCAAAACGAAATTTGAAACAAACTATAGGATGTTTTGTGTGATTTTCCCATTAAAATATGATACAAAATTGCTGATGATGGCCTGTATCTCATCTGGTATCGATCGCAACTACGTCCGGATGTCTCGTATTCGAGTTTCCGACTCATTATCCACATGTAGTTGTAATAGTTGCTTCATATGATACAAATTTATATATAATTTTGCGATTGCACAAAACTGGATTGGGATATTTTGCAAGTTTTACCAATAAAATCCAACATTTTTTTATATTAAAAAATAGATAAAAGGGATGACTCCTACCACTTGTTGAGCGCACCCCACTATGTATACATGTTGACAAATTAGTTAATATCCTCAACAATCAAGTTGATTCAAACATTTAAAATCAATGTGGACTTATATTTCTCTAAAGCATATTTAGCTCATGTGAAATCTTCACCAATAATTTTACCCAGCAAAAAAAAAAAAAAAATCTTCACCAATAAATTATATATAATATATTTTAGGAATACATTTTAGTAAATTTTAAGTTTCCCTCCATATTTATTATAATTTCTAATAGATATTTAAAATAAGTTAAGTCCTCTATACCAAAAACTTTATCATAAAATAATATAATATTCTGTATATTCCTCAACTTTTAGTTGAAACCTTTGACCATTCCTGTTTGACAATTATAATTTGCAAGTATGAAAACACGTAAAAACTGTGGGCTACGGCATATCTTATAATAGCCTTTATTCTAACAAATCTACTAACTCTATACTTATCACCAATAATAATAATGCTGAGTAACATGGGTGTAAATATTGGGATTCCGTACGGATAGTCCTGGCTGCCACTCTGAAGGTTCCACCCACCTTACCTAGTTGAACCAAGATTTTAATCTACGATATACGGACACTGATACATCGATATTGACACGACACGATACGGACATGGCGACACAGATTTTTGAAATTTTCAAGATACGACACATCTGAGAACGAATATATACTAAAAATTCACATTTTTTAAATTCTAAAACCATTTAAATTAAGAAAAAATATTCTTATCAAATTTAAGAAACATATTGTTGGGTTTGTGGCCCAGTTATTTAAACCCCAATTAGTTAGCTTATTAACCCTTAATTAATCTAACCTAAACCTCTTCCCCGATTTTAGTGTCTGAAAAGCGCCTCCTTTTATTCCTCTACTCCAAAAGTTCGCCTCTCTTCTCCTTTGAACCAATTTATGCGCCTCCTCCCTTTCTTCTCTCACACTATACGTTCGCTCCCCTCTCCTTCACCCTGTACGTGCGCCTCCCTCTCACAAGTTTTGGGTTCGGTGGTTTGGCATTGGTGAGTGGTTCTGGTGAGGCGAGTTCTGAGTGCTGTGTGCATTTGGTGTTCTCGTGTTCAGAGTGCTTTGTGCGCTTGGTTGGGTGGTGCGAGGTTCTGTCCGTTCGGTGGTTCTTTCCGTTCGGTGGTTTGGTGTTGGTGAGTGCTGTGTGGTTGTGTGGTTAGAACGAGTGTTGTGTGCGCTTGTGCTTCTGGACGTGAGTGTTGTGTACGCTTGTGCTTCTTGCCGGTGAGTGCTGTGTGCGCTTCGGTGTGAGTGGTGGTCTGGCCGTGTGTTTTGGCTCTGGCCGTGAGTGCTGTGTGCGCTTGGGGTAGCTTGGTAGTGCTATGTGCGCTTGGGGTAGCTTGGCGAGGTTTCTGGTTCTGGTGGTGACTGGTGGTTCTGGTCGTGTGCTCCTTGCTGTGTGCTTGGTGGTTCAGGCAGAACTTTGGTGTTGGATGTTGTCGACACCTTCCGGCCTTTACCTTGGATTCTCCGTGACGTAGATTGAGAAAACAACAGATCTGAGCCGGACTCGATATCCTTTTGAGATTACTATTATATTTGCATATTATGTATTTATTTTGCAGGTATACATGACGATGTCAAGGCGGATATCCACATAACAGTGGTATCAGAGCGGCTATCCGCGCCTGGTGGGTGAACAAGCGGCGCTCGGGCAACGGGTGTTCGGCGGTTCGGTTTCTTCACCAGTTTGGCTTTTCGGTGGAAAAACCCCAGAGAGTTGGCCTCTGGGTTGTAAGTGATTGACTTGAACCCTAAAACTTTTACTGCTTTGTTGAGCGTCTAGGTCATAGGTTCTGAGGCTTGCTTGCTGTAGAAAACTAGGAATTTGTGTGATTATGTGTTTTCTGTGGTTTTTCAGTGTGGCTCACTGAAAGTTTAAAATTGTCTAAAAACTTTCAGTTTTTTCATTATCTGTGCCTATTTTGTGTGGTCCTGCTTCTGCTGCTTACTTTGTGTAATTTGTTAGCCTGTGATTTAGTGTGCTATTTTGCTTGTGTGTGATGGCTTCTATTTTTGGCTATAATATGGAACCCTTTAATGGAAAATCAGATTTTTCTATTTGGCAACAGAAAATGAAAGGAATTTTAATTCAACAGAAAGTGTTAAAGGCTATCGGTAGTAATTATGATGATGATGTAACCACGGCTAAGAAAGCTGAAGATGATGAATTTGCTTACTCTTCCATTGTAATACCCTTGTCCCACATTGGTTGTGGATGAAAATTTAAAGTGGTTTATAAAGGCTTACAATGGACTATTATAGCAACATGGGTTAACCATTTTCGTAAAGCGAGGACGGATACGAAGTAGTTGCTATAGGAGCCCATTGTGCAGTCGCGCTTGTGCGGGCCTGGGCCCGGGGCGTGACAGAATGGTATCAGAGCCGGTCACCGGGAGATAAGTGCTATGCGGGGCAAAGTGCTACGTGCATGAGAGCCACCTCTTGAGCCTAAAGGGGCAAAGTGCTACACGACGGGGGCCACCTCTTGAACCTGCGGAGCAAAGTGCCACGTGCGTGGGAGCCACCTCTTGAACCTGCGGGGCAAAGTGCTACATGACGGGAGCCACCTCTTGAACCTGTAGGAGCCACCTCTAGATTCCCGGTGCCGGTGGATCGATGAGTTAGGTGGCGACGAGGACGTCGCGTTCTAAAGGATGGGTGATTGTAATACCCTTGTCCCACATTGGTTGTGGATGAAAATTTAAAGTGGTTTATAAAGGCTTACAATGGACTATTATAGCAACATGGGTTAACCATTTTCGTAAAGCGAGGACGGATACGAAGTAGTTGCTATAGGAGCCCATTGTGCAGTCGCGCTTGTGCGGGCCTGGGCCCGGGGCGTGACATCCATAATCT
Organism: Haberlea rhodopensis; assembly: GCA_907163345.1. Classification (NCBI taxonomy): domain Eukaryota; kingdom Viridiplantae; phylum Streptophyta; class Magnoliopsida; order Lamiales; family Gesneriaceae; genus Haberlea; species Haberlea rhodopensis. The sequence continues at coordinate 189,371 of CAJQUN010000524.1, read as the reverse complement.
TGAATCTATCTGACTCTGTGCTTAGAAAATGTGGTAAACTTACTTCTGCTAAACTTCTTTGAGAAAATTAGAAGAGTTGTATACGAAAACCTCTTTGCCTAGTAAATTATTTTTACTTGAAATTTTTTTCAGATTCAAGCTTGACTTGATCAAAGATGTTGATGAGAATCTTGATGTTTTACCAAAATGATTTAAGATATTAAGTTAACTGGAGATAGGAATATTTATGATTATACTCCTGTTGTGCTTTTAAATGCTATTCCTGAGATCTATAGTGATGTCAATTCTGCTATTAAGTATGGTAGAGGTTCAATTACACTTGACACTGTGATTAATGATCTTAAGCGTAAAGAATTAGATTTAAAAGTAAACAAATGTAGTAAGCAAAATTCAGGTGAAGTTATGCAAGTTAGAGATAGGTCTCAACATAGGTATAACAACAATCATAAATCTGATAATAACCATGGTAAGAACAAAGGGAAAAGCAAGACTAGGTCTAAGTCTAGGCCTAAGAACAGAAAATGTTTTAACTGTGGTGATCCTAATCACATTATTAAATATTGTCCTAAAAAGAAAAACCAGAAACAAAATGATAACAATCAATCTTATGACAAGTGAATCATGTTTATTCATTGGTGAAAACTCGGGTGATATCTTTCTGGTGACTGATTTATGTGATTCTGTGAATTCTGTGCATTCATCCACTGTGTGTGAAAATGAATGACTAATTGATTATGGTTATTCTTATCACATGTCACCACTTAGAAATTTGTTTTCTAATTATAAAGAAGTTGAAAATGGTTCTGATTCTATGGCTAATGAGAAACTTTGTAAAATTGCTGGCATTGGTGATGTTTACTTGAAATTTGATTCTGGTTACTCTTTGACTCTAAAAGATGTAAGCCATGTTCCTGCTTTGTACAATAATTTGATGTCTTGTGTTGCTTTAGAATCTGGTGGTCTTGAGGGTAAATGGGGAAATGGAATAATGAAAATCTTAAAGGGTTCTTTGGTAGTTTTCAAAGCTGAAAAGAAAAGAAACATTTATGTTTGCAAAACTGAATCTGTATATGATAATGTGAATTCTGTGACTGATGACTTGACTGATTTGTGGCATAGAAGATTAGGTCATATAAGTTCTAAAGGTCTAGAGATCTTGCATAAAAAGGGTTGCTTTGGTAAAAATAATTTGTCTTGCATGCCTTTCTGTGATTCTTGTGTTTATGGCAAACAACAAAGAGTGAAATTCCCGATTTTCCCTTCCCCTAATGTGACTAAGAGTTCTGTGATTCTTGAGTACTTGCATGCTGATGTGTGGGGTCCCTCTAGTGTTCCTACACAAGGTGGTAATAGATACTTCATGTCTGTGATTGATGACTTCTCTTGAAAAGTATGGGTTTTTCTAATGAAAAATAAATCAGATGCTTTGGAAAAGTTTCAAAATTGGAAGACTTTAATTGAGAACCTAACTGGTAAAAAGATTAAGAAACTTTGGACTGATAATAGCTTGGAGTTCTGTAATTATTTGTTTGACAATTTGTGCAATGAATCTGGGATTCAAAGGCACAAGACTGTTCCCTATACCCCTCAGCAAAATGGTGTGGCTGAGATGATGAATAAGACTCTCATTGAGAAAGTTAGAAGTATGCTTGCATCTTCTGGCCTCTCAAAGAAGTTTTGGGGTGCAGCTGTTGTGACATCTGCTTACTTGATCAATAGATCTCCTTCTGTGCCTTTAAATGGTTTGTGTCATGAATCTGTTTTTGTTGGTAAAGAACTTGATTTTTCTAATCTTAAAGTGTTTGGTTGCTCTGCTTTTGTGCATGTGAAAGGTGATAAACTTGAACCTAGATATACTAAGTGTGTCTATCTAGGTTATCCCGAGGGAGTTAAGGGATATAAACTATGGCTAAGAAGTGAACCTGGTATTAAAAACATTATAAGTAGGGATGTAATTTCAATGAGTCTGAAATGCCTTGCTTGCTTCCTTCTGCCTGTTGCTGAGTCTGAGTCCAGTGCTACTCCTAGCAAGGTGGAGCTTTTGCTTGGTGTGCTTCCTGTTAATGATAACAATGTGCCCTTTGCTGAAAATCATGTGGACTTGCCTATTAATGAACCTGAGATTCATGAAATGCCTGAAAATCATGATATTGTTGTTGAACATGAACATGAACATGTTGTGCATGTTGAATTGGTTGCTGATGAACAAGAAGATTTGCATGATTATCAATTGACTAGAGATAGGGCTAGGAGAAACATAAGACAACCTGCTAAGCTAAGTGACTTTGACCTTGCTTCTTATGTGTTCAATGTGTTTGAATCAATTGATAACTATGAACGTAAAACCTGTTGAGCCTTAAACGCATGGTTGCGTTTAATGCGTTAAATTATCCCCGGTCAATCTTTGAGTTTTGATGATCAACAAAACTTGTGTTTGTTATACTAATGCATCTACTTAGTGTGCAGATTAAGTGATGAAACGTGGTTTGGATTGAAGAAAATCAAGTGTGCATATTCTGGCCTGGATCGCCCCAGGCGATGGTGATCATCGCCCCAGGCGATGGATGCCAGGAGGGGCATCGCCATGCACATCGACAGAGGCGATGGCTAGGCGAGCATGCGAGGAAGATCGCCCCAGGCGATGGTGACCAACGCCTGAGGCGATGGCAACCATTTGGCACTTCGCCCAGCACATCGACTGAAGTGACGCCGAGGCATGGCGCGGGCATGCGCGCAGGGAGATCGCCCGAGGCGATGGGCTGAACGCCCGAGGCGATGGCACGAAAGCCTGAGGCGATCTGGAGTTCGTTTGAGGCGATGAAGATTTTGGACATGCTGAGGCTACGGCCTTGATTTTTGCTCCGGATCGCCTGAGGCGATGCGTGTTTTTTGGTGACCGTTGGGGCGCGGCGATGGTGATCGCCTGAGGCGATGTCCGAGGCGATCGAGGAATGATTTCAGCCTTATGAGTAGCAACGGCTAGTATGAGCCTTGGAGGCCTTCTACACTATAAATATGGATGCTTTAGAGCATTTTGAAGCTAAGGAACAAGCCTACAACTCATACAAAGTCTTGATCAATTATTGTTTCAAATTATATTACGATCTCCATACATTGTTGTTGTATTGGAGTTTGTGATTCTCTTCTTTGTTAGAGCTTGTGTTTCTTCGTGTGAGTACACCGTGAAGGTGTTTGTTGGTTTAATTCATTGTAAAGGTCCTCCAACACCAAAGCAAGTTGGAAAATTGTAAAGTCATCAACTAGTCTAGTTGGTGCAAGTGTGTGGCTATCCTTGGAGCCCTTAAGGCCAAGAAGACTCGTGAAGAGTGTTGGTAGCTCGGGAAGAGCTTTGTATACTCGGGAAGAGTATTGTGCTCGGGAAGAGCTTGTGTACTCGGGAAGAGTAATGTGCTCGGGAAGAGCGTTGTAACTCGGGAAGAGTTGTTGTGTGGCTAACTTGGAGCCCAAAAGGCCAAGACCAATTGTTCTAGTGGAACCTCGGTTGGAGGTTATCTAACCGGGAAGAGGAGACGTAGGCGATTCATCGCCGAACTTCTATAACAAATATCCTTGTCATTTACCGCATTATTCCTTTACGCATTTATTTACTTATTCGTTTTATTTATCGATTGACTAAAGGCTTCCGCAAAGCGCAAAACTATTTTATTTTTCAAACTCATTTTAAAAAGCTAAAGTAGCCAAGGAATCTCATTCACCCCCCCTCTTCGATTCCAACAAAACCTACAATGAAGCTTTGAAATAAAAAGATGTTAACGACTGGTTTTGCACTATGAAAGAAGAAATGCATTCTTTGATTGTGAATCATACTTGGATTCTTGTTCCTATACATGTTAATTGTTATGTTGACTGCAAATGGTTGTTTAAGGTTAAGAATGAAAATGATTCTGTTAGGTTCAAAGCTAGACTTGTGTCTAAATGTTTTACTGAAAAAGAAGGTGTAGATTTCACTGATGCTAAGCCTGCTAATGTGTCATTAGCTACTCATTTTGTGTTGAGTAAAGATCAATGACCTAAATTTGATTTTGACTTTGATTCTATGAAGAATGTGTCTTATTCAAATGCTATAAGATCTGTTATGTATTTGATGGTTAATATTAGGCATGATATAGCTTATGATGTTAGTTGCTTAAGTAGGTATATGTCTAACCCGGTCATGGTGCATTGGAATGCTGTTAAATGGCTGTTGAGATACTTGGACCATTCTGTGCATTATGACTTGAGTTTTTCTGAGTGTTCTGTAGGTGTTAAACTCAAAGGTTGTGTGTTTAATCCTGCTGATATGTGTACTAAGTGTTTGTCCCTTAGTATGTTTCAATCATGTTTAAAAATTTTAAAATTTGATACTGGTGATTAATGCATGTTTAGTCCATTGGTTAGTGTTTTATAACCTGATGTGTGCTCGTTACAAAACTATTACCCTGGTTACTTTCCATTTTAACTTGGTGTGTGCTTGTTATTATTTTCCTTGTCTTTACTTTTTGTTTTGACAGGAACTTGGTCCACACAATTACTTCGTGTATTGTGAGGACCATATGGCGATGATGATGCCTGCTTGTGTGTTTTCCCTACGTCTGAAGAGAAATCGGTATTGGGCCAAGGTGGAGATTTGTTGGGTTTGTGGCCCAATTATTTAACCCCCAATTAGTTAGCCCATTAACCATTTAATTAACCTAAATTTTAGTGTCTGTGAGCCTCCTTTTATTCCTCTACTCCATACACCCGCCTCTCTTCTCCTTTGAACTAGTTTATTCGCCTCATCCCTTTCTTCTCTCACACTATATGTTCGCTCCCCTCTCCTTCACCCTGTACGTGCGCCTCCCTATCACCAGTTCTGGGTTCGGTGGTTTGGCATTGGTGAGTGGTTCTGGTGAGGCGTGTTCCGAGTGCTGTGTGCATTTGGTGTTCTCGTGTTCTGAGTGCTTTGTGCGCTTGGTTGGGTGGTACGAGGTTCTGTTCGTTCGGTGGTTCTTTCCGTTCGGTGGTTTGGTGTTGGTGAGTGATGTGTGGTTGTGTGGTTCGAACGAGTGCTGTGTGCGCTTGTGCTTCTGGACGTGAGTGTTGTGTGCGCTTGTGCTTCTTGCCGGTGAGTGCTGTGTGCGCTTCGGTGTAGAGTGGTGCTCTGGCCTTGTGTTTTGGCTCTGGCCGTGAGTGTTGTGTGCGCTTGGGGCTCTGTTGGCGAGTGATGTGTGCGTTAGGGGTAGCTTGGTAGTGTTGTGTACGCTTGGTGTAGCTTGGCGAGGTTTCTGGTTCTGGTGGTGACTGATGGTTCTGGTCGTATGCTCCTTGTTGTGTGCTTGGTGGTTCTGGCAGAACTTTGGTGTTGGGTGTTGTCGACACCTTCCAGCCTTTACCTTGGATTCTCCGTGACTTAGATTGAGAAAACAGCAGATATGAGCTGGACTCGATATCCTTTTGAGATTACTATTATATTTGTATTTGTTTTGCATGTACACATGGCGATGCCAAGGAGGATATTCACATAACACATATAAATTAATGCATGTCGCTGGAATCATCATAATATCACTCATATTAATACCAAATACATATAACTTTAATTAATATAAAGTTTAACAAATACGTGCAAATAAAATATACACTAAAAATATTATTACTAAATTCAAAAATAATATATATAAATGTATGTCACTTAAATCATCATAGAATCACTCATATTAACAACAAATGTATATTACTTCAATTAAATAGAGTTTAAGTAATAACTCTAAATTTCATTTAAGCCAAAAACTTTTCAAATTGTAAAATATCACCCAAAAATGTCATTTTTGTGTCGGACACGGCCCGGACACACCCATCAGCCATGTCCTACATGGGTGTTCGATTTTGAGAGGAGTGTCCGACATAGGTGTCCGATTTTATTTTATTAATAAAATAATGGACACGCCCTGTGGCGTGTCCGACACGTGTATGATGAGTGTCTAAGAAGTATCGGTGTCCGAGAAGTATCCGACACTGTACCAAGTGATTTTAAGGAGTGTCCGTGCAACATAGATTTTAATTGAAATTAGAAGTCTTGTGTTTAATAATTATAAATAGAGTATTTTATTTTACCATAAATTGGCAACCAATTTATGTAGTCTTAACTCGTAATTAGTTATTGAATTTTGATTTTTTTTAGTGAGGAGCGGCTAAGTCATTTTTTACGCTAAATACGACTCAAACTCAATTCTGTCCAAAGTGGATATGAGCTCTTATTCATTGCGATAAAGTCGGGAAGCTTGAATTCCGATTTTATTTGATTTTCTCCAATTGTAACTATTTTGTTGAATAATTGTAACTATTACTACACTATATATGGCATATACACACACAAACACGTTGCTTTAATTTGACGCGTCTAGTTTTAAGTACTATTATTGAAAATTAGCAAAATGAAAATTGTATCAAAAAAATTTAAATCCCAAAAATAATTATATGACATTATAAATCACCTTCTACAACTTACGTATAAAAAATATTATGATTAAGCGTTTACCACAAGATCAAAAGTTATAATTATAAGTATATGTGTAATTTTATTTCCTTAAACAAAGTTTAGTAGATAATCATGTATTAAGCGACATATTGATATGAGAAGCTAACCAAATGTGTGTCAATTGGTCATATTTGTTATGTCATGAAAGCATGTAACATATGCCGTTTATTTCCCAACAAAAAAAAAACTAATAAAATTAACCTGAAACTTTGAAAGGAAAAGAAAAATGGTTCGAGGGAACACAGCCATACAGGCTGCCAAAAGTCCCGAAGTAAAGTATATTTAGTTTTTTTTTGTGTGTCAAACTAAGTAGATATTTTATTATTAACAAATTATTCTTAAACGTAAACTAAGGTCAATACCATCATTATTAAATTAGCTTGCATTTACAATATATATATATATATATATATATATATATATATATATATATATATGATGTCACCAAAAAGTGTGATCCTTAATAGATGTCGTGCGATGATGCAACAAACGATTTATCTTCTATAAACTGAATTGAACCGCTCCCAATGTATCTCTGTATATCAAAGAAAAAGGATAAGATGACTCCGAACGTAGGCGAAGACACTCCGACGCTCAAGTCAGTATATGTTTCAATAGAAAAAGTATTGAAATTGTAGGAATAGCGTGTAAGTATTGCGTAATTGAACGTACCTGAATGAGGTTAGGTGCCCTCTATTTATAGATGTAGAGATAGAGTCTCAATCAATATAGAATAAGAGTTCTAGTCAATCTATAATTGTAGAGTTCTAGTCAATCTGGGAGAAGAGTTCTAGTCAATATGAAATAGTATTGTATATGGCAACTAGATCCATGTTTATCCCGACAATATAGATGTCTTCCAAAACCCTACAACTCCTTGCTAAATTAGATTGGGTCGGTTAAAACCCGTTAGGTAGATCGATCCTCCATAGATGGGTATCACAAGTCCCCCCTCCTAGTCGGACTGACGTCGAAGACCAGAAGTTCGTTAAATGTTTAACCGACCTGTTCCTAGTGCCCCTGCTGTTTACTTCTACGGGAATATGAGATATAGTCGAGCTCCGTGATGAATAAACATGCGGTGCTAATAACATTGGCTTTATGAATATTAAGCATCCCAAGCTCCATAATTAATAGAAATCTCAAGCCCCAGCGATGAAAAATATACGATGCCAATGAAACTTGTTTGATTTCCAGCATCAGTAGAATCCTGAGCTGAGCAGATAAGCCCGATCGGGCACCAGAGGTAATACGGAGCAAATAAAGCTCATCTGAGCTGATTTGAGCTATATCGGATAAATATATGCAAATGATGCTCGACTAAACTAAGCTCCAGAGGTAATAGGTATGTGGAGCAAATGATGTTCGCCTGATCCAAACTAAGCTCCAGATATAATAAATGGGTGAGGTGTGCTCACCTGATATGAACCGAGCTCCAGAGATAACAAATAGGAGCGAAGAATGCTCGCCTAATTTGAGCTCCAGAGATAATAAAGAGGGGCGAAGTGTGCTCGCCTGATCTGAACTGAGCTCCAGAGATAACAAATAGGAGCGAAGAATGCTCGCCTGAACCGAGCTCCAAAGATAATAAATAGGGGCGAAGTCTGCTCGCTTGCTCTGAACTGAGCTCCAGAGATAATAAATATGAGCGAAGAATGCTCGCCTGAACCGTGCTCCAGAGATAGGTTGCACACCCATGCTCCTGGCGTAACCAGGGCTGAGCTCGTGCTCCTGTGGCAGGTCGCATGCCCATGCTCCTGGTGTGACCAGGGCTGAGCTCTTGCTCCTGAGGCAGGTCGCATGCCCATGCTCCTGGCGTGACCAGGGCTGAGCTCTTGCTCCTGAGGTAGGTCGCACACCCATGCTCCTGGCGTGACCAGGGCTGAGCTCGTGCTCCTGAGGCAGGTCGCATGCCCATGCTCCTGGCGTGACCAGGGCTGAGCTCTTGCTCCTGAGGCAGGTCGCATGCCCATGCTCCTGGCGTGACCAGGGCTGAGCTCTTGCTCCTGAGGCAGGTCGCATGCCCATGCTCCTGGCGTGACCAGGGCTGAGCTCTTGCTGACCTCGTCGTAAACGTGCTCCTGATGTGCGAAGGGCTTATTGACAACGCCTTGGACTTCTGAATAGGGCCTTACTGCAAGATGGCACGCCCAAGCTGATAAATAGGGGCTTACAAAACCCTACAACTCCTTGCTAAATTAGATTGGGTCGGTTAAAACCCGTTAGGTAGATCGATCCTCCATAGAGGGATATCAATTTATATATGCGTTACCGCATGATTGTTGAATCATTATGGGAAAAAAATATTGTAAGATGTTGGGTTGGGACCCGTATTAGTTTACGAGCAATAAATAAATTTTTTTTGTTTCATATGATATACCATGTGGGTTTGTTGATCTGAATTGAAATTTTTTACGTAGAAAATGGTACGGCACAAAATTTGTGCGTAGTAATACGGAGAAGCTGTCCTTTGGTGGTGGGAACGCGTGAACTTGTTAAGTTTGTCACATGTAATGTACGATGGGTCGACAAACATTTAATGATTATTTTATGTTATTCTTGAAAAAAATTATATATTATAAATTGTCATTTAAAATATAATTAAAATAAATCTATATCTGGATAATCAGGTGACATTATATAAATTGCCTCACAGGCTTTCCACATATAACTCATCGATGATGACAAGCAACGAATGCATGCATAAATGTGATTCATGACGGAAGAATCAAGTTAATTCTAGTACAATCTAGTGCTGCTTAACGGCTAGATCAATCCTGATTGGTTCAAAACCAAATCGAAACAGGATTTTTTGTTTAAAAAAAATAAATGAAAGAAAGCAACGGCTGAAACAGCTGTTGCAAATTAATGTTGGCAACGATTATTTCAGTCGTTGCCAACGTTAATTTTTTAAAATAAAAAAAACTAAAATATGTATGTTGAGGGATGATGAATCCACACAATTCATTCTTTGAAGTTTCAATTCTTCAAAATTCTTAATTCTGAAGTTCTATCTAAATGGCTAAAAACGTGTATGCGATACAAGCTTCAAGCGTCGTTTCTGAATTGACATTATCAATGTTTTGCCGACTTGTTGGAGAATACAGAAATGTCTATCTGCTGATTCATTATACATGCTCACATTGAAAGATGGTTTGAAGTAGAATGTAAGAATAGAAAGATATGGGGCGGCTGACGAATTCGTAAATCATTATGACGAGCAAGAAGAAGAAAACGTCAAAACAATACTTATCAATTATCAAGAGAGTTAAATACTAATACTTTTTTTATTTAGATTTTTAATTGCCATAATTGTAACTATTATTTGTATAAGCATTTATATTAACAAATGAAAAAGAAATATATTGAGTTTGTTATGAATATTGTGTATATATATACAAACATATATATATATACACACACGCGAAAAGGATCGGATCGACCCAGAACCGAAACATGAACCGGATCCAATCTGGTTCCTTACAAGATCGAACCGGTTCCGGCATTACTAGATCCGGAACCAGCTTATTTCGGATCAAACTGGACCGAGTCGATCCGGTAAGCATCCCTAGTACAATCTTTCACTAAGTGGGGGAGAGGTGTGAGATGTCTCAAACATGAGATCTCCCAACTCTTAATTGTGACGAATCATACAATAATATATCAATTATTTTATTTGAGTTTGTGACAATAATTTGATTTTAACCTTATATTTCTTTACAATTAATTATAATCGAAGTGCAATTTAAAATAAGTATAATGTATATGTTATTTTGTGATAGAACTCGATCCTTTCATACTTAAAAAAGGGGAAAAATAGATACATTAACATCGAACGAATGTAAAATGCGCAAGTGACACTTTAGTGGAAGCATAGTCATCTGTTTAACCTTAAAAACTAAGAAAACATAGGAACAAAATCAAATCGTGGATACAAATATTTGCAATCCTTTATATGATGACATGCACTTCCCCCTTCGGGAATAAAGAAATGAAAATCTAGTGGATAGGGCCTTATTTGGTGATTATCTTACATGATTTCTTGTCCTTGAAAACGTGAGATTTGTAAGTGGAAAATTACAAATCGAGATCTCAAGAACCTATTATCTTCTTCCCTTTAGCTTTATAATTTAAAGAGGATAATCAATATCAATATCATAGATTATCTTCTAAGATCGTGCTTATCTCATCCTCAAGGTTCAGTTAATCAGTTAAAGCAAATGACAACATCAAGATTATTATTTTATTAATTAATGAGGAGAAAATAGATATGTACAACCCACCTCAATTTGTTGGATGGAATTTGATGTAATCTTAAATTCCCTGTGTTCGGATAGAGTATGTGTTACAGAAAATTAATAAGAGACACCACAATTTTTTACGTGAAAAACCCTCAAGAATAAAGTAAAACCAGGAGACCTTGTCCAGTATAATTCTTCATTACAAAACTTTATCTGTTACAAGACTTGGATACACAATGCTAATAACAAATCTTTAAATAAGAATACTGGAAAATATGGAAAAAGACCAAACCGACTCTATATGCTCTCTTCGGAGTCTTTTCTTTTCTTTTTTCTTTTTTATTTAAAAAAGGTCCAACTCCTTACAATGAGACCCTAGGCATGTATTTATAGTGTCAATGCCGGTGAGAGGTATGCGAGAAATCTGGAACATGATCTCATTTGATCACGACGTTAAGGATTCCGGACGTGTTCGAGAAATCCGCGCACCATCAACGCACGTTCGTCTGCACCCTTTAATTTGTCAGTTATGTCGGGGTCTTCCGCTATAACTTTGACCAAAAATCAGAGCAGGGTTTAATGATGTTCGGGTACCTTGTGCTCGGTATTCTGTCCTCGGGATATCTCTGTTCGGCACTTGCGAAGGATTTTATCCGAGGAAACCGATTCATCATATGACACCACCTCACCCCCTGAAGTAAAACAAAACAAGAATATTGAAGTATTATTGTATCGCCTTTCAGGTAAATCCTTGTTTGACCTGCCCGGGAATTGTTCCCGCTCTTTTTTCCAGCCTAAAATTCAAAAAGTTTCGCGTCGTTTCATTTTCCGAGGTTAATATGCAATCGTCCATTCCAACTTATTTTAACGGTCTTGATCTTCTGACGTTTTAGTTGGCATCACCTATAAATACTCGTCTCATTCCTGTCATTTTCAGTGTTTGCTTCAACTTTCCTCCGAGCTAGTGTCAGAATTTCGATCAACTGATCTTCAGGAATCTCGAGCGCTTATTTTCTAAGTATGGCTTCTTCTTCTGATGATTCTTCCCTGAGGGAAATAGATATGTATAGCACGCATAATGAGGAAATAGTTAACACTCTTCCTCCTCTGCCTTCATCCTCCTCGGATAGCGATGAGACATTGAGTTCTTCAAATTCCTCGGCTGCTCGTAAGGAGGAAGAACGTGCTACTACAGAACGAGACTTGGTGGCTGCCAAAGTCCCCTGGTTCGAAATTTCGAGTCAAGGATCCAGACGAGCCAGCATCTATCCAATATCATACCAAATGGGAGATTTCTGAGGGGACTTCTATTATTGCTCCCTCTGCAGGGTCTCGTCCCCATCTGCCCCCGATGGCTATTTTCCCTTTTATTTAGATCAACTCCGAGGGGGCCTTCGTTTTCCTGTCCCCTCTTTCTTTATTAAAGTTGCCTCATATTTTGCTGTTTCACTTAGTCAATTATTCCCCAATAGTTATAGGTTGTTGGCTGGCTTTTTCATTGTCCTTTTGTTTTTTTGGTTTTTGTCCCTACCCCCGAACTCTTTCACTGGTTCTTTCAGTTAAATAAGAAAGTGATCGGCCTTTTTTTATTTTTCTTCTCGAACGTGGGTTGGTTTCCTCAAGAACTACCCTTCGTCTATACAAAATTGGAAGAAGTTTTACTTTTTTGTTCTTCCACTCCAACCTTGGGATTGTCCCATGGAGTGAAGAGAAAACCTCCCGAAGGGCAAGTCAATCAAGGGTCACCTTGAAATGAAACTGTATCTGTCTTTCGTCGTAAACTTGGCGATCAATGCTATAATCTGGCGGAGATGATTGACGACGGATTGTTGTACTTGTTCTTGCTGAGCCCGAAGAGTGCATCCTTGAAAATGTCTATCGGTGAGGGTTTCTAAGCACTCTTTTGTACTTGTAGATTAACTTGTTCAAACTAACATCTGTTTGATCTTTACAGAAACAAAGATGATGAAAGCTAGAATGGCTGAGAACTTGAAGGCTAAGTCCAAAAAGGGACAAGCTTCAACGCAGGAGTCGGGGTTAGCTGCACCTCTCCCTTCAGCTCCATCTGATGACCCCACTCATGCTCTTCTTACCTCACCGATCATTGACATCGTGGGTTCATATGAGGAGGAGGAGCCCTGGTTCCTCGACCTCGCAAAAGGGAAACCCCCGAGGACCAGGGCTATCAACGCACGTTCGTTCACACCCGTTAATTTGTCGATTATGTCCAGGTTTGCCGCTATAACTTTAACCAAAAATCCGAGCAGTGTTTAATGATGTTCGGGTATCTTGTGCTCGGTATTCTATCCTCGGGATATCTCTGTTCGGCACTTGCGAATGACTTTATCCGAGGAACGGATTCATCATATGAGATTAGAATTGATCAATGGTTTACAATTATTGATCGAAGATTTAATTAATCTTTTTGGATTAATTATTTTTACAAGTGTGAAGCCACATATTATGTATTTTTTTTGCATCTATATTTTATGATTAATAAATGCGTTGTCTTACAGAATTACAGAATTACATCTTTTTTTATAATTTTTCCAATGTTTTCTTGTCTTAATATTCGATCGTCTATAATAAGAATCATTTAACACGAGGACAATTATTTAATAATCTTTCACCAAAACCAATCAAGAGCCTATGTTATGCTCCTCTTAGTCACCCATCATCATTTTTGACCATCATCGTATCTAATGATTAATTCATTTACAAATATTATATACATCCCCTTCAATATATATATATATATATATATATATATATATATATCCGATTGTTGTAGCCCATCTGGTAGCTATATTAATTGTCACGTGGAGGTCTCGTGTTTGAGTCTACATCTATTATTTCAATAATTGTAATAGTTGCTCCAGAAATTAAAATAATATATATATATATATATATATATAGAAATTTATAAATTGTATTAAATCAAGTGGTTGGCCTTCGGATACGTTTCACCTAGTCACATGATATCATCAAATCCAACTTTGCAAAAAAAAAAAAAATAATAATAATAATATAAGCATAGACTTAAATTATATTTTAGTTGAAGATGACTTAATAAATGATTGCGATGCCACGCCACCTCAATCTAATGATATCCGACTTTACTATCACCTCAAACATAATTAAATAATTTCTTGTTGGAAGTGATGCTGAAAAGATTCAGTGAAATCTTTTGATTTGTTGTTTTTGAGGCGATTTTATGATCAACTTGACCTAAACATTGTGAGAGATTTTATCTTCATTTTTGGTTTAAAATACACAAAAACTATTTAATTCATGGAATAATTTATATCTCACCGTTAATTTGTCCACAACACGCTTTTATAGGCTATATTAATTAAATGAAATAAAAATGAATTATTTTTTTGAAAAATAAGGTAATTAAGAAATGTATTACGGAAATAAGATGAAATGGGGTTCAGATTAGTGTTTTTAAAAAACGTAATACCAATTCACGATTCTTCAATAATTTTTTTTTTAATTAAATGAAGAAACGTGATTTGTGTTGACGTTTTTTACAAAAAAATTTTTTTTTTAAAAAGCCAACAAGAAACGTGATTCGAAATCTCGTTTCTTTATTATATTTATAAACATTTATTTATTTAAATATTTATTTTATTTGATTTATAAAAAAATGAGTTTTTTTAAAATACTTTTTAGAATTTACTACAATTTTAAAAATTAAAAATAGTTTAAATGTGTGGGCAAAATTTATAAACCATAGAGAAATAGTTGATAATAGTTTTTAAATGATTAGATTATTTCAAACAATAGATAAACCTAAATATTTATTTATATTTCAGTCATACAAATACAATATTATTTATTGAAACTCTAAATATTTCCCCTGGTTCCACAACCATGTCTATGTATCTGTCTTTGTGGTCTTCTAGAGGGCTCAACTTCCCCAACATTATTTGTTTGTGTTTCATTAGGTGTAATCCTGGCGCTGGACTCACCAATATCATGATAGTGTGGAGTCAAGTCATAGAATGCAACATGCGAGACATCAAAATGTGGACGTAATTGTGAAGAACCAGATACTCCAAGCATTAGATCAATATATGATAATCCACCATAGGTTGGGTTGGAACCGGTATATACGGAGTATATGTGGATGGCTCTTCCTGGTGGGCAGTTTGGGGCACGTAGTAGTCAGAAGATGCTTCATCATATTGTAATGATGGACGATGCGATGTGGATGCATCACCTGTAGCATTTGCATTGCACCACTGATATTCGTTCTTTTCTGCTTGGAGGCATTGCATAACTGACAATACAGGAATGCGAGTATTGCACCACCCCAACTGAAATTACGAACTCTTGAAATATCTCGTAGATGACGGATGTATAACATCGACACGTAGTGCTCCGATGCATCTGGACATAACACACCACCTAGTATCATTAGTACACGTGACCTCGCGTATTGATGCATCTGCTCCTCAGTGCAGTCATTTGTTATTGGGTTAGCAGATAGATGACCCTGTATTGCAGCCAATGACACATGTGAAGTCTTGAACTTATCACGTGGAGGGAACAAACCAAGCCATTGGGCACAATATTCCTGCCATTCTGATACGCGCATATGAGTGTCATCCCCACAGATGGCATCGCCCGCAATCGGTAGATCCCATATTACAGAAATGTTCTGAAATGTGATGGTCACCTCCCTAACACGAAATTGAAATGCGTGTGTCTCGGGTCACCATTTCTCAACTAGTGATGTTATCAGATGGCTGTTAATAAGGAAGTGTCCACATCTATATACTCCATAGAATCTCATTTCATTTAAGGTGTGTGGTACATGTATGTGAAGTGGTCTCTCTTTACACATATCACAAAAAGTTGCATCTCCACGCCTCACTACCAAAGTGGTGCCCACATCACCATTAAACACATCCTCAGAACGGTGCACAGACTGTTTATTGAGCACACTGGTGTCAAGTGGCCCATACGTACGCAATACATCCATCCTATAAATATATTCAAACTACGGAAATCAACAAATCAAAGCAAAATGCATAAATGTGTAATTGAAAGTATTCGCCTAAATACATATTTACAAAAAATAATGACACATATTGATTAGCATTGTCGGTGCGAACTCTGTCCTTGTTCTTGAGCTCTACGTGCCTGTTGTCTTGCACGAGCTTGAGGCCAATCCATTTCACTTTGCATGCGCTATGTGTACCGTCAACACTTATCACTTTTCAACAATGACGGAAGCCTTCTATGCACGGTCGGAATGCCCAAAAAACATATTTAATGATCTTTTGATTAGGTACGTCAGTGTCAATATGGTCCCACTCAATAACGATGCCCTCGTTGTGTTGTTTAAGGGCAGACATATACTTCAACAATTGTGTGACTGAGCACTCCCATGTTCCGTGCACTTGCTCCCGAGCAGCTTTCAAACCATGCCATGCCTTATGATATGAGATTTCGAAGACATATTTATCTTTATCCGCCTGTTGTATGAATTTTATCTTATACGCAGGATCCTTCCGAACGAACCCCACCAATAGACTGGCAATTACATTCCTACTCAAGTTACGGTGGTCAACCGACAATTCATTCATCAGACATTTATGGTCTCCACCGTATTTTGAAATTTTGAAAACATTTTATATATCCCTCGGACCATCCACCCACATGGCATAACCGTAAAATTGTGTCTACAAACTACTTTCCATATTATTATCGTGCTCTCAATAACATGGTACTCACGTCTAGCAACCCGTATGGAGAAGTCCTTCACTGCCGACTACAAATGAGCTTTACTCTTAAATAACATACCCGATTCCAATTTTTCCTTGACATGGTCATAGATTTTTTCCCAGGAACCAGTCGGAATATCAACAGAGTCAACAGGAACATCTGAAAATGTTGTCGAGAAGAATGGAAGGACAGGAAAATGTTGGCGCGTAGGTTGTGCCGCTTGGGACATTATTGGTTCAACTTGCTCTTCATGTACAGATTGACCATCGTTCTGTTGGGACATGGTTTCTAATATAACATCAATTGCTACATCTTCGTCGCTTTCATCATGAACATTAAGCCATGCCTCATCTGGTTCGGAATCGACATGGTTTTCCGAATCAAAATAATCGGCGTTGGCGTACTCATTTTACCCTCGCCACTTGATTAATCATATACCCCTTCAGTTCTATACATGTTATGGCCCACATTACCGGAACTGCTAGTTATTTTCAACTCTCATACTTGCAAGACCCTGTGTGACTGTCGGTATCTCCAGGTTATGATCAGTAAGCATTGACATATATGCCAACTCTTGATTATATTGGATGTCAGGCACATTGCTGTGGTGTATTTCTTCTGCTTCAATATACAAATTAACACCAGCATTCCCAACTTCGGGGACAAAGAAAAACCAAATATCATTATCTTTTGCTATTTCTAATAAATGCTCGACTCGCCCACAAGTATTATTGAATGTATGCTTGGTCCAAACTTTAAGCAAATATTTTTGGTTAAAGATATCTACCTGTTCATATAGTTTTGCCAACAACTCAAACATTATAATATTTCGATGCATTCGCATGTATCTTATTGGAGGTCGATCGTAACTAACAGTCATCACATCATGTGATATGCGACCACCATAGTACAATAAAACATCAATTTGACGTTGAACCGACATATTATCTACGAAAATATAACATCATCTCATTAATGATAAATGGAAAATAACACAAAAAAGAATACTTATAATTATATTTTATTTACATAGATTTATAAATTATATTTTATTTACATATATTTATATATTTTTAGTAATTTTTCGTTTAAAATATTATATTTGAATAAAATTTTAAATAAAAGTTTTAGGCAATTTTTTAAGCAAATTATCAAGACACGTGAACACACATCGCATTTTTCGAACTAACTTATTTTCTACAGTCCAAGAGATGCGAAGATTCTTCGCGTTTTTAAAGCTAATTTCTCGAAACTAATTAAACTCAGCAGTACAAGAGACGCGAATACTCTTCGCATCTTTTAAGCAAATTTTTTCGAAATCACTCAGCAGTACAAGAGACGCGAACACCGTCCGTGTTTTTTAAGCAAAGTTTTCGAAATTAATTAAATTCAGCAGCACAAGAGACGCGGACACCGTCGCTTTTCTTCAATAATTAATGAAAAATCGCGAGTCTCGCACTTCGGATAAATTTGTACCAACAAATATTTTTTAACTTTTTCGATACAATCATAAATGTTTTTTACAATTGTTCTAATTTAAAATACAATTAATATATAACAAATAAAACATATCTAAAATTTATCATTGTAAAATTTCAGGAAAACATACCTCAAAATCAAGATTTGTTTTTGAAAACTCAAAATCAAGATATTCAAACCTACAAAAATTACACAATATAGACAATTAGCATGCATATATACAACAAATAATTGGAAAATTTACAATAAAAAAGTTGTTAAACACTTACCTTCAATCGTAAGAGGAAAACTTACCTAAAATATTTAATGTTTCTCTTCGTTATCTATGCCTTTCAAAGATAAAAAAAATTATTTCAACAATTTTTTTTTTAAAAAAATATCCCGTGATTCTCAGCATTACAATTGAGAGTCACGGGTTGTACATTTTTTTCGATTTTTCTTACCAAGAAACGTTAAGTGCATCCGTGATTCTTTGTAATTTTTTTTTAAAGAATCGTAATTTAGCTTCGCGTTTTTTTTAAAGAATCGCGGGGTTGAATTCACGTTTCTTTAAAATAATTAAAACGTTTCTTTTTAAAATCCTTTTTAAAGAATCGCGGGTTAATCCGCGTTTCTTTAAAATAATTAAAAAACAATCGTGATTTTGGTTCACGGTTTTGCTTATTAATTTTTTGAAGTCTATTCACGTTCACGTTACTTCTTTAAAAAATTTATAACATTAGTTTTTAAATAATTTTTTATTTTGATATCATTTTATTAAAATTTGCCAGCTTTTATAGCTATCCATTTTTATTTACACAAAAACCCAATAAATTATGGTAGGCTACATGAATAATAGAGATAATCAAGTCGGGATGGACACATGCGTCAGTCTTTTCTAAATGCTTCTATCGGTCAAAATATCTTCTGTAATCCCCTTGCGCTCCAAGTCTTTGCGCATAACTTCGAGCAATGTCTTCTTTAGCCGTCCACTCGCTCTCCATGGACTCCACTCGACGCACAGGTGCACTGCTGGGCCTACATCGAACGTGATCAAACCAACGTATGCGACTTTCTTGCATCTTTTCTTCTATACAAATTACACATACTTCAGCTTGAATATCTTCGTTTCTTATTTTATCTCTTCTATTCTTACCCCACATCCAACGAAGCATACACATATCTGTCACACTCATCTTTTGGATGTGATTCTTCTTGGATGTGCATCATTTCGTACCATACAACATTACGGGTGTATAATGGACTTCAAAATATATCAAATATTGATGCAATTTGAATTTCAAATTTCAAAATTGCGGGTGTGGTGTACCCTAACAAATCTCTTGTGCGCTCTTGGACAGATGTTTATCATCTATTGTCTAAGATATATCAATTATCAAGTCTGCACATTGGCACCCACAGCAACCCATCATATCCATCTATTGCTTAATAAGAGAGCTTTGCACTGCTACTGTATATAGAAATAAAATAGTATCTCTGCTAACAACTATAATTTTTGGCATAATTATAAGCGTTTGATAATAACAAAAGGTTTTCCCACAAAGCTAATACCTACATCCAAACATAATGACATGTAATCAATGCATAATTTTACTATTCGAAACTACGCTAGATAAACTACCACCAAAATTCATCTAAGTTTAAATATTTTTATGGTACATCTAGTTATCGAAACTATAGTTTTTGATATCACAATTTTATATTTAATTCTCATAAGTAAGCTGCACAGATTTCACAGATTTCAACTGATTACTTGTATGGTAGGCCTCTTTAATTCAATGCTTTATTTTTCTTATTCTTGAAAATTGACTGTTAATACTTAAGATGGGAAGAAATGTTATTAGGGTTTGAACATTCGAAAACGAAGTAATGGTCAACTTAAACATAATTCAGTGTGGGGTATTTTTATAGTTTGAGATCCAATCTGAAAAGAATTAGAATGTGTTGACTAGAAATGTTTTTTTGTTTTTTTTGTTTTTGAGAGGGTTGACTAGAAAAAATTTGGAACTAGAAGAAATTAGAAATAAATTTCACGAATATATATTATCATAATTACGTGGATATTCTTGCATGTGTGAAAAATTATCAATCTTCTTTTTTTTCACGACTTGGAGCGACAATTTACTGAATCTCAGTGGATTATGGTGGCAAGACTACTCTACCACTTACAATATACAAATTTCTATTAGCGCGCACGTGAGACACAAACTTGAACCGAGAGAGACTAAAAAATATAAAGTATTGGCCATAGATATGAACATAATTTTTTATTTTTTTATTTTTGAAGTGAGATATAAACATAATTTGAAGATGTTAAAAATTAAATACTGATTTATTTAAAATTTAATCTTTTTAATACTAACACCAAATTAGTCATTATTATGATATCGAGTACATATTGGTTACAAAATCCTTCAATATACCTTTCCTCATGACGGTTGTTGCAATGACTTTACTTGATTCTGTTTGTCCTATCACAAGCGAAGACTTGTTGATTTTGTGGCTGATTTGTATTTCGGATTTTATGGGTATCCTCTTAATATATTGTCTTATTAAAAAAAATTATGATCTCTTTAAAATAATTTTTAAAAAAACAATAATACCCTGAAAATGCAAAGAATTACATAAATACTGCAATCCGCTATCATCTGTAGCGGAGTTATGCAGGTCTCCGCGGCAGGTGATAGCGGAGGGCATTTAAAATTGCTCCCACTATCACCTGCTGCGAAGACTTGTTATTTTGCAGGTCTCCATTGCAGGTGATAGCGGGGGCCTGCTATTATGCAGGCTCCCGCTGACATCTGTAGCGGGAGGATGCTATCCACCCCTCCTCCCTTGCTATAAATTTAACACCGATATTTCATTTATAATCAAATGATCAGTCTCTCACATTATTCGATCTTTCTTTTCTCATTAAACAAGTAGTGTATTTTGCACAAATTCTTCCTCTCACGTTTATTCCTTTCGTTCGTTTTTGGTTTTTCAACTCGAACATTTTTCTTATTCTGTCAAAATTAAAAATATTGAAGAGCTACTATATTTTGGTGGTAATATTATCGAAAATGGGTCGATTGAGTATACATCCAACCTATCAGACCAATTCGAATTCCACGATCTATTACTTTATTGGAATTAGTTCAAGTAGTAAATAGAAAATTAAACATCGACCCAATGATGTTTAATACCAAGTTGTCAACCAGATATTCTTTTATGGGGAAATCTTGTTGGAATGAAGTACAAATCAGCATTATAGATGATGATGTTGTAGAGTTTATTATGCAATGTCCCAATATGCAAATGTTGCATATCTATGTCGAAACAGAGCAAACTTCACATGATGTCCATTTTGATGACCAGAATCATATATTACACAAGTCACTGAAGGACTAATGAATATAGGGTACAGTGATCAACCGGGTACATCAACGCACCGTGGTTTTCAACCAAATCAAGATTCTACATATTTTGAGTATCAAATTGGATGTTGGGATAAGTATATAACTGACCCGTTCGAAGACAATCCTACATATTGGCCGAATGTTTAAGGAGGTTGTAATTATATAAGTGAAAATGTTACACAAGTTCATGATGCCTATGACGTAGATATTGGTCCGTCGAAGCATACATATATGGTGGCTTCATCTGAAGGGCCAGTTATAGATGATGTAATTGGAGATAGTCAACGTGATGCGGTCAAGAGTGATAATGAACCCGAAATGTCATCGATCCTATCTGTAGATGATGAAGATGATATGCATGATGACGAAGATGATAATATGCATGTATTTCCCATTTACCATGAAAATCCTTGTGATGTGACACATGTGAATGACGCACCATTTTTTACAGAACACAAATGAAATGCCACCTTTTTTTAATGTGGTCTACGAGGAACAACTTCCTGATTCTGTTGGTGTACCTTCTGGAACGTAAACGAGGTACTATAATCCAGAGAAAGGAGAGCTATTCGTGAATATGATCTTTAAAGATAAGAAAGATTTGATTGCATTTGTAAAGGATTACTCTAATAGAGTTGTTAGGCGGGAGTACAATGTCGTGTATAGCACTCGTACTTTATAGAAACTAAGGTGTAAAAAAAATTCTCCTACTGTCAGATGTACATGGGGACTTCGAGCTCATTTTGATATTTTTTGCTTCATTGATAAAAACCATGCGTCCATATATATATATTTCAAAAAACGCCAAATTACGTACGCGGTTAATTTCTTCTAGCTCCTCTTTAAACTTTAAACAATGTAAATTAGTTTTTATTCTTTGGCACACGAATAAAATATAAAAGTTTATGTTTAATGTATATCATAGAAGCTTAATGAATGTCGTCACTTATTCATTTCCAATATTTAATTTATTCTATACGTGATTTTATAATTTGAGTTAAATCCCTGTCACAAATAAGATGGCTATAAAGTATATAAATACTTAATATAATATGTATAATATTCTGTTTTGAAGTTTTTCTTCTTAGGGGTGGGATTTTTTTGTTACAAAGAAGCATCGGCCGTTAGGCGCAGCATTTGTGAACAAGGGTGGCCATATATAAGGTGTTGCAAAGACTTTTCCAAATATTTAACGGTTGGGACGGAAAATACATATAGGAAAAGCTTAGAATCCAAATTATCTAAGGCCGTTAAGGTACGTTTGACTCACAGGATAAGAGTGTGATTTGTAAATTATCATGTACCATCCTATGTTCTTCTCAAGTATTCAAATACCCATAGGAATCTATAGGCCCGTGATAAGCTCCAAAATTTAGGTATGAGGCATTCACGCTGGCCGGTGTGATGTCTATGACAATTAGCTACAGTAGTAAGGATACAAGATGCATTTTTACACATTTGCCCTCTTCCTAAATACTGAAACCCTACCATAAAACACAAATATTTTTGAGCAGCCTCTCTCTCCCTCGGACGATGCAACGACAATGATTTGAAGACGAAGTGAAGTCCAGTAGAAGGAGATACAAGGGTGTTGAGCCTTAAACGCACGGTTGCGTTTAATGCGTTAAATTATCCCCGGTCAATCTTTGAGTTTTGATGATCAACAAAACTTGTGTTTGTTATACTAATGCATCTACTTAGTGTGCAGATTAAGTGATGAAAAATGGTTTGGATTGAAGAAAATCAAGTGTGCATATTCTGGCCTGGATCGCCCCAGGCGATGGTGATCATCGCCCCAGGCGATGGGTGCCAGGAGAGGCATCGCCACGCACATCGACAGAGGCGATGGCTAGGCGAGCATGCGAGGAAGATCGCCTGAAGCGATGGTGAACAACGCTTGAGGCGATGGCAACCTTCTGGCACTTCGCCCCGCACATCGACTGGAGCGACGCCGAGGCATGGCGCGGGCATGCGCGCATGGAGATCGTCCGAGGCGATGGGCTGAACGCCCGAGGCGATGGCAGGAACGCCTGAGGCGATCTGAAGTTCGTTTGAGGCGATGACAGAATTGGACATGCTGAGGCTACGGTCTTGATTTTTGCTGCTGATCGCCTGAGGCGATCCAGCGATCGCCTGAGGCGATGCTTGATTTTTGGAGACCGTTGGGGCGCGGCGATGGTGATCGCCTGAGGCGATGTCCGAGGCGATCTTGGAGTGATTTCAGCCTTATGAGTAGCAACGGCTAGTAGGAGCCTTGGAGGCCTTCTACACTATAATTATGGATGCTTTGGAGCATTTTGAAGCTAAGGAACAAGCCTACAACTTATACAAAAGTCTTGATAATTATTATTTGATTTATCTCCATACATTGTTATTGTATTGGAGCTTGTAATTCTTCTATTGTGTGTGAGTCTTGTTCACTTCGTGTTGGTACACCGTGAAGGTGTGTGTTGAGTTATTGTAAAGGTCCTCCAACACCAAAGCAAGTTGGAAAATTGTAAAGTCATCAACAAGTCTAGTTGGTGCAAGTGTGTGGCTATCCTTGGAGCCCTTAAGGCCAAGAAGACTCGTGAAGAGTGTTGGTAGCTCGGGAAGAGCTTTGTATACTCGTGAAGGGTATTGTGCTCGGGAAGAGCGTTGTATACTCGGGAAGAGTAGTGTGCTCGGGAAGAGCGTTGTAAACTCGGGAAGAGTTGTTGTGTGGCTAACTTGGAGCCATGAAGGCCAAGATCTATTGTTCTAGTGGAACCTCGGTTGGAGGTTATCTTACCGGGAAGAGGAGACGTAGGCGATTCATCGCCGAACTTCTATAACAAATCCTTTTGTTATTTATTGCTTTATTTCCTTTACGCATTTATTTATTTTATTCTTTGCATTTATCGATTGACTAAAGGCTTCCGCAAGCGCAAAATATTTTATTTTTACAAACTCATTTTAAAAAGCTAAAGTAGCCAAGGAATCTCATTCACCCCCCCTCTTCGATTCCAACAAGTGGTATCAGAGCCATTTGATTTTTGTTTTAAATCAAATCTTTTTATGGCTAATCTAGCAAATGAGTTTGCTCAAGGTCAATTGACGAATCGCCCTCCGCTTTCCACGGGTGATAACTACGGTTATTGGAAAAATAGAATTTCTCTATATATCCAATCCGTAGATTATGATCTATGGAAAATCATTGTGAAAGGTCCACATACTCCTTTAAAGGATGTTGGGGGAATTAGTGTTCCCAAAGAAATGGACGACTTCACAAAAGCGGATATGATGTTAATATCTAAAAATGCTAAAGCAATTAATATTTTGCATTGTGCTTTAGATATGAAGGAGTACAACCGGATTTCAATGTGCTCAACCGCTAAGGAGATATGGGACAAATTGAAAATTTGTCATGAAGGAACCAACCAAGTAAAGGAGACCAAGATTGATCTCCTACAACTCAAATATGAGACATTTGAGATGGATTCCGGAGAAGATGTAGATTCCATGTTTAGAAGGCCCACCCTTATCATAAATGAGCTTGCCCAACTTGGAGAGAAGTACCCTTCAAAGCAAATATGGAGGAGAGCACTAAGGGCCTTACCTAAAGAATGGGATGCAAAGAGGACGGCCATTATCGAGTCCAACAAAGGAGAAAGTGCTTCCTATGATCTTGATGAGCTCCATGGCACATTGGTGACTCATGAGCTTGAAGTTGCCACAAGGAGAGAAGTAAAGGAGGAGGATAGATCCAAGAGAAATGGGATTGCCTTGGTTGGAAGGAAAGACCACTCCGATGATGAAGAAGATGATGATGATGATGAGGAGATGATCCTATTCATAAAGAAGTTCAAGAAGCTCTTCACCAAACATAGCAAGTCAAAGACCTCAAGTGCAACCAAAAATGAATCCAAAAATGAGGTAACTTGTTATAATTGCAATGATAAAGGTCATTATGCTAACAAATGCCCTAGGAAGAAGAATGAGGACAAAGGGAAGAAGAAGGCGTTTATAGCCACATGGAGTGATAGCGACTCCGATAAAGAAGAAGCCACCAATCTATGTCTAATGGCTCTTGGAGATGAAGGAGATGAAAGTGACAATGAGGTTCATTTGATGAACTTTTAGAATCTTATAATGATCGTATTGATGCTCTTGGCAAAACCAAGATGAGTAACAAATTACTCAAACTTGAGATTGCTAAGAAAGATGAAGAAAATAATTCATTGAAAAATGAATTAAAATCTTTAAAGATATCATTTTGCAAATTTAGTGAAAGTAGTAAAAAGATGAATGAATTGCTTGGCTTGCAACGTTGTAGCTTTGACAAAGCCGGGTTAGGTTTTTCAAGCAAATCAAAAACTTTTTCTAGCTTGTTGGCCAATGCAAAGCATGATTCTCCTACTTGTAATTATTGTTGCAAAAATGGCCACACTAAAAATAAGTGTAGGTTTGCTAGAATCCAATACCAACCTAATAAGAGGTGGAAATGGATTCCAAAAGTGCCATTGAAAGTTAACCCCCTAGGACCCAAAAATCAAATGGGTACCAAAGTTCATCCAATTGTAAATTTGTCTTGTAGGGACAAGAATGGAATGAAGGATGAAGGGCCAAGCAACTCAAAGGAGGAGTTTGTATTATTCACAACTATAGAAGAGGCTCGAGGCGTTGGACCTATGACAAGAACGAACTCTTGTCATTGAGGGTAAAAAATTTTTTTGTTAAAAGAGCAATTTCAAAATTCATTGGCACAAATTAATTGTGATCAATAAATATTGAAGCTCAATATTCATTGGAGTAAAATGCATAACCCCTTAGCATAATTGTTAAGTGCATGATGTATGCTTATCTTTTTATAGTAAGTATCTTGATATGTCTTGCATTCAAATTTGAAAATACTATGTGAAAATGTGCTATAATTTGTTAAAATGCCTTGATAGTTTTATTGTCTATTGGGCTTGAATGCATGAACATATGCACACATTGCAACATTTAGAATTTATTGTTGAGTGCCTTAAACGCATGTGTTTCCCTCTAATTGATTTAATCTAATGGCTATTACATGCTTGGTGAGGACCATGTGTAAAATTGTTAAAATATGGCTATGTGTCAATTATTTGAGTAATGCTTATTTAAATTTTATGCTTTTTGATTATCACAAAAAGGGGGAGAATTTTGTGATAAACTTGAACCTTAATAAATGCATAGTTTAAGGGGGAGAGCTTATGTATGCATGGTTTGAGGGGGAGAGTTTGTTTAATGATTTACTTGATAACTTGTATGTGTTATGCAATTGTTAAGGGGGAGTTATTTTTACTCACATTTCATGCATATTACTTATTCAAGTTTATCAAGTTTTGTGATCATCAAAAAGGGGGAGATTGTTGAGCCTTAAACGCATGGTTGCGTTTAATGCGTTAAATTATCCCCGGTCAATCTTGAGTTTGATGATCAACAAAACTTGTGTTTGTTATACTAATGCATCTACTTAGTGTGCAGATTAAGTGATGAAAAGTGGTTTGGATTGAAGAAAATCAAGTGTGCATATTCTGGCCTGGATCGCCCCAGGCGATGGTGATCATCGCCCCAGGCGATGGGTGCCAGGAGAGGCATCGCCACGCACATCGACAGAGGCGATGGCTAGGCGAGCATGCGAGGAAGATCGCCTGAAGCGATGGTGAACAACGCCTGAGGCGATGGCAACCTTATGGCACTTCGCCCCGCACATCGACTGGAGCGACGCCGAGGGCGCGGGCATGCGCGCAGGGAGATCGTCCGAGGCGATGGGCTGAACGCCCGAGGCGATGGCAGGAACGCCTGAGGCGATCTGAAGTTCGTTTGAGGCGATGACAGAATTGGACATGCTGAGGCTACGACCTTGATTTTTGCTGCTGATCGCCTGAGGCGATCCAGCGATCGCCTGAGGCGATGCGTGATTTTTGGTGACCGTTGGGGCGCGGCGATGGTGATCGCCTGAGGCGATGTCCGAGGCGATCTTGGAGTGATTTCAGCCTTATGAGTAGCAACGGCTAGTAGGAGCCTTGGAGGTCTTCTACACTATAAATATGGATGCTTTGGAGCATTTTGAAGCTAAGGAACAAGCCTACAACTTATACAAAAGTCTTGATAATTATTATTTGATTTAAGCTTTGCAATCTCCATACATTGTTATTGTATTGGAGCTTGTAATTCTTCTATTGTGTGTGAGTGATAGGCTTAGATTTTGAGTGATTTTAACTGTAATTTCTTCCCATTTTCCGTACTTTTTCCTGGATGATATTATACTTTTTGGTGTTTATTCGTTTGTTTCAGGAAATTAGACCGGAAGTGGAAGAAATGAGCTTACATGAAGATAACGGGCGAAATCGAGGCGTAAAAGAAGAGAAAATGAAAGAAGATGGATTTCCCAAATCTCGATCGATCGAGATTTATTCTCGATCGATCGAGCCAGCCAGAAGCGAGAGTCAGATTTTTTGAAGGCTCGATCGATCGGTGGAAATCTCGATCGATCGAGCGAGGCAGTAACTTCAGCAACAAATTTTGAGAAATCTCGATCGATCGGTGGAAATTCTCGATCGATCGAGGCAGTGAGTGCAAAAGGCTGACGTGAACAGTGCACCGATCGATCGGTGAAAATCTCGATCGATCGAGACGCGAAATCTGAAGATTTTATTTTCCTTATTTATCGAGATTGTGGGGCTTTTAAGCGGGAGGCTTGATCCATTTCAAGGGGAGACGATATTAGACCATTTTCAGACGATTTCTAGGTCAAGGAGCCGCCGTCCAACGCCGGAAAAGGAGATCCAATCTCCGTTCTTCGTCCAAGGTCAAGCCAATCAATTCCGGAGTGCAAGGAAGGAACAAGAGGAGAAACCACGGTGCAACGCACGGATTTATCCATCGTTTATCGTATTTCTGAACCTTAATTTATTTGATTTTCATTTTCATTTGATGTTTTTGAGGTCGAGAGACAATTAAACTCATCTGTATTTGATTTGAATTGAATTTGGTTTATATTATTGAAGTTTTAGTTCGTTGTGTTTGATATATTGATTCATTGGTATTTGAGCGCATTGATATTTATTGTTCATAGATTGATTGCATGTGTAGATCAAAGTCTAGCTAGCTTTGATTGAATTTGAGAGTTACAACCGAGATCGAGAGATAACGTTGTAACACGCTCCATTAATTTATGATGTATGTCACGATTGAGATCGAGAGATGATATCGCATATGTGAGAACTTGAAATCGAAAGATTTAGAGTTATAAGGTTTTGATAATTTAAGCAACTTTGAATTAGTAAATAGGTGCACGAGAGTGACTTGTTCTAATTTATTGTTAGTTTCTTTACAGCTCGAGAGAGTGTATCGAATAAGAGTGAAAACCTTTCACCTTTAAAATCAATTGAGTGATAATTTGAGAATTCCGTTGAATCAGTAGAGATAATATAATTGAACGACGAGCTTGGTAATTTTCTCGAGTGACTTACCTTCGCATTTCCGGAACCGTTATATTCTTTGTTTCTAGTTTAATCTTTATTCTTCAGTTTAATTTAGCTTTAGTTAATCAAACTCCTTTTATCGTAGGCTAAATATAATTTTATTAATCTTATTTGGTACTTATACGTTAGTCCCTGTGGATTCGACAACCTGTACTTAATTTTCACTATACTAAAACTTGACAACCGTGCACTTGCGGTAGAATCGCTTAAAACCATTCTTTGAAATATCTTTTGTTTAAAAATAAAGCGGTCAAGTTTTTGGCGCCGTTGCCGGGGACTAATCTGTATAATATCATACGAGATTAGTTAATTGTAATTTAGCCAATTCTTTTATTATTGCATTTCTGTTTTCTTTGTTTTCTTTTGTTGATCTTTGTGAATAACTTTGTGCATTTTGTTGTCTCCTTTTGTCTATTTTGTACAGGAACCGTTTCTCTAGTGCATGCTTAGAAGAGAGGAGCCCATTCTCGAGCCTTTCGATCCAGAGATAGAAAGAACTTTACTTAGGCGACTACGAGAAGCTCGAGCAATGGCTGATAATAACGAAGCACAGCACCCTAGATCGATGATGGACTTTGCACAACCAGCATTTCATGGATCGTTGTCGAGTATTACGAGGCCGACGATTCAAGCAAACAATTTTGAGATCAAGCCGGCAATCATACAAATGATTCAGCACTCGGTGATGTTCGGGGGAGCAGCTACGGATGACCCGAATAATCACATCTCCAACTTTTTGGAGATTTGTGATACATTCAAACACAATGGCGTCTCTGACGACGCCATCAGGTTAAGACTCTTTCCCTTTTCATTACGAGACAAAGCTAAGGCATAGTTGAATTCTTTACCTGCAGGTTCTATAACAACATGGGAGGGGATGACAAAGGCGTTTTTGTCAAAGTACTTTCCCCCTTCCAAGACGGCGAAGATGCGGAATGATATCACGACTTTTGGGCAGTTTGACCCCGAGACTTTATATGAAGCGTGGGATCGTTTTAAGGAGTTGTTGAGGAGATGCCCACACCATGGTCTACCCATTTGGCTACAGGTACAAACTTTTTATAACGGTTTATTTTCTTCTAACCGTTCAATGATTGATGCAGCATCTGGGGGATCCATAATGAGAAAGACGCCGGAAGATGCATATAGCTTGTTGGAAGAAATGGCGTGCAACAGTTACCAGTGGCAATCTGAGAGGAGCACGCCACAGAAACCAATGGGGGTCCATCAAGTGGACGAGATCACTGCTCTTTCGGCTCAATTAGAAGCCATGAACCGGAAGATAGACAGCATGGGAGCAGCAGCAATGCAGGCCCAAACTATTTTCTGTGAGCTGTGTGGAGGCGGTCATCCTAGCATCGAGTGCCAGGCAGGTAATCAATTTAACCAATCTGTTGAGGCTGTTAATTTTGTAGGTAACAGGCCACCCAATAATTCCTACTCGAACTACAACCAACCATGGAGGAACCACCCGAATTTGAGGTGGTCGAATCAAGAAAATGTGTTGAACCCTCAACCGCAGGTCGGGTTCACACAAAAGCCGAGTATGGAGGAATTGATGGCAAAGCTGATTTCATCAACGGAGGTGAGGATGCAGAATCAAGATGCATCAATCAAAAATTTGGAGGTGCAGATAGGGCAGTTGGCCACGTTGATATCTGGGAGGACGCAAGGTACGCTCCCGAGTGATTCTGTAAAGAATCCGAAGGAGCCATCAAATTGATGAAGACGAGGAGGTGACAGTCCAGCTTGGGACTATAAATTAAGAACTTCTGTTTTTCCTTCCTTGAGTTTTTGATTTTTTTTTGTTTTGATGTGTTTTTGTTAGGTTGTTTGTTTTGAGGTTATCTGGGAATGAATTCGTGTAATTTTTATTGCAGGTGTGTAAGCAAGAGCAAGTTGGTTGGAGGCGAGGAAATCCGAGAGAAAGATGTTGAGAAAAAAATTTTCAAATTTTGTTTGCTGCTGCTGGCGATCGATCGGTGGAAATCTCGATCGATCGCCCGAATTTTTAAAATGACATTGTGCCTACTGCCTCGCTCGATCGATCGAGAATTTTTCCGATCGATCGAGCGAGAGAAAAATTTGAAAAAAATAAGGGCACAGACGCAGCATCCATCACTTTCAAAAAATCAATCTTTCTCCTCTCCACAACAAAAGCCCTAGCCGCCTCTTTCAAATTCCTTCATCTAATCTCATCATTTTTCCATAGAATTTCAAATTTGCTTCAACTCTAAGAAGTAATATTCATTCTAATGAGATTTTCATTTCAGATTTGAAGAATTGCAAGGCCGATTGGGTAGAAGCGCATAAAGAAGGGAATTCCAAGCCAAGTGCCAAACGTTTCCAAGATCGGATTTTTAAGCGGTAATTGGTCTCTAATTCTCAAAGATTTTATCTTTTGGTGCTAAGTTTTGAATTGTAGTAGAAGTGGGTTAGGAAAGATTGAAATTTGGAGGAAGTTTTGTGGTATTGAAGGGTGTCGGATTGACAGTGTTGTGGGGTGTTAGTTGAATTGAATTGTATTAGTTGGGAATCAGTTGGCAAGAAAATGTCATCCAGAAAGAGGTCAAAGCAGGCGGAAGCTTCCCAGAAGCAAAAGCAGGCAGAGGCCACTGTTTCTGAGCCAGTTTATGATGAACAGAAGTTTCTCAATGCCAAGATTGCTGAGTTATACCCCATCTACCATAAGAAACCCCTGAGCCGTGAAAGGGGAATGAGCTTGGAGAAATTGGAGTGTCCTGTCATTAGGACAGTACGCCGAAAAGGGTGGTTTCAATTCGTTCAGACACCGATTGATGCTGTGGTGCCGCTGGTAAGGGAGTTTTACACGAATCTTCGAGCTGTTAGACCAGGGCACCAAGTAAGTGTTTATGTTCGAGGGAAGGATGTGTTGGTGGATCGAGCCGCAATCAACAATATTCACCGGATGCCTTTACTTCAAAACTGTGCATACCAATCTTTCAAGAGTAGCAGGATTGACTACGATGAGGTATTGCCAGTTATTGGCAAGCCGGGAGTGGATTGGCAGAGGAATGATAAAGCAGAGCCACAGTTGGTTCTAAAGAAACATTTGAAGCCAGAGGCCCAAGCATGGTTTTCATTTGTCGCCTCGCGGGTCATGCCTTCGACCCACACTTCTGAGGTGACAAAAGACAGAGCGGTCCTGGTATATGCCATCCTCTCAGGGAAGGAAGTGGACTTCGGCGAGATTATTGCTGATCACATTGCTGAAATTGGGGGCAGCTCACCGACCTCCGCACTACCATTTCCATCCACAATCACTGCTTTATGTCAGAGGAACGGAGTGACATGGGGGGAAGACGAGGAGCTACTCCCGCCGAAGACACCAATCATTGTAGCCGATCCTACGAACCAACGAAGACCCTCGGACACTACACAAGCTGGAGCATCATCCTCTGCTGCAGAGCATACACGAGTTACTTTGGATTCTCTTCATAGGGATCTCCAAGATATTCGCCTGGAGCAGCAGAGCATTCACAGCATGCAGCGGGACATTCATAGCATGCAAAGAGCATTGCAGATGGACCATGAGCAGGTAGCTCAGAGACAGATGGAGTTCATGCACTATCAGAGTGCATGGAACACTGCCATGGCCAGGGCTTTCCAGGTTTCCAGTTCCCGCCAGAGCCACATTTCGCACCTTACCAGCCGCATGCACCTCCACCTTCTGAGTACCCACCATTTCCGCCATATCAGGGCGAGGAGCACCACTACCCAGTCCCCCCTCCGGAGCATGATGAGGACGACGATCAGTGACGATCGTCGTCATGGTATGTGTCTTTGCCTTTGCATTTATTTTTCTTGCTCATTGAGGGCAATTCACATGCTAAGTTTGGGGGGGGGGGGGGTTTTGAGTATTTGTACATATATCTTGCTTTTGCACATATTGCTACTTGTTTTGTTCCCCTACCTTGCATGAATGCATGATTTAGTGACTAATTCATCCTTGAGCACTACCAACAAAAAAAAAATTTTTTTGTTAAGTTATTCTTGAGAATTGATGAATTGGACTTGCAACGGTAATACATGATGAAATTAATCCTCATCTAGATAGGAGTCATGAAAATGTTTAACTTGTTTGTATATATCCTTTGTTAACTACATGTCAAAACTGAGGAATAATTTGAGCACTTATTGAGTCATGATTGAGTAAAGTATGTATTGATTAAATTGAAAACTTGTGTTAACTATGATGAGTCTTGAGTATCTTAGATAACTTTACAGTTTAGTTGAAAGCACTTTGAGGCAAAATTTATAATTAGGAACTAGACTTGGAGATGATTTAGGCGATCTTTGGACCGTTTGAGCCTTTCAAGCCTACCTGTTATATACTATTCCTTAGTGTCCCCTTTTGAGCCTTATTGAAAAAAGAATGGTATATGCATTGCATATGATTAGACCCCCATTCGACATTCTTGACAACTCATTATACCCACCTTGGTTTGAGCCTAAAAGAAAATTTTTACCTACCCCTAGGAGAGTATAATGAATCTCATTCATTGCACATAATTGTTATATGCAAATGAGTTCAAAAGGAACAAAAGAATGAGCAAAGAAAAAGAAAAGATGTAGAGAAAAGCCTTGAAAAGAAAAATTCAAAATAAGACCCAAAGTGGCCAAGGCTAGAAAAAAGTTGAAGAGAAGCTCAAAAATAGTTGAACTGATTTTGTTATACTCTCTTCTTTGAATTCATCATACCTTTTCTTTGAAGCCGACACCAAAAGGCCTAACGTTATAAGCTTTCAAGACCTTTTGATCCAAGTCTAGGGAACAATTACATTAGTGGAGAAGTGCTGGATAGTAAACTTGTAGAGTAATTCAAAGTAATCTTGACTAGGAGTTAATATGGCACATGTTGATGTTAAAGATATATATGTAACTCATGTTTGACAATAGCACACACGCACGTTCCGATGTTGCGATGTATTGTTTAACTTAGGAGAAATTGCTTCTTGTTAAATGTTGATTGACTTCTATTGATGTGTAAGTAGGATTTCTGAGTTGTTACGTATGTTGTAAAGATGATTCATGCTTAGTATCGAGTTTAACTTTTCTTTTTGAGTTTATTGCTTGCTCGAGGACGATCAAGTCTAAGTTTGGGGGAGTTGATAGGCTTAGATTTTGAGTGATTTTAACTGTAATTTCTTCCCATTTTCCGTACTTTTTCCTGGATGATATTATGCTTTTTGGTGTTTATTCGTTTGTTTCAGGAAATTAGACCGGAAGTGGAAGAAATGAGCTTACATGAAGATAACGGGCGAAATCGAGGCGTAAAAGAAGAGAAAATGAAAGAAGATGGATTTCCCAAATCTCGATCGATCGAGATTTATTCTCGATCGATCGAGCCAGCCAGAAGCGAGAATCAGATTTTTGAAGGCTCGATCGATCGGTGTAAATCTCGATCGATCGAGCGAGGCAGTAACTTCAGCAACAAATTTTGAGAAATCTCGATCGATCGGTGGAAATTCTCGATCGATCGAGCGAGGCAGTGAGTGCAAAAGGCTGACGTGAACAGTGCACCGATCGATCGGTGAAAATCTCGATCGATCGAGACGCGAAATCTGAAGATTTTATTTTCCTTATTTATCGAGATTGTGGGGCTTTTAAGCGGGAGGCTTGATCCATTTCAAGGGGAGACGATATTAGACCATTTTCAGACGATTTCTAGGTCAAGGAGCCGCCGCCCAACGCCGGAAAAGGAGATCCAATCTCCGTTCTTCGTCCAAGGTCAAGCCAATCAATTCCGGAGTGCAAGGAAGGAACAAGAGGAGAAACCACGGTGCAACGCACGGATTCATCCATCGTTTATCGTATTTCTGAACCTTAATTTATTTGATTTTCATTTTCATTTGATGTTTTTGAGGTCGAGAGACAATTAAACTCATCTGTATTTGATTTGAATTGAATTTGGTTTATATTAATGAAGTTTTAGTTCGTTGTGTTTGATATATTGATTCATTGGTATTTGAGCGCATTGATATTTATTGTTCATAGATTGATTGCATGTGTAGATCAAAGTCTAGCTAGCTTTGATTGAATTTGAGAGTTACAACCGAGATCGAGAGATAACGTTGTAACACGCTCCATTAATTTATGATGTATGTCACGATTGAGATCGAGAGATGATATCGCATACGTGAGAACTTGAAATCGAAAGATTTAGAGTTATAAGGTTTTGATAATTTAAGCAACTTTGAATTAGTAAATAGGTGCACGAGAGTGACTTGTTCTAATTTATTGTTAGTTTCTTTACAGCTCGAGAGAGTGTATCGAATAAGAGTGAAAACCTTTCACCTTTAAAATCAATTGAGTGATAATTTGAGAATTCCGTTGAATCAGTAGAGATAATATAATTGAACGACGAGCTTGGTAATTTTCTCGAGTGACTTACCTTCGCATTTCCGGAACCGTTCTATTCTTTGTTTCTAGTTTAATCTTTATTCTTCAGTTTAATTTAGCTTTAGTTAATCAAACTCCTTTTATCGTAGGCTAAATATAATTTTATTAATCTTATTTGGTACTTATACGTTAGTCCCTGTGGATTCGACAACCTGTACTTAATTTTCACTATACTAAAACTTGACAACCGTGCACTTGCGGTAGAATCGCTTAAAACCATTCTTTGAAATATCTTTTGTTTAAAAATAAAGCGGTCAGTGAGTCTTGTTCACTTCGTGTTGGTACACCGTGAAGGTGTGTGTTGAGTTATTGTAAAGGTCCTCCAACACCAAAGCAAGTTGGAAAATTGTAAAGTCATCAACAAGTCTAGTTGGTGCAAGTGTGTGGCTATCCTTGGAGCCCTTAAGGCCAAGAAGACTCGTGAAGAGTGTTGGTAGCTCGGGAAGAGCTTTGTATACTCGTGAAGGGTATTGTGCTCGGGAAGAGCGTTGTATACTCGGGAAGAGTAGTGTGCTCGGGAAGAGCGTTGTAAACTCGGGAAGAGTTGTTGTGTGGCTAACTTGGAGCCATGAAGGCCAAGATCTATTGTTCTAGTGGAACCTCGGTTGGAGGTTATCTAACCGGGAAGAGGAGACGTAGGCGATTCATCGCCAAACTTCTATAACAAATCCTTTTGTTATTTATTGCTTTATTTCCTTTACGCATTTATTTATTTTATTCTTTGCATTTATCGATTGACTAAAGGCTTCCGCAAGCGCAAAATATTTTATTTTTACAAAGTCATTTTAAAAAGCTAAAGTAGCCAAGGAATCTCATTCACCCCCCTCTTCGATTCCAACAAAGGGTCATTGAAGGTAATTTGTTGTCGTCTTCATATTTTCCCCTAGCTATTGTCGTCCTTCATGAACTCGAATGTGTGTTACTCGCCGCTGTTGGGTTTGTGGCCCAATTGTTAAGCCACCAAATATTTAAGCCCATTAAGGCTTTAACCCTTTATTTAACCTAAACTAATCCCCCCCATTCATTAACCTAAGTCTGATTAAAAAAACCACCGCCTCCTTCACTCTGATATCCAAACGAGCGCCTCCTTCATTCTGGAATCAGAACGTGCGCCTCCTTCATTCTTTAACCTGTACGTGCGTTTCATCTCCTCTCTTTGAGAAAGCTCTTCCTTTGTGGCTGAGTGTTCTGTGGTGAGTGATTCTGTTTTCTCAAGTGCTTTGTGAGCTGAGTGGTTCGTGTGAGAGTGCTGTGTGTGCTTCGCTGGTGAGTGGTGGTTGCTTGCCGTGTGGGTTCGGTGGTGGTGTGAGTGCTGTGTGCGCTTTGCTTGTGACTAGTGCTACTGGCCGTGTGGTTTGGTTCTGACCGTGAGTGCTGTGTGCATTTCGGGGTGACTGGTGGTGGTCTGGCTAAGTGTGGTTGGTGCTGGCCGTGAGTGTCCCTGCCGTGTAGCTTTGTGCTTCCGGCATAAATCTGACGTGGGTGTTGTCGACACCTTCTGGTCTTTGCCGAGGTTTCTCTCCGTGACGTAGATTGGGAAAACAGCAGATCTGAGCCTGACTCGATATCCTTTTGGATTTAGTATTATATTTGCATATTGTGTATTTGCTTTTGTCTTTGTTTTGCAGGTACACATGGCGATGCCAATGCGGATACCCTCCTAACAGCCGCCTTTTTTACTTGATCTTGTCATTTTGAATTCCTGTACTCATTTATTGGGATTCATCAACTCTTATGAGGGATCGTATTCCATGATTTTGCTGATTATTGGAGTGAGATATGAAAATTGAAGAAACTTTGCAAGATATGAACCAAAAAAAAACTACACTTTATTCAAGTAGTTCAACATGAATAGACTTCATGTCCTTGTACGAATCATTGCATGTTATAAATCTGCCTAGTGCTCACCGTTTCTAATAGTATTGAGAAATTCTTGTCATTTCCATATGGGCAATTGTTTGTCTTCTGACGAATTTGAAATAGAGCAGATGATACGATCAATAACCTCAGCTCGATCTTTGCTATTATGTTTTTTGACAATATATATAATTAAATTGATCAGATTTTGGGGTGCACAGACTCAAAGATCGTTGCAAAACTTTGAAATTGGAGGCGAGCGTGAAAGAATGCCCGAACCAGTTATGCATGCATTTGGGATTCTTAAGAAATGTGCTGCCAAGGTGAGATGCGTATTTTTAGTTTAGTTTTTCCCAACTAACATGTACCGGATAAATTTCTTTCCAGTCCATTTTTCCTTAAGCCACATGAGTCTCGAGTATGTGATGGTGTTCATTTTCTATTATTTGATGTTCCAAATCATCATTTGCGCGTTTTGTTGTGTTTTGGATTGAATCTGTAATAACTGTAGCTATGTCTCATGTGTTGGGAATTTGACCCTCCAAATTCACCCCCCAGGATGCACCTTTTATGTGAAAAGCAAGCAAAAGAAGAACTAATAACAACACAAGGATTTAACGTGGAAAACTCCCAGATCAGGAGAAAAACCACCAGGACCAGAGAAGAAAATACACTATATGGAAAATTATTACAACCACATAATTTCTCTTCTCACCCCAAACACACCCACAAAGCTTTTCCCACTAGCCACACTTTATCACTCACACCCCTCCACTTACAAGAAAGACATCTAGTAAATCTTTTCTGATGTGGAAGCCCAGCCACAGCTGCAACCACAGAGCATACTAAGACTTTTACTAGATTCTAAAACAAGAGAGAAATATATCTGAAGCCAAAAGTTGCTAGACAAGCTATTGACTGGTGCAATTAAATCAAAGGCCCAAAACCTTACTTTATACCCAAATGGACTTGGCCCATTTCCCTTTTTCTTCAATGTGGGACAAAAATCCCATACCAACAATCTCCACATTGTGACTTGTTGTCCCACAACACTCCACCTTGATGAAAATCTTCATAGCTTTCGCTACCAACACTGCAAAGACAGTCATAATTCTCAATGCAGAGAATTACCATGCTCCACCATAAAAGCATACCCCACTCAGAATAAACCATTCCAAGTATTTCAATTCGGCCCATGTCGAAAAAATAACATTGCTGAAAAATTATGGTGCAACTCCCACTTTTTGGCTCTCCTGGAAGTTAATCAGTCATCGATATGAATTTCCACCACACACCCTGCATCAATGCCCGTGTGCAAAACTATGGACCCGCAAACATTTTACATCATTTATCATGGCAACTTGGGGACAGCGACATGCCATAAGGATGTACATGTCCTTTTTCAGAGGACATCAAAAGAGGAGACAATGTTAGCTTCATTATCAGCATCTCCACTTGCTGATACAGAGCAATTTGCCGAACCCGCTCCAGCTCTTGGACAATTTTTCTTTATATGACCAGGTTGTCCACACTCCCAACAGGATTTCTTCATGGAATTCTTCTTCTTCCAATTATGAGCCACCATTGCAAAACTTTCATGTGAACCGTTACTCCCGCCAAGTCTCCTCTCTTCAGAAAGAAGCTTACCAGTAACCTCTGAGAAAATGATTTTCTCCTTTCCATGAATCAATATCGGCTTCATGTGCTCATACGAACGTGGAAGAGACCAGATGAGTCTCAAGGCCTGAATCATCAATTCTAACTCCAATGGATTCCAGCTCTGAAACAATGCCATTGAGAACGCTTAAATGATCTGAAATAGTAGTACCTTCATTCATTCGCAATGTATGAAACTGCTCTTCCAGATACACCCGATTTGAGACGCCCTTTGTTTGATACAACTCTTCCAGTTTTTCCCAGAGTTCCTTCGCCGTAGACATTCCATGCACATTTGCAAGAACATTTTTGGCCAGGCACAGACGGATAGCACTTGCTGCTCTCAAATCCAGATCCTCCCAATCTTCATTGCTCATTCCAGCTTTACCTGTTGCACTAGTCGTTCCACCAGTCGAACTAGTATCACTACTGCTTTCAGGGAATACTCTGTCCTTTAACGCCTTGTGTAAACCAGACTGAATCAACACATCCCTGACTTGCACTTGCCACAAGCCAAAGTTGATTTTCCCATCAAATTTCTCTACATCAAATCTGACTGCATTTGAAACTCTGCTTCCCGACATCTTTTGACAACTTGATGAATTTTACCGTAGACCTGAATAGTACACACTAAGTAAGCTCCCAGGAAAGAGAAGATCTCGATCTTTCCTAGACAGAACTTCAAGGTTCCCAGGTAAATTGGTGGGGTCACACTGGTCCCACTTAAATACCAATTTTCCTAGACAGAACCTCATTAGTCACTACGTATTCGCCTACCACACCAAAGCTCCACCGCCGCAAAAGGACCCAGGCTCTGATACCACTTGTTGGGAATTTGACCCTCCAAATTCACCCCCCAGGATGCACCTTTTATGTGAAAAGCAAGCAAAAGAAGAACTAATAACAACACAAGGATTTAACGTGGAAAACTCCCAGATCAGGAGAAAAACCACCAGGACCAGAGAAGAAAATACACTATATGGAAAATTATTACAACCACATAATTTCTCTTCTCACCCCAAACACACCCACAAAGCTTTTCCCACTAGCCACACTTTATCACTCACACCCCTCCACTTACAAGAAAGACATCTAGTAAAATCTTTTCTGATGTGGAAGCTCAGCCACAGCTGCAACCACAGAGCATACTAAGACTTTTACTAGATTCTAAAACAAGAGAGAAATATATCTGAAGCCAAAAGTTGCTAGACAAGCTATTGACTGGTGCAATTAAATCAAAGGCCCAAAACCTTACTTTATACCCAAATGGACTTGGCCCATTTCCCTTTTTCTTCAATGTGGGACAAAAATCTCATACCAACATCATGTAGGAACAAGTAATTGTATAGGCCACGAAGTTGCAGTTGATGCTGTCCTCGAGGTTCTTAAACAAGGCTGTGAAGCCAGTGATGGTGGGAGGACCGAACTTGGGCTTTGCAAAGTCATGCAATACCTTTGTCGAATTGGCCGATGCTTGTGGCTATGCCCTTGCTGTGATGCCAACAGCTAAAGGACTAGTTCCAGAGAGCCAAATCTCGAGAATGATGAGAATGAAGATCAGCACGATGCTCAAAATGATGTGGATTAATGTATAGTGTACATTAAAACTTAATTGTGTTTTACTTTGATGGAAGATCATTTAACTAATTGCAATTGTGTTTAGGAAATGCATGGAGGACTTGAAATTGCAAGTATGTACTGACTTGAAATTACATGTCCATGATTTATGTATTGACATCAAAATGTAAGTATATGTTTCGGACACGAGCCGCAAATGCCAATTTTTGGTTCCTAGTTCATGTTAAAGTTCGGTGCAAAACCTATTCTTTGGTATTTTGGTTAATAATAATTAATTATAATATTTTATTAATAATCTAATTACATAAATATTTATTTTGATTAATTTAAATTTAATTGAAATAAAATAATAGAAATAAGTGCAAAATCTATTCGAGGGTATTTTTGTCATTTTATGAATAAAATAAATCTATACCACCTAATTATCAAGTAGACCAAACACAATATTACTTATCATACTTTATTAATCATACGAACCAAACGCAATATAGCGTATCCACTAGTTTCCTTATCAACCCATTATCCATTTTTTAGTCTATCCATCAATTATCCTATCATCGAACCAACCACACCCTTAATAAAAAAAAAGATTATTATGCTACTTGAGATTTTAATAATGTTGTGTGTATGTGATGCATACATAAACATTATTGTTATATAATAATATATATCAAAGATAATTTATTTTTCAAGGGCTTGGACAAAAATGGTTGAAGATTAAATTTGGCTGAAAGCTGCATGCTTAGGCACTGGTTAATATGTTTATAAGGATAAGATGCATCATTATTCTTAACTATTCATTTCTCATTTATCTTATCTTGTTCATGAGACCAAACAGTGCCTTAGTTTTTTAGAAGGCATAAATAACTAAGTAATGTTATTGATAAGGATAATGTAAACACCAAAAGTGGTATTTTTGGTGTTCGAAGTTCGAACACATAAAGAGATAATTATTTGATAAGCTTAATATTATAGTCTGCGAAATAATTTCGATTTTCTGTTGTTTCTATTAATATATTTATTTTATTATTATATAGTCGCAAATTTTGACTATTCCACACACCATCAATATAATTAATGAACCAATCCAATTTCGATTTTCTGTTGTTTCTATCAATATACCTTCGTCGTCGTCGTTGTCTTCTTCTTCTTTTTCTTTTTCATCTTCTTCTTTTCTCTTTTTTTATTTATTTTTAACCTAAGCATGAGTACGCCTGTCACTCTTCCATGACAAGCCAATTTGAATTACTACGGTAAACCAATCTTTAAATTTAAATTTATATATATATTATTTAAAAAATTATTATATTAATATTATTATGATTCTCTTTATGTTTATACCCATGACATGATACTTGACAATAAGATATAAATGGAGTTCATATTACACACTGATGCTTGCTAAAATAAGATGTCCTCTTTCCGGTGGATAGAGGGTGATGTCAACAATTCCGATAACAGCTCTGAATGCTGGTGATGCCTGAAATCACAAACAAGTGTGAGAGGGAACCAGAAGAATGTCTCGACGAGTCCCCTCGGACGCTCAAGTGAGAAATCGGCAAAAGGACAGAGTAACGAGATGAGCTTAATATTATGAGTAGAGCGAATACATTTTCTCGTCAACAAACCTTGTATTTATAGGGAGAGGGAAGGGAGGCAGTCTTTAACCGCATGTCAGGAGCCTAGATGACATCTTCTGAAGCTAAGGGTGGGGAGGTCCCAGAGCCGGGGACCAGTAGGTGTCACTCTCCCCTATGATATGATCACATGCTTTATGATATGCTTTATGCCGGGAACCAGAGGATGTCACTTTCCCCGTATGATATGCCTGCAACTTTTTGGATCCGATTCCCCGTTCGATATGTCTGCGAGCTCTGAGTTTGCCCACTAGTTTGACTAAACCAAGTTATTGGCATGCTTTGAGTGTAGCATGCTGGAAACTAGGCATGCTCAGAGCTAGAAGCTATCCATGCTTGGAGCTAAAAATGTTTGGAGCTAGGCATGCTGAGAGCTTGGCATGCTCGGAGCTAGGAACTAGGCATGCTTGGAGTTACGCATGTTTAGAGCTACGCATGCTGGGAGGGAGATAGGCATGCTTGGAGCTACGCATGTTGGGAGCTAGGCATGTTGGGAGCTAGACAATATTGATAGTTTGGCTTACCTGACTAGTGAGGTTGCTTGGGAGTTCTGGAGACATAGCTCAGAAAGACCAACAAGGCCGAACAACAGAGACGAGCTGGTGAGCTCGGCCACCTTGGGCAAGCTCCCAGCTCGCCCAAGGCCAAGTGGGCGAGCTCAAAGTTATGATTCAGTCACTTTTCATGTATGTTCGGGTGAACTAAGGCTATGAGCTATTTTTACGGGTTTGACCTGTCCGGGTAACACTACTCCCCCATCGAGTCCGAGTTGAATCGAAGGTGAAAACTAGGATGCGGGTGATGTTTCCCACTAGTCGATAGACGATAAAGGGATAGGCGCCAAATGACTTGATCGATGCATGTAATCAATTTCCAAATTTAAACTTTTACTACGTCAAGACATATAATCAAAGCATGAACTTGGACTTGGCTTGACAAGCTAGAGATGCAAGGATTTGATCTTGACTAGGCAAGTTGGTAATGCAAGGACTTGACTTTGACTAGACAAGCCATCAATGCATAGGCTTGTATGTTCGCGGCCAACAGTCGTCGGGGCCAGTACTGGTCGAGTTATGAGCTCGCCCATGACCCGGAGGAGGCTGGGGCAAGCTGATTAGCTCGCCCGGGTGCAGCCAAATGCTGTGCGAATGCTGAATTAAAACTAGAACATAAAAGAGCTTGAACGATGGGCTAGAGCTCGGACGCTGGACTACAGATCAGGAGTTGGGTTAGAGCTCGGAAGCTGGGCTAGAGGTCGGATAAATAGACCTTCTCCGCAGTTCGGCCACTTGGCGTCCTCGAAAAAGATTTTAAATAACCAATGCTTGGAATAATCAAAGCGAATTGGGTAAACACCCCTGATAGCACTTGGCGTAACCAAGACGGGCCAGGTAAACACCACTGAAGGCACTTGGTGTAACCAAGGCGAGTTAGGTAAACACCCCTGAAGACAATTGACGTAATCAAGGAGGATAAACACCCCTGAAGGCACTTGGCATAACCAATGTGAATGAGCTCGGCGTAACCGTAACTCTGCTGATCCTCTGCCGGGCGTAACCGCGACATGTTGGGTAAGCATACTTGAAAGACACTTGGCGTAACCAAAGCATATGAGCTCAATGCAACCATAGCTCGTCTGACCCTTTGCAGGGTGCAACCGCAGTAGGATGGGTAATCACCAC
Organism: Haberlea rhodopensis; assembly: GCA_907163345.1. Lineage (NCBI taxonomy): Eukaryota > Viridiplantae > Streptophyta > Magnoliopsida > Lamiales > Gesneriaceae > Haberlea > Haberlea rhodopensis. The sequence goes on along the minus strand of CAJQUN010000524.1, from coordinate 145,692 downwards.
TGAAGGCGCTTGGTGTAACCAAGGCAAATGAGCTCGGCGTAACCACAGCTCAGCTGATCCTCTGTCGGGCGTAACCGCAACAGGTTGGATAAACACCCCTGAAAGGCACTTGACATAACCAAGGCAAATGAGCTCGGCGTAACCATAGCTCGGCTGATCCTCTGCCGGGCGTAACCGCGACAGGTTGAGTAAACACCCCTGAAAGGCACTTGGCATAACCAAGGCAAATGAGCTCAATGTAACCACAGCTCAGCTGATCCTTTGCCGGGCGTAACCGCAGCAGGTTGGGTAAACATCCCTGAAAGTCACTTGGCGTAACCAAGGCAAATGAGCTCGGTGTAACCGCAGCTCGACTGATACTCTGTAAGGCCCTCGTACCGTATTATCGGAAATCATGTTTAACTTCTCAACAATTATGTGATTAATCTTATGTCAATCATATGGTTGAGAATAAACATGTGGAATATTATCTTTGATAACAACTCGATATCGTACTTCACATTTTGTAAATGTGATGTCTCGATATTTGATAATGAGAATTCAGTACAATTTGTACATTAATTTTTTAATTAGTTAGAATTTAATTAATGAGAATATAATCTAATTAATGAGAGTGAAAATTGACCGTGTACATGTCAATTGACAGTCGGGTCAGAACATGGTGAATGACAAATATATTTTTGGAATATTCGGATTAACACCGAAATTTATTAAAATGATTTAATAAATATAAATTTGCATTAAATCGAAAGATTTAATTTTTGTGATTCAAATAAGGACATGAAGTTAGGTGTGGACTGTAATGACAAATATATTTTTGGAATATTCGGATTAACACCGAAATTTATTAAAATGATTTAATAAATATAAATTTGCATTAAATCGAAAGATTTAATTTTTGTGATTCAAATAAGGACATGAAGTTAGGTGTGGACTGTACATGTGATGCACATGCACCAGTACATCGGTGCCATCCTGATGTTCATAATTGGTCGGGAATTAATATATATAAGTATAGGATGTAAAACACACAGTAAAATGTGTAAACATACACAGATCGTGGACACCTACTAAAAGGTGCGAAAACACACACTGCTCGCACGACAACCGACCACCGTGTACTTATCCGATCCGTTCGCCGCCGTCCGACCACCTAACGACAAGACCGACCTGCCACCGTGTTCACAACTCAAAGGCGCATCTTTCCATACCAGATAATCGAAATTTGGTGTTTGAAAAGTGCTTCGATTTTACCCTGGAACGGACGAAGTCGAGCATACTAGGGTTTGAGTGCTTTTGGTTCGATTTCTTCGAATCTACTACGAATTGGATGAAGCCAAGGCACCGAATCTCTTCCTTGCACCTAGACGAAACGTTCTACACCGGTCGCCGCCTCTACCTCCGCCGGAGCTCGCCGGAATCGTACGAAATGCGTGCGTGAACTGTGTGAGAAATTGGGTAAAATTTGATATCCGATTTTTCCGACTTTGTTTCGATAATTACCAGTTAATTTGGACTATAATTGTTGAATAATAATTTGAATTGGTGAAAAATAAGTTAGCAAATTAAATTATGATGTAATCGCATCAATTTAATTACCCTAAATTGGTTAAGCTGTGACTAAAATTGATAACCAATTTTTAATGATTAGTTTATTCAATTGTGAATTTATATTGATATGCAGTGACTACTTCGACCCTACAAGCTCAAGTTCCCTTGTAGATCGAGAAAGAAAGGTATGTTGCGATCGGATAACATACGACAGATATCTGTATCATTTGATATATGATTTGTTGACTTTATGTGAATTACGTGAGATTATGTGGCTACGTGATTTTATTTAAATTATGTGGCATTCATAACATGCATGATTGGCACATCTGTGTATGAAAAATAAATGTTTTGTTAACACACATCCTTTTTATACATACATCGATGCATGACATACACGTTGAGCTATATCCTTGAATACCCTGATATTCCTTGGATTTTGATATCGAACATTGGGGATTGGTACTGCGATACTATGTTGGCATTACATGGCCCGATAGGCATAGGGAATCGTGGTCCCCTTTGATTGATATGAGTTGTTGAGACGGGGATTGGTGGCACCTTGCTGATGTCATCCGTCTGGATATCCCTATATGATTATGTGATGTCAGGACCTGGGGTTGGTGGCGCTTCGCCGACGTCCATCCGTCTGGATACCCTATAGGCTTGACAGGCTCGAACTATTCTGATATGGTTGTACTTTCGTTTATTGATTCAGATATACGCATTGGATGGGTGTACGATATGAGACCGACATGACATGCATTGCATTGCATTTCATTTCATATATCATTTTATAGATACATGATGTATATTCTATGATCGTTCCATATTGGGCTATTGCTCACCCCAAGGGGGGCTGTTGTTGTCTTTGTGTGTGGACAATGGCAGGTGGTACAGGTGACAGGACGCCAGAGAGGGCACGTCCTGTGGGAGTCACACTTGAGGTTTTACTCTTGTTTATCCCAGTAGTCTTTGTACCAGGGATGTATCCCTGTAGTGTGACGAGTCTATGTATATTTAATTTATTTTAGCCTAGTTTGATTTACGTATGCTGGTTTATGTTGATGGATTTGAAACTGGTGGTATATATATATTTTCAGTATATGTTGATTTGTGTTGGTGGTATGTTCCTCGTGCGATGAGGTCATGCCGAAATTTTTAGGGCCACATTTTAATAAATGTTAAACTAATCTTCCGATGTTTACGCTATAATTATCATTGTGTGATCATTAATCACATGATTAGGATTGGGCCCTCACATACTCTGTCGGGTGTAACCGCGACAGGTTGGGTAAAGACATCTGAAAGGCACTTGGCCTAACCAAGGCACGGCGTAACCGCAGCTCAGCTGATCCTGTATCGGGCGTAACCAAGACAGGTTAGGTAAACAGGGCTGACTAGTAGCTTCATCGTACATGACACGCTGGGAGCTCGACAGTAAGAGATGATATTTTGGGTGTTCGTCCCGGGATTGGTTTTAGAATGCTGAATCATTGCTAGCCCGACCTCACGAGTGTATTCAGTTACATCCGGCAATTGGCTCCCTCACAATATCAATGCATAATTACACTTGGTTGCTTGAAGTTTTATTGAATCTCATTTCTTTGGGTTACTGTAAAACATGGAATATATTTTTCTTCTCTCAAGCAGTAGCTTTGTTCCCCAGTTGTTGCCTCAACATTTTGACTTTGTTCTACATGTTGTTCATTCGTTGGTTGACTTCTGGTGTCCCGCACTTGGGAGGGGAGTTACTCCTTATGAATGAATTTGCCAGACCTTAACACTTATCATGATTTGGACGGTCAAGGATCTCCGTTACTGGAGAAGTTTGATTCTTCTTGAGATCATCCTATTCTTGTTGGTAATGGACTGTGCTGGTTCTCGCATGCTCGTGTTCCCCCAGTTTTTCGCCCGAGGGCATTCTATTACCCTGGTTCCGACAAGCTAAGGATGAGCTACAGGTTGGGGCACTAAGGATGTCCTCCTTCTTTGGAACCGAGGATGAGCTTGACTGCGAAGCAAAGGATTCGTTCGGCTGTGGTGCTAAGGATGTGCTTGGCTGCATGCTTAGATGTGGAGCCAAGAATGTGCTTGACTCTCGCCTACAGAGATAAGGATGTGCTCAAATGCATATTTTGTTGAGTTAAGGATGTGCTCGGGTGTGTGTTCGCCTGCGTAGCTAAAGATGTACTCGCCCTCAGAGCTAAAGATGTGCTCCGATCGGGGCAGAGCTAAGGATGTGCTCACCTACGTGCTCGGTTGCGGAGCAAAGGTTGAGTTTGGCCCTGAGGTAGGAGTTACTGGGACTTCCCATATGGGGATGGAGTACTGGGAGTTCGGCTTAAAGAAGCAAAGTTTTTGGAGCTCGCCAACGAGGGTGGTCTGCCGGGAGCTCGGTCAGATGGATGGCATGCTAGGAGCTCATCTGGATGGGTGACATGCCGGAACATGGTCGGATGAGCAACATTGTAAGGCCTCGCCACCTTAACCCGCTATTAGTGTGTTATCACACTTAAAGGTGCATACTTTTATCACATTAGGGGAACTCTTATACACACTTCAATAACATTAACATGTCATCTGTAAATTTTTTGACATTAATTCACTTAATGCTCAATTCTCAATACAACTAGCATAAATATACACCTCATAATACACTTACATGTTCTCAATTCATCATGCAATTTTTCATAATTAATTGGCGCACATCATAAATGAAAAGAGAAATCTCAAGCCCTTATACAATCCAAATAAACATAAAAATGCTCACATGCGAGCATTGAATAAGTAAATGCGTATCTATTGCATAAGCATATTACCCAATACCAATATTGGTACCTCATCCCTGAGAGCATTTCCAATCAATGGATCGAACTCAACTGCAGAGCCAATGTTGTACCTGTTCTACCTGTTCTAACATAAACAACCATCACACGGGGTAAGCATACCAATCATACAATCTTAATAACATCAATATCACATTTCATAGTTTACGGAATATAAAGCTGTAAATTTAAAAGGTACTCCATGTATAATACCATCATCATATGGGGTCTCCTATGTTGTTCATGTTCTCACAATAGCCAAAACCACCAGACTCCCAAAATCAGTTAACATTACATTAATTAACTTAAGTCATTCTACAATGCCAATTTCATAATCAAATATAGTTAAACCATTACACTAATGATTTACAGAAATCACATACATCTCAATTAATGATTTCCCAGTTTCACCGCATTGTGTCCCATCGCTCGCTCAATAGCGGCGGTATCATAACCAATGCTCGCTCAACAGCGGCCGCATTATTCTCATTGCTCGACCAATAGCGGCATCACATAATTCTCAATGCATATCATAATGATTGCAACAACCATGTATTATTCATAAACATGACAATAATATATATAACTATGCTCGTACGTTACACATACCTTATAGTCCAATCACAAGAGCCAAACCTTGCCTTGACCCAAGATCCAGTGAATTATTTGCTATACACAGTTAATAACTCACAATCAATTAAAAGTACACAACCACTTGCTCAAGCATGTACTCAACCCCCAAATACACATCTTATCACGATGATTAATCATAAATATAGAACTCTGTATACTAACCAAGACATCCCATTTTGCCCTACATTCAGTGAGTTATCGATTAACTCGAACGAGTAGTACATAACCGACTACAGTTCAATTCAAACCATTTCATTTCAAAGTGTAATATTTCCATTGGAATGTAGACATCGCTAAGAAAATCTACCAAACATACCCCAATTCCAAAATCCCATCATTTCCACAACATTTGAAAAAATAAATAAACAGGGGCCGCGATTGATCGACAATCCACGTTGATCGATTGCCAAAATCGACTGCCTCATCGTGATCGATCAGTGGCTTCTCACGATAGATCGCGGTTACTGTTTATCGCCATCAAATTTCAGCGATGTGTCGCGATCGATCGGCGCCAACGCCACGATCGATAGCGACCTGTGATTTTTCCAAAAAATTTTAGTTTCAATTGTGTTTTTGACACCCAAACTTAAATCCAACACCCCCAACACCTTCACTACTTCAAATACTCCATTAAAAGTCATTAAAAACGCCAAGAACAACACCTTAACAATTTAACAAAAAATCCCCAAAACCCAAATCCATAACCATACACCACAAAACACCATAAAATTACTACCAATACGAAGATAAAAGCGAGGGGAGGAATATTACCCAATTATCTTCGAGAAATTCTGTTCCAAGGTCGAGCCTTGCACGATTCTTCCATGGGAGGAGAAAGGGAAAGGAAAAAGGGAAAGGAAAAGGGTGAGAGATGGAGATAGAGTAGAGGGAGAGAAACAAGCGCAATGACTGAACACCGAGTCCACTTGGTATATATAGTACCAAGGCTCCAAAACTTCGAGTCTCAAATACCCGCACCATAACTCATTAAAAATCATGCGTGTTCAATAATTATCTAACACTCACTCAAATTACATCACAAACCTCAATCCAAAGTTCCTCAGACTCCAAATCCCACTACCACCATAATTCCAAGGTTTAACACCTCAAGAATAAATCTCAACCCTTAGATCCGACAACCTCGATATCGAATTAAAATCATTTGGAGTCTCAACATCGTAATTATCTCATAATTACCCAGGTAAAATCCATTATGAATCATAATCACTCTGAGATTAACACAATTAATTTCCGGATATCACAAACATGCTGGAACTCATCTTTGAAATGGATGACATGCTCGAACTCGGCAGGATGGGTGACATACTGGGACTTATCCATGAGCGATGAAGTGTTGAGAGTTCGTCCATGAAGGGAAGGAGTTGCTGGACCTTGCCCAAGAAGGATACCTGCTGAGACTCATCCATGAGAGATGAAGTGTTGAGAGCTTGCCTCGAAGGGAAGGAGCTGCTGGAAGTCATCCACGAAGGATACCTGCTGGGCATGTACAAGAACTCACAATACTCGACTCTGTCAGAGCATTGGGGTAAAAGAGGGTGATCTACCCAAATGGTACACCAGGTCGTGGTCTCAAACATATTCTCTCTTATTTGGCAACACAAAGTTGAAGGAAAACTTCTCCTCCAAGATTGTAAGGGATAATGAGCTTTCTTTCTCTTAGACAAAAGCTCACTCTCCTTGCTACAGTCTTAGTATTTAGGTACCATTCCGCGTTTCATTCATTAGTTGGGCCCCCCTCTAGGTCTTCTTGCTACAATCTCAACATGACATAGATTGACCTCAACATTCTCACGATTTGGCGAAGGTCTAAGATCTCTGGTAATCGGTGAAGCTTGATTCTTCACAAAGGGTCTCCACTACGGGGTAAGTAGCGAACGAGGGAAGTGATACCAGGTTCGGCTTCCCAAGCACTTCACCGGGGCCGCTTGTTCATTCTTTGTTTCGTATGTGATTCCGTTTGTTGGTTCTCCTCTACTCGTCATCTCAACGTCTTTGCTCTAGTTTCCCACAGACTTCGTCAAATGATGCTTGCTAAAATGAGATGTCCTCTTTCCGACGGATGGAGGGTGCTGGTAACAACTCCGAGTGCTGGTGAGGCCTGAAATCACGAACAAGTGTGAGAAGAGAGCCAGAAGGATGTCCTGGCGAGTCCCCTCCGACGCTCAAGTTAGAAATAAGTAAAAGGTAGAGTAACGAGATGGGCTTAATATTTATAGGGAGAGGGAAGGGAGACATCCTTTAACCGCATGTCAGGAGCTTATGTGACATTTACTGAAGCTAAGGGTGGGGACCAGGATCCCAGAGCCGGGGACCAGTAGGTGTCACTCTCCCCGTACGATATGCTTGCAGCCTTTAGGATCTGATTTATGCCGGGGACCAGAGGATGTTACTTTCCCCGTAAAATGTGCCTGCAGCTTTTAGGATCCAATTCGTACTTGAAGATCTGTGTCATACTTTTTATCTAATTTGCGAGGGTGTGCTATGAATTTTAGCTCATCCATGCCAACATGGGCCAGAAAGGACGTCGGGCAAGCTCTAAGCCCGCTTGGTAGGTGGCATGGGCGAGCTCTGAGCTAGCCCACTAGTTTGACTAAACCAAGTTGTTGGCATGCTTTGAGTGTAGCATGCTGGGAGCTAGGCATGCTCAAAGCTAGGAGCTAGGCATGCTTGGAGCTACACATGTTTGGAGATAGGTATGATAGGAGCTATGCATGCTCGGAGCTACGCATGTGTTGGAGCTACCCATGCTAGGAGCTATGCATGTTGGGAGCTACACATTCTTGGAGTTTGGCATGTTGGGAGCAGACAATCTTGGTAGTTTGGCTTACTTAACTAGTGAGGTTGCTTGGGAGTTCTGGAGACGTAGCTCAGAAGGGCCAATAATACCGAACAACTGAGACGAGCTGGTGAGCTCGCCCTCCTCGGGTGAGCTCTGTGAGCTCGCCCAAGGCCAAGTGGGCGAGCTCCAAAGTGTTGATTCTGTCACTTTTTGTGTATGCTCGGTTGAACTAGGGCTGATCTATGAGCTGTTTTTATGGGTTTAACCCGTCCGGGTGTCACACCCTTTATGAAAAACCGTTTTATTTATTTTTTAGGATTTTGGTCCGAGAGTTATGATATGATTATGTTACCGGTGACGATCCTAATTATGAAAATATTCCGTATTGGCCTATAAAACTACATTTATAAAACTACATTTTATAGGACTCAAATGGCTGGACATGATTTTTGGTCATTAAAATGAAATTCAGTGCAGTTAGGTAAATGGTAGAATGTTGATTCCTGAAATCTTAATTTCAGAACTCGATTATATTGCGTCAATCATCTTGTTAATTTGTTATCGTGAGAATATCAGTAGATATATTTATTGTGTTATAGATAATCATATTTTATATATTTTTAAAAATAATTGTGAATATTCTAAATAAAATATTTTTAATGTATGATGCATGAACCACGATGACACTCTACCCATAGCATCAAATATTCCAAGAGTCGAATCCTTTGTTTTCCATTCTTGTGGACCAAACTAAGTCAACTTAAAGGGCGAAATTATTTAGATAAGGATTACACACATGAAATAGACCCGTGAAATGACAAAGTCGTGGGGACCACGCGCTTGCAAGACAATGGCTTGAATTCAATTTGATTTGAATTTTCAATCGTTTAGTAAACAAAATGCAAAAATGAAAAATAAACAAATAGAGGGTCTTCAAAAAAAAAAAATTAGGAAAAAGTATTATAAGATTTCGTTTTCATTATACAAAAATGGATTGGAGAAATCCAATCACTTTACTCCTAAAACAGCATGTCCATTTTATTAGACGTTACATTATTATTGACGAATAATTGTTATACTCGAAACACCACATGAAATTTCAGGAAAAAAATATTTAAATAATTTATAAATTTGAATTGTAAAACCATTTAAATTATTATGATATCGACCCGCAATTTTCCCTTAAATTAATAAGAATGGAGGAATGGTGTAAAAGTTGAATAATGCACACGTGGGCCTTGGACCAAATGTTATTTAACAAAGACGTGACAGGCCAGCCATACCCAAAAGCAACCAACGCACGGGCCCGATTTTAGCATATATCATCGACCACTTAAGAAGGCTTATTTGGTTGCCACTTCGGAGAGCAATAAAGCAAATGGTAAGGCTTTTTGCTTCTTTTAGACGTATGGTTTTCTATATGGAAACATTATTTGGGCAATTTTTTTCTTCTTCTTTTTTTTACATGGGACGTATGGGGATAGTAAAAAAATGTTAGAAAACTACATTTCATCGGTTTGTCTAAATATACGTAACGAATGACCCGAGAATATAATATCAAATATAGTAAAAGATCTAAAGTGCTAATTGATGTGATTGTAGGATTCCAGATCACGAGGTTCAGCAACAAATTCTTCTTGTAGGAGCAGAACGTCTCGAAGTGGTAATCCTGAGAACAAAATGGTTTGATGGGTGCCGAGATGATGCTCGGATTGGCCACTCCGACTATAAGTTAATGCTCAGAAAACAAATGGATATAGAATCAAACAAATTTAACGGATTCTGTGTTATAGTATTCGAAAAACCTGGTATGTATGTAGAATATTTTTTTGGGAACGATCAAATTCATCTTTATGTTGCTGGTACTGGTACTTATAGGGGCATTTTCCTGAATAATGATCAGCAAATCTTGGAATGTGATCTGCCTACAATCTGTGAATATCTTCCTTAACTGTCCTCCGACATTAATCGGATCTGCCCACGATCCGTCCACGATGTGCATCTATTTTGTCATAATTGTTGCTTAGCACCAATACACGTCCGCATTCTTCTCAGGGAATTAATGCTTGTTATTTCATGGTTTTGACCGAGTGCTAGATTTGTTCATGATTTGCGCACATACGAGCCAAGTGAGCAGGGGTAGTCTAAGCAGAGGTGACACTATTCCATCCCAGCCATGAATATCTAATTGCTCCGCAACCATTGGACCAAGGCGATTTTACCCAATATGATAAGATTTTCCACCACATCGTTAATGCTAGATATTTTTTCCATGAGAAAATCTAAATTGATTGTTCAGTACATGGTATTTAATGGTGATCTCATCCAATGAACTTGGGTTCACATTGTATTTGTAAATATACAAATGCAAAAAACTTTGCAATACAAGGTACATTATCTTTGCTTTTTTTCCTTTTTTTATCATCATCCTTTGCTTTTTAATCTACTTTATGCGAGTGAACTAACAAAAAATAAGCTATACATATGACAAACCATGACGTTTTTCAAAACCTGTCTAAAACACACTTCCGGAAAAAAAATTGAAAAGCTCCAGCTGCATCGTTCTAAAAAAGCAATGAGTCAATCTGCAATTGTATCCATGGTTCATAATATCAATCATGGAGTGATGGAACAACCCAATGACATACACCGCGGCAAAGTTCTAGGTTAAAACGGATGTGTAACTATAACGGTGATTTTGCGGCTGTCACGAAACGACGATTTCGCTGCCTGGAACAGCGATTTATTGGCCATCGCGGGCTTTGCGGAATATTTTTAGTTTTCTCAACTTTTTACAATTTTTTTGATTTTTTCATTAAAAATTTTTCTAAATTATATTTATATTTTTAATTTTAAAAAACTTTGTGAATGTCAATGGAACTGGAACAACAACCCAACAAACGGGTCAGCGAACCATGCTTGTATTTGTATCTGTATCTACATTTGCATATACATAAAAAAAAATGTTTTAATCTTTCGAAGATACTGATCAATTCACATTTTACGTGGGTATGAATCCTTTGTGTTAATATTCAATCCACTTGATTACATGCATTTTTTTCTCAAGAAACGGATTACAAGTGGTGGTTGAGTATTGGTTATATATTTCAGTAACTGCAATGTATAGGGGAACCAAATTAACCAATCATACTGGTCACCAGTTACCATCTATAAAATAGAGAAAAGTATCGACACGAAAAATCATATCCATCAGAGAGCAACTTTCCTCAAGAAAGCTTAAAAGATCGATCAAGAAAAGTTTTGGGAAAGAAAGATACAGAAGAACAAAGGAAGAGATAGAATTCTAGAGCACATTCATTGTAATACATAGGAGTGATTGAGGAAGAATTCGATCATGCTTGTATTGTTTTGTATCTGGATTTGTAATCAATAAAGGATTGGTGTCTCCCTTAGATGTAGGTCGATTTTTGTTCTTTATCTTTTGCATCGTGTTTTCTGTTGATATTGCTACTGCCTATGCATGATTTCTTATGTTTCTGGAATTATTATGTCTCTCTGAATGTGTTGAGCGAAATATGATTAATACAGAATTTAGTCTGATAGTTCTTAATTTAATTAATATGACACAATCAAGAACCAAGAAACACATTCATATAGCCATCTGGAATGCATCATCACAGATTCTTGAGTACAGGTTCTTAGTTGAAACATAAAGGATTTCGAATTGAGTTCAAGAAAAAGGATTGTGAAAACATAACAATCGGCGCCGTCCGTGAAACGAAACTACGACAAGAGTTCTTGACTGAATCTTGATCCGAAATCATGACTACAAAGATTAAAGTTGCACGTTTTGATGGCAAAGGAGATTTTGGGTTGTGGCGTAGGCGAATGCACGCAATCTTGATACAGAAGAAGGTGGCAAGAGCATTCGATGGTGAAGGAAAATTACCAGAATCCCTCTCGGTTGATCAGAAACAAGATATGCTGGACATTGCATTCAACACACTCATTTTACATTTAGATGACAAATTCTTTGCGAGGTATCATTGGAAAAAAAATAGCTGCGGGAATATGGCTTAAATTAGAACAATTGTATATGACAAAATCTCTTCGAAATATGATATATCTAAAGGAAAAGTTGTTTGGTTACAAGTTGAATGAATCCGAGCCAGTTATTCAGAATTTAGATGAGTTTAATAGAATCATTCTTGATCTACGAATATAGAGATTGAGGTTGAGGATGAGGATAAAGCCATTATTGTGTTAAATTTTCTTCCCAAGTCCTATGGTACTTTTGTTGACACGATGAAGTATGCTCGAGAATCCCTATCATTTAGTGATGTTCAATCTGCCCTTAAATCTAAGAAAACAGAGAGCCTAAATGAGATTGGGACGAAGAATGTAGGCGATAGTCTGTTCACCAAGGATATGACTGATATATGTGAGGGATGTGGTAAAAACATGGGAAAGCCAAAGATGAAAACAAAGGACAACACGTGTTTTTATTGTCACAAGGAGGGACACTACAAGAAGCAATTTCATGAGAGAAAGACCTTGAAAATTCAGGAGGACATGCTGAAGCAGTAGCCATTGTGGACGAATCATATTATGTAGAGGTGCTATGTGTGACCCAGAAAGAAAATGATCAATTCTGGGTTTTTGATAGCGCGGTTGTACATTCCACATGAAACCAAATAGGTCATGGTTTGAATCCTTTAAACTTGTAAATGAAGAACATGTTGTACTTGGAAACAACAAAACCTGCAAAGTACTAGGCATATGAACCGTGAGAATAAGACTATCTGGTGGGGGTGGAGAATGTTTTGCATGGTGTTCACTATGTACCTGAACTTAGGAGAAATCTAATTTCTTTGGGGCTGCTTGATCAAACATGCTTTTCGTTCAAAGCCAAGGATTGAGTGATTACAATTTCTCGAGGTCCAAAAACCGTATTTAGAGGAGTCAAGAAAAGTGGTCTATATATTCTTGATGGAGTATTAAAGTCAAGGTGGAGGCTATGGAGAATGTATCAGGTGGATGTAGGACTGATATTGAGAGAGAACAACTTTTGGAAAGCAGGACTCAAAACCTACAGATACATTGGCCATGAAGTACAGGAAACCAGTTCAAGTTCAAAAGAAGATTTGGAGGAGAGTCTTTGAATAGCCAGTGAAACAGGAGCATGTTAAACTTGATGATATTGCCTTAATTGATAGCTCAACTGATAATGGTAATGAACCGGAACAACTCAAGATGGAGTTGAAATCAGTAGTGAACCGTTCGGGGAGAATGATCACTAGACGTAAACTCAAGAGTTTGGTCACCAAATTACAGATCTTTGGTAAAGCTAGAAAAGGAGTGAGACTGGTAGGTGAAACCGGTATCTTACAACCCTAAGAAAAGGAAAAAGAAGACACCAGTAGACATGATTGAATAAAAGACAAGGTGGAGAATTGTTATTGTTGTGTCTAATATTCAATCCACTTGATTACATACATTTTTCTCCAGAAATTGATTACAAGTGGAAGTTGAGAATTTGTTATATATTTCAGTAACTGCATGCATAGGGGAACCAATTAACAAATCATATTTGTCATCGGTTACCATCTATAAAATAGAGGAAAGTCTTGCGAAAATGTACACGAAAAATCATATCCATTAGAGAGCAACTTTCCTCAAGAAAGCTTAAAAGATCGATCAAGAAAAGACTTGGGAAAGAAAGATACAGGAGAGCAATGGAAGAGATAGAATTCTAGAGTGCATTCATTGTAATACATAGGAGTGAATGAGGAAGAATTCAACCAGGCTTGTATTGTTTTGTATATGGATTTGTAATCAATAAAAGATTGGTGTCTCCCTTGGATGTAGGTCGATTTTGACCGAACCAAGTAAAACCATTGTGTTCTTTCTCCTTTGTTTCGTGTTTTCTGTTGATATTGCTACTGCTTATGCATGATTTCTGTCTCTCTGGATGTGTTGAGCGAAAGTCACAGAGATTTGATTCATATGATCAATACAAAATTTAGTCTGATAGTTCTTAATTGAAGTGGTTAACATCACACAATCAAGAACCAAGAAACAAATTCATATAGTCATCTGGTGTGCATCATCACAGATTTTTGAGCACAAGTTCTTAGTTCAAGCATATAGGATTTCGAATTCAGTTCAAGAAAAAGGATTATGAAAACATAACACTTTGGCGTGTTGGCTTTCCATTTCAAGAGCCATCAAGGAGTTTTGACTTTGATACCTGCTTCTCTTAGCAGCAAATGCTGTGGGAAAAGATTGTAAGGTAAGAAATAGCAGCGTGAAACATGGTACAAGAAATGACGTGCATTTGATACGCATACAATACAACATTTTAAGAATCAAAATGGAATACAACAAAAGAATATGCATTTTGGCTAAATACAGAGAGGTAGGTATGACAGAAGATGAGGCAAAAACTGCTGGTAGAGCAGAGTCCGACCCTGAATGCAAGTAAAATACAATGGCACCACTTTGAGTTTTTTTTGCTTAAATGTAAGTCCTAACCTTGAAGGTCGAATAACTACAGACCCCTTACACTTGATGTTCTTTTATGATATCAGGTGTTTCTGCAGCTAAAGAAATTCCGTAGTTAGTAGTTAAGTTTCTGTAAGTGAGAATCAAATCCTTCAATTACCAAACAAACCAAGATGCACAGCGCTCTCTAATTTTCATATTCATGTGGCTTAATCGTAAGGAATGTTAATGTAATTTACGAGAACTAACAAGTACTTCCATCATTAGAAGCATTTACTGGCTTGGCAAAAATAATAATACTAATGGTAATAGATTTCACGTGTAAATAAATCTATAGAAACCAAAGGATGTATCAAAAGAAAACAAGATTCAGTAGACCAACCGTGGAGATGTTCGAACCAAGAAAACTTAACAGGTGGGTTTTGGCCCTTTCACGAGAAGAAGACGACGATCGAAGAAGACATGACTCGAAGTTATATAAAAAAAACTCTTGGAGAAGACTGATGCACGTGAGCAACCCGACTTGATTCATTCTATGGTTCATATAGTCAACCTCGATCCATTGTGATTCTCGATCCATTGTGATTAAATGTTTAGCAGTTGTTGTTGTTGAGTATAATTCAACTAAATTCCCAAAAATTTATTATATTTGATTTTTGTGCATTATATACCGACAAACAAAAATAAATAAAATATGCAAAATGTTGTGTATAGTGGGAAATTCTTTGGTACACCTGGTATACCAAATACCAATACATATACACGTTTACGTACATTGTGTTATGTGTTAGGCGTTTGAGTACACACAAGAATTTTCCGTGTATAGTTATATGGTCAATAGGTCCAGTTAGTTCAATAATTATAAATGACCTTATCATTATCACCACATGGCAAGGCAGCTCACAAACTATGGAAAAATGCATCCTGATTTAAGTACTAGCCGACCCACTATGCTGGTGGCTAATGTCAACACCAAATAGGGAACACAATATATATATATATACAGAAAAATAATTAAATACCAAAATGGCTGGGAGACCACCATGTACATAATCTTCTGACAAAGGACAACATCAAGATCAAGATCATTATTATATTGTGGACAACAAAATAAATTGAGATTGACTCTCTCATAAAGAAAATATTGAATCCAATAATTACATACAGATACTGAGATCTTGCCAGAAACTTGATAAACTTATAATATTCTGTTGAAAAATTTATATGATTCATTGGATATATAATTCTATTCTTAGTGGATTGTAAAATGATTCAGTTTCGGACAGTATTCTATGGATTCTATAATAACACAGGCATAAATTCGCTTGCTAGTGAGCATAAAAGCACGAGAAAGAGGGACAGATCTAAGAATTGGAGTGGGAGAGGCCATGTAAAGCAATTCTATATATTTTAAATGTGAAATTTGTATTTTAAAGAAATTTAAGTATAAAATATCCAAGCTATGAGTGGTTAAGTCTTCCACAACTAATAGCAGTGTAGTTTGGATATTATTAATTCAAATAAATTTTTTTTTGAAGAGATTAAATGAAATAATATGGAATTCCAAGTAGGGGTGGGCCCTAAGTCACATAAGTCGGATGCGGGAGCGGATGCGGATGCGGATGCGGATGCGTGAGTGCGTCAATTTGCAAAAAATTTGAGTGCGGGTGCGCCTTAATGCGCCTATTAAAAATTAATAAATAAATAAATATATATACATACACACTGATGAAATGAAGTTAAACATACATACTATACATCATATTTAACAAACTCACATCATTATTATATTATTTACAAATTTACAATATGAATTTCTTAACAACTTTGGTGTTTGCAGCTTTACCTTTCTTTAAAAAAACATTAAAATTAGATTTTATTGAAGAATCTAACATTTGCAGCTTTGCAAAATGTTATAGCCAGTGATACAACGTAATTTGAATCTTGTATTTGATCATTCGTCTAGTAAGAATTCTCCGAAAAATATATTGTAGAAATAGAAATGAAGTATTAAAGTTTTCTTTTATTTTAAGATATAAAATAACGAATTTGAAAAATGAAACCAAATTGTTCATATTTATTTCAACATGTTTGGTAATAGTATGAATTTAATAAAAATGACTCATATTATTTCCGGAGACTTATATTATTACTTTATTAAATGACTAATATAAACATTTAAATTAACTCAATAAAAATAAAAGTTTTATTTATAAAGTTCACTCTATTAATTTTCATGCAAAAAACTAAGATATCAAATTTATTATTATTTACTCCGCAAAAATGTTGTAAAATCACAGATTTATCATACTTTCTTTTATCACATATTTTAATCATTCATATGTTATTATGTCTTTTCATGATTCATTATCTATCTATTTACCATATAATATAATTTTCTTACCAACCCGAAATACCTAGAAACCATAAAAATTCATCTAAACCTAAAATCAATTTTTTTTTTTTATAATTACAAAAAAAAAAAAAAAATCGGAGAATTAAGGAGGATTAACAAGATTTAGTAACTTAGTGCGCGACTTAGTAAATCTTAATGCGCGAATTAGGAAATCTTAGTGCACGAATTAGGAAATCTTAGTGCGCGAACTAGAAATTCTTAAGTCGCCTTAATGCGCCGCACGCGCACCGAGTTCGCCAGTTCGCGGCCGGCGCGCCAGTGCGTGGAGGGGGGGTAGGAGGATTATGTGACTTAGGGTGGGCCTGCTTGGAAGGAATTGTGTGGTGAGGTAGGAGGCACTTGCACGCTCTATCCAGTCCCCCTCAATTTGCTCTATAAAACCACCCTTTCTTCTCCACTTCAACTCAACTTCAACACACACAAAAACAAGACCAAAAAACCCTCTATATTCGCTTTCAGGAAATCAGGGTTTCTTGATTAGCTTCGTTCAAATATTTAAAGAAGGAATTATGAAGATGAGTGGCAATTTTAAGAGAAGGATTTCAAGCAGAGGGCTTGGAGGAGTCCTTAGAGAGCAAAGGGCTAGGCTTTACATCATTAGAAGATGCGTTGTCATGCTTCTCTGTTATCATGAATGATGATCCAGCTTCTTCTTTTTTCCATTTTCTAGGGAGAAGACGATTTTTTTCTGGGTAGTTGGTTGTGCAAATAGGAAGGGGGAGGAGGATTTTAGTCTAAGTTTTTACAATTTTGTACTAATTACACCATAAGTTATGGATGGAATCAAATTGAAATTTATTGGTTTGATAGATCAGTTCTTGAATTTTGAAATTATTATTTTTGATTCATTTCTTGAATTTTTTCAACTGGTGTATGATGGTTTGTATCTTCCTTAGCTATTTCTTGCATAATTATTGAAACTTGATGAGCTAAATTATTGGAATTTGATGTGATTGAGCCAGGATAGCATCATTTTCTTGCTCAATTATTGGGATATGATGTGGTGAAATAGGATAATATATTGTATATTCGAATAAAAATAAATAAATTTGAATAAACTTTCTATAGCACATCAATCGAAGACCTTGAAAATAAATTTAGAAATTAGAAGTATAGTTTTCATTTGAATTTTCATCGTAGCAAGAACTAAGAACAAGCTCGATGAAGAAGAGTTGGAGTTTAGAGCTTGTGAGCCATATGAGGTCAAAGTTTCTCGCTTTAGTTGATTGTACACTTTGCATTCCAACTTGTTCATTTTCCTCTCTTGTCCCTTTTTCTTTTCTTTAAAAGTTGGTTCTGGTTGTGATGCAAGGACCCCATCTAATGTAAAGCATTAATTTCGGAAAATTTGAAATAAATTTATCCTGTAGCTAATTTATTTTTATCGATTTCATCATCTAAATCCTATTTTTGTTTTTTTCGCCCACCAATATTATTTATTTATCCTTAATTTAGATTCTTTAAATCTCCTATGGTATTCCACAAATTCTTTTATTACTTAATACTAAAGGCTAATTCCGCTCGCCGATGGCTTATAGTCCATCTGACATCGATCGACCCGAAGATCTCGTGTTCGAATCTCCGACCCCTAACCCTCAATAGTTGTAATAGTTACTAAAAAAAGGGTAATTCATCTTTACTAATTATTCTCTTCCAATGTGGAGAAGTTCTAATTAATTTTGTTTTTAAGAATATGACATATTTATTTGAAAAGGCAAAATGAAGAAATACATTTAATTATTTCCTGAAATCCTATCACAAATTTCCACATATCTTTGTCCAGAGAGTGATCGAAATATTGTACTTGAGCTATTGTACGATTTTAAAGATTTGAGTTACATAATTACCACTAGCTATATATTTTGTTAAAGAAAAAAAACCGTTTGATCCTACAAATCTAAAAGCCAGATTATGCTATCGTTTTAATAATTATTTAACCAAACTTCTTAGAGCAAAATCATTAAAGTTCCTAACATTTATATTAGTTTTGTAAAATATTACACCACCTTTTTGTGTCGATCAAACTCTATTCCAACCTTTCGGTATTGGTTGAAAGGGCAGGCTTCATAATTAAGAGTGTATTATCAAATCATTTTAGTAGTACGAACTAACAACGGTCGTTTAAACCATAATGACGAGTTAATACACAGTTAATTAAATAATAATACTATAATTACAGTTGTTAGGTTTTATTTTTAAATTTCCGTTTGTCTATCGTGATTAAAGATATAAATAGGTTGCCAGAATCATAAAATTTTTATTCAACGTAAGATAAGTGATCGCTTTATTTTTAAACAGAAAATTTCCAATCTAGCGATTTTAGACCGTAAGTGCACGGTGTCAAGTTTTAGTATAGATAGGAAGATACGGATTGTCGAACCCACAGGGACTAACAAGTAATTACCAAATAAGATTTCTTTTAACTATATTTAACCTACGATAATCAATTTATAATTAACGACTAATTAATTAAAATTAACTACTAATCCAACCAACTCAATAAAAGTAAACGAGAAAAATCCACTAGAGAAGATTATCGAGACTTTGGCTCACCAATGCAATCCCCTACAATTCTCGATTGAATATTCAAATATTTCTAAGGTGACGAGTTCTCCCACTTTATCTAATACACTCTCTAGAGCTATATTAAACCTAACACCGAATTGCAGTAAGTAACTCTCGTTCACTTATTTAACAAATTCAATGTTGCATAAGATCCATGAAAACTCATAGGTTTAAATTACTAGAATCTATGGCTATCACGCATGTATTTGATGTCATCTCTCGATCTCGGTCTTAAATCCATGGTATGAGTTATTAATTCAGTATCATAAAATCATCTCTCGATCTCAATTACGACACTAACATCATTCAAAGGTGATCAATTCTCTAAAAGCATGAAGAACATAAAACATACGCAAAGAACTATAAGAATTCAATCATTAAATCATCAAATCGAAGGTTCATAACAAAGGATCGCCTAGCCTCGATAAATAAACTTAGTTCAACACAGTAACATGAAAAGCAAAACAAAACTAAGAATTAAAGACAAAGAAGAACCCCGATGTCGACTTCGTTCGTAGGTCCTTGCTCCTTTTCTTGCTTCCTTCTCGATCGTCTCTTTTTATCGCCTTGTTGGGTTGTTCCAAATCCTAGGATGAATGGGTGAAGATGGATGAACGTTGAATGGTAGAAGGATGGAGGCTGGACATGAAGTGAAGGAAAGTGAGGGGAGAAGAAGGTGGAGGCGTGTATGACTGGTGGAGGGAAAGGATGAAGTGGACGTGTGGTTGGGTTTTGGGTGAAGAAGAAGAAGAAGTTTGGATGGTGAATGGGTGTATGGAGGTGTGGAGGCTTTTCCTAGGGTTAAAAATCTGATGTTTGGGTTGTAATTTTCGTTTGTAATATATAGGGGAAGGAAATCAAGGACTTCCTTGTTGGAAACAAACTCTATAAGGAAGTTTTTTTAATGAAAATTCATTCCACCGATCGATCCGGACGAAGTGGCCGATCGATCGAGCCTTCCAGTAAGAATTTCGTGGCTTTTTCTGCCCGTCTCGATCGATCGGAAATCCTTGTTCGATCGATTGCCCTTCACAGTAAGTTTCTTCGCCTTTTTCAGCTTCTGACGAGTTTCGTATTTTGGCCGTAACTTTCTCATAAGAACTCTAAATTTGATGAATCAGCTGTCCACGCGAAGATAATAGAAAGTTCTACAACTTTTATATGGACCACATTTCCAAAAAATGGCTCGAACATATAGTAATATGAGAGAAAGGAGCAACATGTGTCTTGGATTCTGGTTTTTTCCTCTTTTCTTCAACTTTATTCATTTTTTCATCATTTTAGCTTGATTTCTCACCTTTCCCTACATTTCAACATTGATTCCTGAAATAGAGAAATATATACCATAAACCATAAGATATTCCAAGAATCAACACGAAAACATGTACATATCATCGCCTAAAAACGCGTAATATTCAACCCTATCAACTCCCCCAAACTTATCACTTAATCGTCCTCGATTAAGCATTAAGATCATAAGGTAGAGTTCATTCTTGATATTTGAAACAATTATTTCATGACTTGCTTATTCTCAGAAATCTCATGCACATATACAAAAGTTGACAAGACATGTTTTCTCCTAAATCAAGTAACACATCTCAAAATCGGAACGTGTGTGTGTGCTCTTGTCAATCTCAAGTTTCATGCACATATTCAAGATCAACTCATGCTAATCAACTCAAAGTCGAGATTATCATCAAGCATCACATAGGCCTATTTTCAAACAACTTCTCCACTAATGATAGTTACTCCCTAGACTTGGATCAAAAGGACTTTTTAAGCTTGTAATGTAAGGCCTTTGGTGTTGGCTTCAAATAAAAGATAGGATAAGCGCAAAGAAGAGAGTATAATCATTTGCAGTTCAAATTTTTCGCACACATCGAGCTTCTCTTCTTTTTCTTTTATAGCCTTGGCCACTTTGGGTCTTATATGTTTCTTTTTTTTCTTTTCAAGGCTCTTTCTTTTTCTTCTTTTCTTTTTCTCATTCATCAATATTTTTTTATAAGCTCATCAAAATATAACAATTCAAGTGCATCGAATGATATTCATTATACTCCCTTAGGGTAAAGATAACTTTTTTCATTTAGGCTCAAATAAGGGTAAGTATAACGAGTTTGCCAAGAATGTCGAATGGGGTCTAATTATATGCAATGCATATACCATTCTTTTTCAATAAAGCTCAAATGGGACACTAGGGATTGATATGAATCATGGTAAGCTTGAAAGGCTCAAACGTGTCAAAGATCGCCTAGATCATTTCCAAGTCGAGTTTGTAACTATAAAATTTCGCTTCAAAGTGTCATCATCAAATAAGTTCTAGGATAACTCTAAGATGCTCAAGACAAATCATCAAGTTCACAACAATTATCACTATTCAACATGCAATCCACAAGATCATGACTCATTGTGCTCAAAGTATTCCTCATTCTTGACATGCTAACTCAAATTAGGATATTCATATACAAGTCCAATCACAAATCAAGTTCATATGCATAGTGAGATCAAAATCCTCATTGAATAGTCACTACTATAATTCATTCTTTTCTCAAGTTTGAACTCATAAAAAAAGTTTTTTTAGCTCATAATAATCGGACGATTCAAGTGTCATTTAAGCACACAACATGTGGTTAAAACAAGTAAATCATGCAAGCTACTACTCCCCCAAACTTAAATCAAACATTGCCCTCAATGTTTAAAAGAATCAAAAGGGAAACAGTGAACTCCCCTGATCAAGACGCTTGCATGAGGGTTGAGGAAGATTCGCTTTTGAAAGCTCCATTGTTGTAGGGTTCATCGCTCCAACTGAGTACCTAGCAAGAGAAGAATGCATATGGTAAAATATTCAACTTGAGAGATAAACAAAACTAAAATGAAAACTGAAAAATAAAACAAAACTAAATAACAAAAGGATACGCTTGGGTTGCCTCCCAAGAAGCGCTGATTTTTAGTCGTCGGCTTGACCATCAGAAGCAACCATCAAAGAGCGGCTGCCGCCCATAGTAAGTATCATATGATACCACTAATGGATCTTCATTCAATATGCCCTCAAGATTGGCCATATTGTAACAATGTAAGCTCGTCGCTCCAACAACATTCGTCTTTAAATGGCAGGCATGGGAGAATGATTCTTGATTTGGCTTTGCATTTTGGAGGATGTAGTGCGGTGAAGTTGGCATCGATGGAAAATAAGGATCCACATATGGCATAGAACATGTCTCCATCGATGGGCTCAAATCAGAATCTTCGCAAGTCTCTTCGTTCTCCAACATCACACTCGATTCATCTTCATATGGGAACTCCTCGGATGACATCTCTGAAGTAGGCTCAATCTCTTGAAGAGGCTCAAGTTCCTTTGAATCTTCCACACTAGGAGGATCACTCCCCCAAACTTGGTTGGTTGAGTGATCATCATCATATAACCAAACTCGATTCGTCGCCTCTTGATTTGTAGCCCTCATCTCTTCCTCTTGGCAGCTAGTTGAAATTGTTTCCATGAGGACCGCCATTTGCTGCTCCAGGTGACGCATAGAGTTGGTTTGGCACTCCAAACTGTTCTCAGTTGAGGCCATGAATCTTATTAAGGTATCCTCTAAATGAGTCGTGACGTCTGCAAAACTATCTCTCATTTCTTCGTGATGTTCAAATAGTTGGGGCATATCATTAGGGTAGTGAGGCTCCGGTGGGTATTGGTGACTCCAACCTCGTAGTGAAGGATCACAATACCAGTGATAATCGAAGTCCGTCATATCATTGAACAGGTGTAACACACTGTCCTCATCTCTTTCAACCAAAGGACTTCCAGTTGCCAGTGCTCCGCTCAATACCCATTCTCGTGTCTGTGCCTCCAACCCTTTGAAGAAATATTGCATGAGAGTATAGTTCGAAAAGTTGTGATACCGGAATGTGTTGGCCAATTCATTGAATCTCTCCCAAACAGCGTAGAACGGCTCGGAACGTTGTTGGGCAAAGCTTGTGAAGGCTTTTTGATGTAGCATCTCCAAGTACCTCACAAGACAAACAAAACAAAAACAAAATAAATATATATAATTTTTTTTCTTTTCGAAATAAATAAACAAAAATGGTTAAATTACAGTCAAAGAACCTAGTATGATATTACTAAAGTTAGTCCCCGGCAACAGCGCCAAAAACTTGATCGCTTTATTTTTAAACAGAAAATTTCCAATCTAGCGATTTTAGACCGCAAGTGCACGGTGTCAAGTTTTAGTATAGATAGGAAGATACGGATTGTCGAACCCACAGGGACTAACAAGTAATTACCAAATAAGATTTCTTTTAACTATATTTAACCTACGATAATCAATTTATAATTAACGACTAATTAATTAAAATTAACTACTAATCCAACCAACTCAATAAATGTAAACGAGAAAAATCCACTAGAGAAGATTATCGAGACTTTGGCTCACCAATGCAATCCCCTACAATTCTCGATTGAATATTCAAATATTTCTAAGGTGACGAGTTCTCCCACTTTATCTAATGCACTCTCTCGAGCTATATTAAACCTAACACCGAATTGCAGTAAGTAACTCTCGTTCACTTATTTAACAAATTCAATGTTGCATAAGATCCATGAAAACTCCTAGCTTTAAATTACTAGAATCTATGGCTATCACGCATGTATTTGACGTCATCTCTCGATCTCGGTCTTAAATCCATGGTATGAGTTCATAAAATCATCTCTCGATCTCAATTACGATACTAACATCATTCAAAGGTGATCAATTCTCTAAAAGCATGAAGAACATAAAACATACGCAAAGAACTATAAGAATTCAATCATTAAATCATCAAATCGAAGGTTCATAACAAAGGATCGCCTAGCCTCGATAAATAAACTTAGTTCAACACAGTAACATGAAAAGCAAAACAAAACTAAGAATTAAAGACAAAGAAGAACTCCCGATGTCGACTTCGTTCGTAGGTCCTTGCTCCTTTTCTTGCTTCCTTCTCGATCGTCTCTTTTTATCGCCTTGTTGGGTTGTTCCAAATCCTAGGATGAATGGGTGAAGATGGATGAACGTTGAATGGTAGAAGGATGGAGGCTGGACATGAAGTGAAGGAAAGTGAGGGGAGAAGAAGGTGGAGGCGTGTATGACTGGTGGAGGGAAAGGATGAAGTGGACGTGTGGTTGGGTTTTGGGTGAAGAAGAAGAAGAAGTTTGGATGGTGAATGGGTGTATGGAGGTGTGGAGGCTTTTCCTAGGGTTAAAAATCTGATGTTTGGGTTGTAATTTTCGTTTGTAATATATAGGGGAAGGAAATCAAGGACTTCCTTGTTGGAAACAAACTCTATAAGGAAGTTTTTTTAATGAAAATTCATTCCACCGATCGATCCGGACGAAGTGACCGATCGATCGAGCCTTCCAGTAAGAATTTCGTGGCTTTTTCTGCCCGTCTCGATCGATCGGAAATCCTTGTTCGATCGATTGCCCTTCACAGTAAGTTTCTTCGCCTTTTTCAGCTTCTGACGAGTTTCGTATTTTGGCCGTAACTTTCTCATACGAACTCTAAATTTGATGAATCAGCTGTCCACGCGAAGATAAGAGAAAGTTCTACAACTTTTATATGGACCACATTTCCAAAAAATGGCTCGAACATATAGTAATATGAGGAGAAAGGAGCAACATGTGTCTTGGATTCTGGTTTTTTCCTCTTTTCTTCAACTTTATTCATTTTTTCATCATTTTAGCTTGATTTCTCACATTTCCCTACATTTCAACATTGATTCCTGAAATAGAGAAATATATACCATAAACCATAAGATATTCCAAGAATCAACACGAAAACATGTACATATCATCGCCTAAAAACGCGTAATATTCAACCCTATCAATAAGTATATTAAATTATATTTATATAATCTCGATTAATTTATTATTATAGAAAACAATAATCCTATTTAATTAATATGCATGTCTTCAACCAAATATGTAAACTACTCAGTTTTGTTGGCCAGCCATACTAACTAACTCAGATTGTCGGGGGAACAGGTAGGAAGATTGATAAGAGAATGATTTAATACTTTTGGAGGAAATTAAATAAATGATCCCATATAATACGAATATTTATAATAGTAGTTCAAAACTTTTAGTACAAAACATAGTCCCAAAAAAATTATATTTTAACAAAAATAGCTTCACATAAATGTTTTTATCAAATGTAGTTCCGCAAAAGAAGAAAAAATATATTAATTTTTCAATTTAGGGGATAAAAGAGATCCATTACCTGATATAAAAGCATTCCATCCTAATTACGTCCTATATAGGCGGTGGCCGAGTTTCTTCATATCTTGATCTTAAATTCCAACACACTGACATTACGCCTAGAAATATTTTTTTTCCTTTTCATGTGAGTTCAGCTATTGTATTTGACTTTATGGATATATAGCTGCAAATAATTCGAAAAATTTCCAAGCTTTTAGGATTAATCTACATCGAAATTATTAAGCTCGAACAAGTTCAAGAATTTTTTGTGCTAAATTCATACAAAAATAATAATTTAATTTATTCAACAGGTCGGGTGACTAATCAAATTTTAAAAAAACATTACAATTTTGTGCTAATAAATGAAAAATATTTTGTCTATTTTACAAACTCCACCATATAAATTCCCTAAAATATATACCTACAACTACATATGACAAAAAAATTAAAACATGCCCTCAAAATATAAAGAAAGGGCAAAAATATAGAAAAATTAAATTTGAGGACATTATTTAGAGAAAGAATGAACTGGACAAGTGTAGAGGAAGTTGGGAATGAGTCCAAATTGGCGAATATGATATGAACATGGTTGGCACAGAACAATGAAAACAATGAAGCAGTACCCCGACATAATATGCGATGAGTCAAAAGAGCAGCCTTATCCTTACCCACACTCCCTTTCCCCTTCTCATCTACTCTTTAGTTTTTATCATTGTGTCTACGTGTGTGTGAATGTACACCAATGTCACGTCATCCTCAATTGTTAGAAAATTTGCCAGCTAAACAAATATAAAGTTCGGGTCAAATTAACCCGAACATATATTCTAACATGTCCGAGTTCTGCTCACTTCGACTAATATTTGACTTATTCGACTCATATATATATTATAGAGTCGATTATTGGATGGAATGAACCCCACGTAATTTCACATCATCTAAATGTTATTATATCCACACACAGTAGTGTTACTCCTGTGTAGCGGTTTAGGATATAATTTCCTAAATAGAGAGAGTACTCTTCTTTCTCATCTGGGTGTTATATTGGTTGAATATGTAGCGGTTTTCCTACGAATTAACATAAACTCATAAAAATTCTAGCAAATAAAATCCCATAAATTTCTACGGAGGAAAAATTGAAAAATTGTTGTTTTTATATTTATGCTAGTCCTAAAAAATTTCCTTCTTGATGTTGCATAGCCTCTTGTATTTAAGCGCATAATTTATATAAAAAAATATATATCGACGTTAGTTTTACTTAACCAAGGAGGTGCATTTGGAGTTGCAAGAGTGAGTAAAAGTATAAAAAAAAATAAATAAAAAATCATAAGAATATGTAAACAAAATGCATATTCTATCGTGCTATTGCAGTAGAATCAGATTCTAGCAATGTTTTCAAAATCATGGAGGGTTTGTGCCTATTTTTTCACTCAAACAGTGTATCTTCATCTATGTTTGAAGGCAGGTTCCCTTACTTGACCCTAATATGGACTGATTGATTTGAGGGGACCTGGATCGGCTCCGATATCTCTGCACATTTATGGTCCTGGTCTTGTGATTGTCGGTGATTCCGGTTACCCGCTCGCCTTTATGTGACGCCCTTTATCGTTGTGTTTTCCTCAGTGTATTTCCTTGGTGTTTATCTTTGTTCGTGTCTATGGGTTGTATAGCCATGTTTGGGCTTGATCTTCGTTGTCCCTGTTTACTCTTTTAATATGTTATTAGTTACTTTTCAAAAAAAAAAAATTAAGTAAGAGTTTTTTTGTTTAGTGTAAAGAATAATACTCGTGTGATCAAACGCTTACCGCTTTACTAAAAGTTATAGCTAGTGGTAATGGTACAACTCTAATCTTTAAATAGTATAGCAGCCTAAGAGCCACACTTTGATCGCTCTCCAAGCATGGATAATTATTGCGCTCCAACAATCTCACTCCCAATAATTGCACTACTTGCAACTCATGAGGATCGAACACGCGACCTTGACTCTGATACTAATTGTAGGATCAAAAGCTTGCTGTTTTACCAAAAGCTATAGCCCGTGGTAATGGTGCAACTCTAATCTTTAAACCGTATAGCAGCCTAAGTGTCACGTTTCGATCGCTCTCTAAGGAGGGACAATTATTGCACTCCAACAATACCTACTCTTGTCCTAAATTAACATTCAGGTCGACGGATGCATATCCATTGCCGTGAACTATACTTTATTTTCTTGTAGAACATTGTTCCTGTTATAGCGAGGTTGCTATGGATATTAATTTGTTGATTTCTACAGTTTTTGAGAAATTCTCAGATTGAAAATGGGATTTTTATTCAGGACCCATGGTCCAGGGCAAGTTATCTGATCTAGCAACTTCGACCCATCATCTTGTTAGGAAAGGCCTGAGTTCATTTAGTTGCAATATCAAGACGATATATAGCCTAAATCATGGGGGACTTTAATTTTTAGCCCAACTTCGACCAAGTGTTTTGCAATAATTAATTGCTTAAGTGATTTTCACTTCAAAGTAAAGACATTGTTTACCAGGCAACTGTTTCCCAAAAACTGAAGACTTGAGTTGGATGTGAAAAGTTGAATCCATTTTTTACTTCAGCCAAATTATTCTAGAAACTTAAAATGAAGCTAGAGAGTAAGAGTGGATATTAGGAACAAGTTTGGCACATATGGGAGATCAAGATCAAAAACATACATGTTCAGATTTCGAACATCTACATTAGCAATTAAATGCCAAATAATCTCCTGTTCAGAAGGATCGAGGCTTACAGCATAAGAAGATATAGAAATAATAGACAGCATCAAAAAGGATAAGGTTAATGAAAGGGCAGATGAACATTCTTGGTAGGAAACCTAAAGTGGGTAAGACTTGTAATAACGATGAAACATCTCTTTACAAGGGGGAAATACGATCCCATTTAAAATGACCAAAACCACCAGAAAGCAGTAGCATATTTCTCTCAAGTGTGTTTCATCATTCATGCGTCTTATTTATTTATTTATTAACAAGCCCGAATTAGCTAGAGAGGTTCGCAAGCAAACGTAGATGATCCAGCATATCAATTATCTAGTTTTATCATTCATATGCACAACAAAGCTCGACTATGATCCAACGAAGCCAACATTGAATCAAAAGAACAACTAGCGACTGGTATAGAGAAAGAACAGATAGGGCACGTTCCAACCTTTGCAAAGAATTTTTAAAGCCTCTTTTCCCGGAAACCTTCCAGTATAATATCCAACAAGACAAAACTCAACACAAGAGATGTTGTTGGTGTTTTTTCCCTTAATGCAGAACATTTCCTATTTAACCAACCTTCTCTAGGATAGTGTTATTTCGCAATATCGATCGATCGTAAGAACAGAAGACCGTTCTTTAACGAGAATGACAACTGTCGTGGGCTAAAACAAATGTACAACTATAACACCGTATTTTATGGAATCTCGATGATTTCATCGCAAAGAAAGAATTGATCAATTTTTTTTTTCAAATTATCTAATTATGCTATAATAACCGTGATCATTCCATGAATATCAATATCAATGGAATTAGAACAAAAAGTCTTCCATGGGCGAACCACGATCCATCTAGAGTGAATGTTGCTCGCTGGAGGGCCTTCCTTAGATGGTGCTAGTTTGTCAATAGGATCCGCCACGGGCTGCTCAAGGGCGGGTGCAACCGAGGTTTTCTTATTTGGGCATCGAAGGTTAACTTAGTAAATTTGTAAATTTAGATAGATTATACAGGTGTCAGTGGGAATTGAAACCGGACGTGAATTTGCGGTTATTTATTTAAATAATTAAAAAATATTTAACAAAATAATCTAAAATATAAAAATTTAATAAAATGATTCAAATCGGCAACTGAGTTGGCGTCTTCAGTAAAAGACGCCAACCCAATTGACGTATCCAACTTTGACATGTCCAAGACACATCAATCAAGTTGGCATGGCCAATTTCCAAAACATTGGTCACGCCAATTTCAATTTTTGTTTCTTTTTTTCTAAATAAAAAAATTAATTTAAAATAAAAATACAATAAAAATGCGCACAACTCATAAATCAACTGAATATGATTAGTCGAAATTGACTGATGTATTATTTTATGTTTTTTTTCTTTAAAATAAGTTTGTTTTGAGTTGGTGTATAAGTGAACGTAAACCAGGTATATAAAATCATTTTCGGCTGTAGGGGATGTCGCATGTTTGAAGACATTGACCCAGTTAAATGGTACTGCTGGTTGGAGATTTCCTAATTCTTGAACTGAATAAAAATATAAACCACCATAAAAGCATTTCCCGGCATGGCCGTCGCGGAATATTTGTATACATTTTCAACATAAAATTTATATAATTACTTCATCACATTTCTCATAACAATTGATAATGTGAAACACAGCACATGATTCCACTTCAAACCAACGAACGGATGCAGCATCCTCGTTACCTGTGATGAGGTAATTATAATTACTAAATTTATCTTTTTCGAATTAGAGTAATGCCTCATTACGGGGATGCTGCATCCGTTCGTTGGTTTGAAGTGGAATCATGTGTTGTATTTCACATCATCAATTGTTATGAGGGAGGTGATGAGGTAATTATATAAATTTTATGTTGAAAATTTATACAAATATTCCGCGACTGTCATGCCGGGAAATGCTTTTATAGTGGTTTATATTTTTATTCAATTCAAGAATTAGGAAATCTCCAACCAGCAGCATCATTTAACTGGGTTAGTGTCTTCAAACAGGCGACATCCCGTACATCCGAAAAATGTTTTTATATACCTTGTTTGCGTTCAACTTATACACCAACTCAAAACAAACTTATTTTAAAGGAAAAAAAACACAGAATAATACACCAGTCAATTTAGACTAATCATATTGAGTTTATTATGAGTTGTGCGCAAACCAAGTCCATACAAATATTGGACTTATATATATTTTTATTTTAAAAAGAAAAAAAACAAAAACAAAAAAAAATAAAAAATAATTGAAGTTTGCGTGGCCAACTTGGTTGGCGTGTCTTGGACACTCCAACCAATTGGCGTATTCTACTGAAGACATCAATTTAATTGGCGTTTTGAGTTATTTTATTAAATTTTTATATTTTAGATTATTTTGTTAAATATTTTTTAAATTAAAATTATTTAAATAAATCACCCCGAGTATTTGGGTCATCTACCGTTTATCATACTCGCGTTTCTATTGCCAATTAGTCATTGACAATTACAAGTCGCACTTTGCGAAAGTCGTCAATACCATCACAATACGAAGCCGACCCGGAGAACAAACTCGGTCACCTATTCGAGACGGGCCATTGTTCCCACACCTCCGCCACCATGAGCAGCGCCAAATCCCGCAACTTCCGCCGACGTGGCGGAGATGACGATGAAGAAGAAGGCTCTGCCACCATGTCTACCACTACCACCACCAAAAGTAAGGGCACTTCTTCTTCCGTGACGAGGCCCCCTTCGGCCGCCTCTAAACCTAAGAAAACATCCACACCAATTGCTAAGAGCCTCCTTTCCTTCGCCGACGACGAAGATTCTTCGGAATCTCCGTTCTCTAGTCGCTCTTCCAAACCCTCCTCTTCCTCACGCTTTACCGGCAAATCAGCTCATAAGCTTACCTCCTCGAAAGACCGAAGTGCCCCTCACCCTCCACCGTCTTCTCTCCCCTCTAATGTTCAGCCACAAGCCGGAAGTTATACAAAAGAAGCCCTTTTAGAGCTCCAGAAGAATACTAAAACCCTCGCCGCTCCAGCCCGTAATAAACCCAAGCCCGAATCTGAACCTGTGATAGTTCTGAAAGGTTTGGTGAAACCCGTTATTGCAAGCGATTTTGATTCTGAAACTGCAGGAAAAATTCAAGATTTTGAAGATAATGAAGTGAGTTTGAACAAGAAGAGTGAAAGTTTAACCGTGGAGAGAGATGATGCATTGGATTTGGCTCGGCTGGGAAAACTTGGGTTGGGGAAGGGTTTGAGGGAGGATAAGGAAGTGATTCCTGATCAGGCCACAATAGAGGCAATTAGGGCAAAGAGGGAGAGGCTAAGGAAAGCTAAGGCTGCGGCGCCAGATTATATTGCATTAGATGGAGGGAGTAATCATGGTGCGGCTGATGGTTTGAGTGATGAGGAGCCAGAATTTATGGGGAGAATTGGTTTCTTTGCGGAGAAAGTTGATGGTGATAAGAAAGGCGTGTTTGAAGATTTTGAGGACAGGGCTATGCCAAAAGATAGGGCCCTTGAAAGTAGTGATGTGGAGGATGAGGAGGATAAGATGTGGGAGGAAGAACAGGTAAGAAAAGGGTTGGGAAAGAGGCTAGATGATGGTGTTGTGAATCAAGGAGTGGGCGCTACTGCTAGTGGTGTTGGTAGCATGCAACACGGCGCTGTTGATTTGCAACCAAGTTTTGGATACTCGGGTGTTGGATCTGGTGGGATGTACCCTCCAATGCAGAATGTGGACGGCAGTACTTATAGTTGTATTGGAGGAGCAGTTGGAGGATTATTTGGTCCCGATGTAATGTCTATATCTATTCAGGCTGACCTTGCGAAGAAAGCTTTGAACGAGAACTTGAGGAGGGTTAAGGTACATAGTGTTGATTGTATGTATTTCTATGTTTTCTGTTTCTAATCTGAAGATATGTAACACATTTAGGTCATTTTTTGGTTATATAACATTTGCTTTGCCATTTGGATTGTGTGATTATATGAACTTTTAACTATGTAATTGAAGGTATGATATCTTCTTTTTCAGGAATCTCATGGTCGAACTATGGTGTCATTGGCAAAGAACGAAGAAAATATATCTTCCTCGCTGCTTAATGTCACTACCCTGGAGGATTCTTTCTCTGCCGCCGGTGAGAAGTTCCTCTTTATGCAAAAGATTCGTGACTTTGTTTCTGTTTTATGTGAGTTTTTGCAGGTACGAATTATTTTAATTATGGATTTTGTTTTGTTTTTGTTATAATATTAGTTGATTGAAACGCCTACCTTCTAAGATTTTGTGTCAATGTATTGTTCTTGTTTCATATGTCGCGAAGTATGGGCTTTGGCTTCGTCAGTCATTACAAATACATACCCATTAAATTCTCAAACATGACAAAATTTAGTACGAGGGGATATCTCACACCGGTTTTTTTCGTTCTTAGTTTGAGGGGATTGTATTATACCTACTCTGAATTTGCTCTGTGGAATGCCATGATGTCATGATAAATATCTAAGAGAAAATTGCTGCGACTTGGTTTAGTCTTCTTAGTTTACAGTTGGGAAACTGTATTGCATCGACTGCAACCTTGAAATTGTTACCCTAGATGTTGAATATTGGATATTTGGATCAGTGATTGGTTTATTTAAGTTGATTTTTGTTAATTTTTTCCCTTGTAGCTTTTAAGATTTCTGCCTTCACCTCAATTGTTCTTCCTCAGATTTTCTGTTTCTCTAATTTTTTTCTGCATTTAGAGATAGAGTGGGATGGGTGGAGGAAGGAAAAGCAATTATATGTTTGCTGCCTCGCAGTAATATTTGCCTGCCCTCTTGTCTATCACCTAAGTGCATTAATCTTGAATTTTTTTATCTTTTCAAATTTCAAAAGTATCAATGCAGAATCTAAATGTTGACTGGGCTATTGTTAGAGTGCAACAAATAAAAACTGCTGCATTTCGTCTAATCTCTTCTGAATAGAAAAGGGTGAAAATTCTAGGGTACCAGCAAGGGGAATATCGTTTTTAGCCAAGCTGCTTATCAATTTTGATCTTTTGCATTTGGCTTGGAGGTTTTTTTAATATTGGAATGCAAATCTCTTCGATATATGAGTCAAATTCTTATATTAGTGGAGCAAAGCGATCCTGCATGAACGTAGGCCCAAAATTCATGAATATATACAAGCAAGACTTTTAGTTGGTTAATAAAACATCAGTAATATTTCAGTAGTTGACTATTTCCCCTTCGACTCAAAGATAACTTATTGGTGTTCAATTACTGGACAAGTCAGTTGACGTAACATATACTATTCAAACCGTTTGGTTTACTTAACCTTGCATGCTGTTGTATGATTTACATAATCGGTTGATGCTTGTGCTGTGTGTACTTTGTTGCAAGTTGGCCTATATTATCTAACTTGTTTCTTGCATCGTGACTAATAGGGTTGGCTTTATTAATGCCAATTTTTTCCTGTCTTGTAGCATAAAGCTCCTTTCATTGAAGAACTTGAAGAACAAATGCAAAAACTTCATGAAGAACGGGCAAGAGCCATTGCAGAAAGAAGAGCGGCAGATAATGACGACGAAATTCCTGAAATAGAACAGGCTATAATTGCGGTACGTGCAGAATTTCGTAAAGGAGGAAGCAATGCAGCAAAAGTAGCAGCAGCAGTGACTGCATCTATTAATTCTAGAGCCTTTAAAAATGCACCAGTAGAGCTGGATGAACTTGGTAGAGATTTGAATCTTCAAAAACGAATGGATATGACAAGGAGATCTGAAGATCGACAAAGACGAAGAGCCAAATCCGACTCTAAAAGAAAGTTGGCCATGGAAAATGTTAATTTTTATTCACAAATGGAAGGAGAGTCGAGCACTGATGAAAGTGATAGTGAGAGCACAGCGTATGAGTCAGCCCGTAACCAATTGCTTCAGGTTGCGGATAAAATTTTAAGTGATGCAGATGAAGAATATTCTCAATTTTCAACAGTGGTAGAAAGGTTCGATCGATGGAAGAAAGTTTATGCATCAAGCTATTGTGATGCTTATATATCATTGAGTATACCTTCTATATTCTCTCCCTATGTGAGACTGGAACTTCTGAAGTGGGATCCACTACATGAAGATGCAGATTTTATTGATATGGCATGGTAAGTACCTTCGTCAACAATTGATGTAATATTTTGGCCTGGAAAGATCATTGTACAAGTGCTTAGGTATAACAGGCAGATAAATGAGGCATCTTTGTCATTTTACCTAATTTAGTTAACAATTTTGAGTCTTTAACTAATCACTTTGCCTATATATGCAGTAACTGCTCCTTGTTTAACGCTTTTTATATTCACAAATTTCTTCTATTCCTTCTCTCTTCCAAAAGTGTCCGTTGACATCAGAAAGATTCTTTGCCATGCTATTATGATACTTGATAATTATTGGTTATACATTATGTCCTCCCAAAAAGTCCTCTTTAGAGAATCAAGTGTTGGTAGGTGCTGAATCCTAATTATGCAAGTTGATAACATTTCATATTTTTCTGCCCATGTGTTTTTATGTATTTCTTTGTATTCCAGGCATTCGTTGCTATTTGATTATGGTGTACCTGGAAACGAGATTAGGAACGGCAGGGATGTTTCTGAGGCTGAGGCTGAGGCCGATGCTGATGCAAATCTTATTCCTGTATTGGTTGAAAAACTTGCAATCCCTATTCTGCACCATCAGTTAATTTCTTGTTGGGACACACTTAGTACCCTCGAAACAAGTAATGCTGTATCTGCTATGAACTTGGTCATCAGATACGTGGATCACTCCAGTTCGGCTCTTGCGGACTTAGTAGCTGTGCTTCGTGATCGTCTAACTAATGCTGTAGCTGATTTGATGGTGATGTTGCTTAGTTAGAATTGATTTCGATATTTGTTTCGTGAGACTGTCACTTAAATTGTTTCTGAGACGATTTATTCTCCTGTGATTTTTAAATTGTAGGTCCCAACGTGGAGCCCGCTTGAAATGAACACAGTATCAAATGCAGCTCGAGTAGCAGCATATAGGTTTGGTACCGCAGTTAGATTGATGAGAAACATATGCTTGTGGAATAAGATTCTTTCTAGGCATGTGCTGGAGAAGATTGCTCTGGATGAACTTTTGTGCGGCAAGATTCTTCCCCATCTTCATATGATACATTCTAATATTCATGATGCAATCTTCCGAACAGAGAGAGTCATTGCGTCAATGAATGGCGTCTGGGCGGGTCCGAGTGTTACAGGGGATAGGAGGTATGATAAATCTGGTAAACTCAGATTTGCTTTAGGCCTTTTTCCAAATTGTTAGACTGGATAACTTGTCAAGATTGTTCGTTTTTATAGCAATATCCTTTTTTTTGTGGCATTGTAGTCGAAAGTTGCAGGCTTTGGTGGACTACTTGTTGCTGATTAGAAAAACACTGGAGAAAAAGGTAGGCTCTGGCAACATGGAAACGGAAACCGGTAAACTCGCTAGACGGTTGAAGAAAATGCTGGTGGAGCTGAATGAATATGACCACGCAAGAGCGTTATCGAGAACGTTTAATCTGAAAGAGGCACTCTGATCTTGTTTCTCAAGGCCTCTACAATTTTTGACAATAGTAAGATTATAATTATGTCTTCTTCCTCTATTGGTAATTCTAAACACGGCCCATGTACTTGTACCAAGAACGCTTAACCGAGGTCCTTGACAGAGTGTATCAATGGTTTTTATTGAATTAGTCAAACTGTTATGCAGCTGTGTTCTTGTTTGGAAGCAGTTTCATGATTTTATTTGATCTGGTTGTGCCGTTGTCGTGTTCTATCGGACGAAGAAGGGAAGTTTAAGAAAAATTGTTCAATCTCGATTTTAGTATATGTTCAGTATAGCAAGATCGGCCATTTGTGAGATTGTGTATTAATTAATTAATTTTCTTCAATAAAGACCACGCTATAAACAACCAACAACTGATGGTAGCATTGATGGATCCATTGAAATTTTTTTTTTTTTTCCGTAATGTATTATGTATGTCTTATATTATATCGGAGAATGTATATGGTAAGGTTCGATTTTCTTTACATGAGATAATATTTGATGTAAGAAGCTTCCTCTCATGCTTACTTTGGCAGATTTGAGTTCGAGTTATGCTTGGCCACAAAATTTGATTTCACCCCTCCCACTTAAAATAATTAATAATGATAATATTTGATATAAGATATCACATAATGAAAGATTTATTGGTTTAATCATGCTACAACACAATGAAATTTCTTAGTGATGCTTTTGTTGTTTTACGATTTTCAGACATATAATGTTTTTTTATATCAACTATTACAACTACAAATGGGGGAGGAGAAAATGTTTTTACATGGATTTGAACGCCTCTCCCAAAATGGGAAAGATTTATGTCATATGCCACTATACCAAACGGTCTTGGGCCAAACATATAATATTGACAATCATTAAAATGTACATAAAATAAAATTAATAAAAATGATAAATTAAAAAAATATACTAATTAATTACGTAATCCTTGATCAGTTTAAGGATTTCTGTAAACCCCATGAAAGTCGTTGCGGCGGCGGTAATCCTTGGGATCAAGAAGAGCACAACCTGGAGAATGTGTGACAAATATATCGTCCCTCTTCGATTATTTTCTACATAAATTTGACATATATATGAAGGGGCAAACCTACAATCATAAGAGAGGTAGCTGTTCCCCCAAAAAAATCATATATATATGTTTATATTTATTTATTTAATTTTTTGCCTCCATATTTAAAAATCTCATATTTTTGCCACCCTGGATAAAAAAAAACCTACAATTTTGTTCTCCAACTCCAAAGTCTAGATTCACCCCGGTGCATATGCAGTGTGATTCGAAGTCGCAATATAAGCTCTAATAGTTCTACATTTGTTAACTAATATTCATTAGTCACTTTCATGTGGAGAGCTAGGAAAATTTCTCCACAGAACAAGCATATGTTCTTCACACAAACTGGATAGAGGAAACTCTAAAGAAGATTTCTATGTCGGGTTTCAGTCTACAGCTTCTTTCTTCACGAAAATATCTGTGTTTTTCTTTAAAACATCCTCACCATCTGTGAGAGTAAAACAATAAAAGAAGATTTGGTCTATACTAAATGTGGACGGGAATCACTCCTATACTGTAACAATCTTTGTCACGCCCCGAGACCGGGGTCAATAACACCGGCATTGATTTCCATTACAACTAGGAAACCAATAAGCCTCGTAATATCATAACGACTGAA
Organism: Haberlea rhodopensis; assembly: GCA_907163345.1. Lineage (NCBI taxonomy): Eukaryota > Viridiplantae > Streptophyta > Magnoliopsida > Lamiales > Gesneriaceae > Haberlea > Haberlea rhodopensis. The sequence goes on along the minus strand of CAJQUN010000524.1, from coordinate 108,247 downwards.
AACCAGTCTATATTCCATAAATAAAGAAATCATTGTCTTTACAACTGAATTAAAAACGTGAAACTAAAACTTAATAACTAAATAACTAAAATTGTCTTAAAACTTGGAAAACTTTAAAACATAAAATATCTTGAACTACGCAGCGGACTTGATTCACCAACCCCAAAATTGGTGCTCTTCTTCTTGCTCTAATTCTTCTTCAGCTTTATCTGGGGATGTAGAGTAAGGGGTTGAGTGCTTTGGAAAACACTCAGCAAGTGGGGGACAATCGATATCATACATATACATAATTTTCATAAACTTGGATCATAAAACTTGCATAAACCGATATGAATGTATCTTAACATACTTGGTTGCCCTTACGAGCCATGACATAACATATCGTTTCATAATTTTCATATACTTAAGCACAGTAAAGCATTCTACTCTCTTCTTGGTACTGATATCAGTCTCTAGACTTAACCCTCCTAGAGATGAGGTCATAACATCGGCTAACCCACGAATAAATGGTCTGGATAATCCAGAAACAACGGATTACCACCGTATAAGGTTCTTTTAGCGGTTACATCCCACCGCATCAGGGTCATGGGGATCCAAATCCAATTAGATTTCGAGTTTAGCGTGCTTAAAAAATAATACTTTCATAATTTCAACATAATACATATCGATTGGATTTTCAAAACATACTTATATGATTTTAGAAAACGAAACGAATAATTATAGCAAAAGCCCACTTACAGTGCTTGGATGCGTGTTTGAGTAATCGACGGTACGAAACGAACGGATTCAAATCTTCCAATATGAACAGTAATCGCACACCTTTACTGTGTGTGCACTGTGTGTGTTTTACGAAGGCTTTTGGACTGATTTTGGAAGACTGTTTGCTGGATTTATGAAGGCTGGAATTCTTTGCAAATAAAAGCTAAACCTTTCGAATTTATTGATGAAAGGAGAATGGAGAAGGATTTTGATTGGTTAAATTCTTGAAGACTTGTTGACCAAAAGTTGTGGTATAATAAAATATTGAAATTTTGTGCCTTTTTGTGGATGAATTCACGGCACTCCAATATCAGTTTTTTCGAAGATTTGTTGCTGAAAGGAGGCTGAAGGCTTGGTTTCAATGTGTTGAAAAAGTGATTAGCTTTGGCCTTATTTATTGAGTATAGATTAGACAAGATAGAGATAACATGATACAATTTTATCCCTAATCAAATTCTTAATCATCTTTAGAGTTTTAATTATACTAGAATGCTTAATTATCTATTTATTATTTAGAGTTTCAAAAATACTAAAACACTTAATTATCTAATAAACAATTAGAGTTTTAATATGAATAAAGTACCTTAAGTAATTTTGATGACATCAAATCTCGGGTTAAAATCTCGGGTTTTACATCCCTCCCTCCTTATTGGAAGTTTCGTCCTCGAAACTCGAGTCAACCTGATTTAGGAAAAGGTAGGGATATTTCTCCCGCATTGATTCTTCCATTTCCCAAGTAGCTTCTCTTTCAGTATGGTTTGACCATTGGACTTTGACATATGGAATTGTCCTTCTTCTCAGAACTTGATCCTTGGTATCCAGAATACGGATTGGGATTTCTTCGTATTTCAATGTTTCGTCCAAGTTCCCTTGAGTTATTAGGGGTTCTGCTTCAAGTACATGACTTGGGTCAGCAATGTATTTCCTTAGTTGTGATACGTGGAAGACATTGTGAATTCTTGACAGATTTGGCGGTAGTGCTATTTTGTATGCTAGCGTTCCCACCTTTTCTAAAACTTCAAACGGTCCCACATATCTTGGGTTCAACTTTCCCTTTTTGTCGAATCTAATTACTCCTTTCATTGGTGAAATCTTTACATAGACTTTCTCACCAATCTCTATATCCACGGGTCTCCTTTTCAGATCAGCCCAACTTTTCTGTCGGTCCTGGGCTGTCTTAAGTCTATCTCTGATGATGGCTATCTTGTCAGTAGTAGCTTGTACTAATTCAGGTCCTGTGATAGCTCTTTCTCCTACTTCATCCCAGTATAAGGGTGATCGGCATTTGCGCCCATAGAGTGCTTCGTATGGCGCCATCCCAATGCTACTATGATAGCTGTTATTGTAAGCGAACTCGACTAGAGGTAATAGTTCGCTCCAATTTGCAGTAAAATCCAATACACAAGCTCTTAGCATATCTTCGAGGGTTTGGATAGTCCTCTCTGTCTGGCCATCGGTTTGCGGGTGATAGGCCGTGCTAAGAGTCACTTTACTTCCCATAGCTTGCTGAAAGCTTTTCCAGAAACGCGACACGAATCTGGGATCTCTGTCGGATAGGATGCTTACTGGGACTCCATGCAATCTCACTATATTGTCCATATATAGAGTTGCCAATTTATCCAAGTTGTAGTTCATACGGACAGGTAGAAAGTGTGCTGACTTGGTTAGTCTATCAACAATTACCCATATTCCGTCATGGCTCTGCTTTGACTTTGGTAGTCCCACTACAAAATCCATGGAGATGTGATCCCATTTCCATTCCGGGATTTCCAGAGGTTGAAGAAGTCCTCCGGGTCTTTGATGCTCAGCCTTAACTTGTTGACATACCAAGCATCGGGCAACAAATTCAGCTACATCCTTTTTCATTGCGTTCCACCAAAAACTTTCCTTCAGATCCTTGTACATCTTTGTACTCCCATGGTGGACTGAAAACTTTGACTTGTGCGCTTCAGACATTACTTCTTGTCTTATGTTGTTCACATCTGGCACACACAATCGTCCTTTCAGCCAAAGAATTCCATTGTTATCGATCTCAAAATCAGTAACTTTCTTCTCTTTGACTTGTTCCTTTAGCTTGGTTAGGCTCGGATCTTGATCTTGGCTTAGCTTGATGGTCTCTCGAAGACACGGTTGAGCTGAGACCGTAGCTAAGATTATTTTTCCTTTGCCTTTCCGGCTCAAAGCATCTGCTACTTTGTTTGCCTTGCCGGGGTGGTAGCTAATAGTGAGATCGTAGTCTTTTAGAAGTTCGATCCATCGTCTCTGCCTCATGTTGAGTTCCTTTTGAGTGAACAAGTACTTGAGGCTTTGATGGTCCGTGAACACTTCGCACTTAGCGCCATACAGATAGTGTCTCCAAATCTTCAAGGCGAACACTACTGCGGCTAACTCGAGATCATGTGTAGGGTAGTTTTGCTCATGGGGCTTGAGCTGTCTTGAAGCATAAGCAATCACTCTTCCTTCCTGCATGAGTACACATCCTAGTCCTTCTTTAGATGCATCACTATAAATAGTGAAACTCATGTCTTCAGTTGGTAATACTAGTACAGGTGCAGATGAGAGCTTTTCCTTTAAAGTCTCAAAGCTCTTCTCACATTCTTCACTCCATATGAACTTTGCGTTCTTTTGTGTGAGTTTGGTAAGAGGTACTGCTATTGACGAAAATCCTTCGACAAACTTCCGGTAGTAACCAGCTAATCCCAAGAAGCTTCGGATTTCAGTCACTGTCGTTGGTCTAGGCCAATCTAAAACTGCCTCTACCTTTTTATGATCCACTGACACGCCTTCTTTTGATATGATGTGTCCTAAGAAAGATACGCTTTCTAGCCAAAATTCACATTTATTAAATTTGGCGTAGAGCTCCTTCTCTCTCAATGTCTGTAGAGTGAGGCGAAGATGTTGTTCGTGTTCCTCACTGCTCGACGAATAGATGAGTATGTCGTCGATGAACACTACTACAAAGTCATCCAGGAATGGCTTGAATACACGATTCATTAAATCCATGAATACGGCTGGTGCGTTTGTTAAGCCAAATGGCATCACCGTGAACTCGTAATGCCCATACCGTGTTCTAAATGCGGTTTTCGGCACGTCTTCTGCTTTAATCTTTAGTTGGTGATAGCCTGTCCTTAAATCGAGCTTGGAAAACACTTTAGCTCCTTTAAGTTGATCGAATAGGTCATCTATCCTCGGAAGAGGGTATTTGTTCTTGATTGTGATCTTATTCAGCTCTCTGTAGTCGATGCACAATCTCATGCTCCCGTCTTTCTTCTTTACAAACAGCACTGGAGCTCCCCATGGGGATACACTTGGTCTGATTTGTTTCTTGTCCAATAACTCCTGCAGTTGTTCCTTAAGTTCTTTCAGTTCGGCCGGAGCCATTCGGTACGGTGCCTTTGAGACTGGTGCAGCGCCTGGTACCAAATTAATCTCAAATTCCAATTCTCGGTTTGGAACTGTACCGGGTAATTCTTCAGGAAAGACATCCGGAAATTCTTGTACAACGGCTATGTCTTCTATCCTGGGTTCATCTTCCTCTTTAACCTCGCTTATTGTAGCTAGGTAAACTTCTTCACCGTTCTTTACAGCTTTCCAGGTTTGGGCTGCCGTCAGTAGAAATTTTCTTTCCTTAGCTTTGCCATGGTATACGATCTCTTTCTCGTCTGGAGTCCGTAGTTTAACATTCTTGTTACGGCAGTCTACTACTCCATGATGTTTGGATAACCAATCCATTCCCAATATAACATCAAAATCCACCATGTTGAGTTGAATTAGCTCAGCATTAAACTTGATTTCGTTAATACTAAGATTACAATCTCGATGTATGCTATGTGCTATAAGGGTCTTATTGGCTGGTGTTGCTACGTTATATGGTTCACTAAGCAGTTCAGGCTTAAGGGCTAGTTTCTTAGTAAACCTTTTAGATATAAACGAGTGCGTGGCACCACAATCAAACAATGTATATGCAGGTAATTCGTTTAAATAAATGGTACCTGCCACAACGTCGTTTGCGTCTTCTGCCTCATCTCGCGTTATAGCAAACACTCTGGCGTTCGGCTTAGTCCCATTTGGTTTACTAGGAGGGCCGTTATTCCTTACCGTCGTCCCCCTCATATCAGGTTCGGGACACTCAGCAATTCGGTGGCCTGTCTTCCCACATCGGAAACATGCACCTTTTCCTCTGAGACATTCTCCGGGATGATGATACCCACAGTTCGAACACTTGGGGTACCTCTGTTGAGTTGGGCCTATCGTGGGTCCCCTTTGCTGGTTGCTGGATGGACTAGGCCTCTTGAAGTTTTGACTGCTAGCAGTATGCTGACTGGTGGGGGGTCGCTTGCGCTTAAACTCTTCCTCGCGACGCTTGATATCTGCTTCAGCCCTGATGGCTGCTCCCATTAAATCTCCGAAACTGGTTGTCTCAAAGATTGTCAGGGCGGACTGGATTCGACTGTTCAGTCCAATCCTGAAGCGGTGTAGCTTAAGGGATTCGTCTGCCATGATACTCGGTGCGTATGTTCCCAACGAGTTAAACCTTGCAGTATAATCTACAACTGACATATCTGTAGTCTGTGTCAGGTTTTCAAACTCTCGCAACTTCTGGTTCTGGACCGCAGTTGGAAAGTACTGCTTCAGAAATGTACTTCGGAACCTTTGCCATGTAACTGGTCCCGCTTCTAGCATAAGTGGTGACACGTTTTCCCACCACTTCCCAGCTTGGTCGATGAGAAAAGACGTGGTAACTTCCACCTTGATATCATCCGGTACTTCCAACAGTCTATGGTGGTTCTCTATTTGCTTCAGCCAGTTCTGGGCCATCTCCGAATCTGAGTTACCATCAAAGGTTGGAACTCTGTTCTTCCGCAACGATTCATAGTGGTACTTTACACCTTGCGGACGTGCTGGCTGTGCTTGAGGTTGATTCACAGCAGGGTTATTCAAACCTTGAAATGTTGTGGCCACAATGGTGGCTATTGCTGCCAAGTCTTCACGACTTAGTCCCACCCTCGGAGGTTGTGGTGGTGCAGGTGGAGGATTCTGATTTCCATTAGTTCTCTCCTCATTAGAGTTGGGAGGAACAGCATAGTTTGGATTACGGTTGTTGCGGGTTGGACGTCCGGCCATTTCCTACAATAACACGGATCTAAAATCTTTGCGCGGAAATAAAACGATAGCGGAAAGATAAAGAAGAAATGATAAACAAAAATGATACTTTTATTAATCATTGGAAAAATGTTTATCACAACTACTGAAAAGGAAAATGCTGAATATTGAAATAAAATGAAAACAAAACTCCTAAACAAAGCTTCTAAGAACTATGGATCTATCACTTCTCCACTTCCTAATTCTTCTACGACATCTTCCTGCATGGGTTCTTCCTCAGGGTCTTCGTCTGAATCTTCATCTGAATCGACAACATCCAGAAGATTTCTCATGTGATCATTGGCTTCCCTTAGATCACTGTTGACATTCAGGAGATGAGTGACTATACCCCAGTAACCATTGCTTCTTATAGACAGGCGATGGTTCGTATTTTGAAGTGAGAGAATATGATCAGCCATTTGATCAAGCTGCTGTCTTTGGACTACGCATTTTTCCTCTGCAGTCCTATGGAGTCCGTCTAGTCTAGTTACTTCTTCCTTAGTTCCCTCAAGCTGCTCTTCGGCTTGATGGTGATAGTAACCCAGTCTATGAACATCGCCATGTAGGTGGTCTACTAGCTCATGTAGTTCCGAATTAGCTTCCTTGAGCTTCTCCATTTCTTGCTCCATACTGAGAATCTGGGCAGATTGCGCTCGGGTTGTCATCACCTAAACCCAAACACGGAATTAAATACTTGACAAAATTTTATTTTAAAACAAGGATAAAAATTTAAGAGCATAAATCTTCGATTTTTGCAATCTGGAAAAAAAAAATATATTTTTATTATTTTTTTTTTTTTTTGAAAATACGAAAATTAGGGTTCTAAATTCGAAAAAAATAGGGGTTCCGAATTAATCCCTAATCGATGCTCGAAATCTGAAATTGACAGAGGGTTAATGATCGACTTGCTTGGAATAGCATACTGAAATTTTTAATTTCAAAACGATCGAGCGATGATCTGAAAATCGAGAAACGAACAGAATTTGGGGGTTAGGGTTCCTGAGCTTCGATCGGGAAATTGACCGGGCAACCCAAATCCGATCGATATGAAACTTTGGCAGAAAGATCGACTGGAAGGGGCGGTTCCGATGATACACTGGTCGGGGGTTATCACGGCGGCAATCGGCGGCGGCGGCGAGGAGCCTAGGGTTTACTGTTGAAAATCGAAAAAAATCCGAATATAATTCTTAAAATCATTTTTTTTTTTTTTCGAAAATCAAATTTTAAAAAAAAACAGAAACTGGAAATTTTAAAATTCAAAAATTTTCGTATTCATGTGATTAATCAGATTGGACTCCTGATTATCGTAATTATCATGAAACGAAAATTTTCACCCAACTGTATTTATTTCTCCAGTTGGTCTATTTCAACCGGAATTTTCTTCTAGTTACTTCCTTAACTAGAATACTTTTCCCAGCGGGATTATGGAACCTGGCTAGCTCTGATACCACTAAAATGTCACGCCCCGAGACCGGGGTCAATAACACCGGCATTGATTTCCATTACAACTAGGAAACCAATAAGCCTCGTAATATCATAACGACTGAAAACCAGTCTATATTCCATAAATAAAGAAATCATTGTCTTTACAACTGAATTAAAAACGTGAAACTAAAACTTAATAACTAAATAACTAAAATTGTCTTAAAACTTGGAAAACTTTAAAACATAAAATATCTTGAACTACGCAGCGGACTTGATTCACCAACCCCAAAATTGGTGCTCTTCTTCTTGCTCTAATTCTTCTTCAGCTTTATCTGGGGATGTAGAGTAAGGGGTTGAGTGCTTTGGAAAACACTCAGCAAGTGGGGGACAATCGATATCATACATATACATAATTTTCATAAACTTGGATCATAAAACTTGCATAAACCGATATGAATGTATCTTAACATACTTGGTTGCCCTTACGAGCCATGACATAACATATCGTTTCATAATTTTCATATACTTAAGCACAGTAAAGCATTCTACTCTCTTCTTGGTACTGATATCAGTCTCTAGACTTAACCCTCCTAGAGATGAGGTCATAACATCGGCTAACCCACGAATAAAGGGTCTGGATAATCCAGAAACAACGGATTACCACCGTATAAGGTTCTTTTAGCGGTTACATCCCACCGCATCAGGGTCATGGGGATCCAAATCCAATTAGATTTCGAGTTTAGCGTGCTTAAAAAATAATACTTTCATAATTTCAACATAATACATATCGATTGGAATTTCAAAACATACTTATATGATTTTAGAAAACGAAACGAATAATTATAGCAAAAGCCCACTTACAGTGCTTGGATGCGTGTTTGAGTAATCGACGGTACGAAACGAACGGATTCAAATCTTCCAATATGAACAGTAATCGCACACCTTTACTGTGTGTGCACTGTGTGTGTTTTACGAAGGCTTTTGGACTGATTTTGGAAGACTGTTTGCTGGATTTATGAAGGCTGGAATTCTTTGCAAATAAAAGCTAAACCTTTCGAATTTATTGATGAAAGGAGAATGGAGAAGGATTTTGATTGGTTAAATTCTTGAAGACTTGTTGACCAAAAGTTGTGGTATAATAAAATATTGAAATTTTGTGCCTTTTTGTGGATGAATTCACGGCACTCCAATATCAGTTTTTTCGAAGATTTGTTGCTGAAAGGAGGCTGAAGGCTTGGTTTCAATGTGTTGAAAAAGTGATTAGCTTTGGCCTTATTTATTGAGTATAGATTAGACAAGATAGAGATAACATGATACAATTTTATCCCTAATCAAATTCTTAATCATCTTTAGAGTTTTAATTATACTAGAATGCTTAATTATCTATTTATTATTTAGAGTTTCAAAAATACTAAAACACTTAATTATCTAATAAACAATTAGAGTTTTAATATGAATAAAGTACCTTAAGTAATTTTGATGACATCAAATCTCGGGTTAAAATCTCGGGTTTTACAATCTTTAAATAGCGGGAGCTTCGTGTTGGAATAATCGGTAATTTTAAGAGTCGTGTTAAACCAAGTATCAAGAGTCATGTTATAGATGATCAAAGAAATATTTATTATTTCTTACAATTAGAATTAAATTAAGGAGCCTAATTGTAATGAATTATTGTATAAATTATACTACTTTGTAGTCTATATTTTATTATCATAAATAAATTTTAAAAAAATATAGTCAAAACTCTTTAGTATTCCCTTGTGCCAACAAATTTGGTATCGAGAGCCAATTGAAAGTTCCACACCTTCGTCAAAAGCATTCTGCAAATTTTTTTCCTTGAAAAAGTATTGTTATTTGTTGCTACTAAATTCCTCCGACACCAACAGTAGCCTTGTTTTGGAAGTTTTGGAGTTGGTTTCATTTCCCCTCATCTTCCATTGGCAAAACATTTTTCGGTTCAAGTTTCTTGTTATCAAGAAAATAGTAAAATGAAAATGGCCGAAAATTCGAGTGTTACTACGTTTAAATATTCTTCAACCGAAGTATCAATATTCGAAGGAGAACATTATGATTATTGGAGCACTGAAATGATGGATTACTTCATTCCGAAGATTTATGGGAAATTATTAAAAGTGAGTATCTGGAACCCCTGATGAAGATGAACCAGAATAGACTGAAGATCAACAAAAGAAATACAAACAAACTCAAAAGAAAGATGCTACTGCACTTCGATATTTGGAACAATGAATTAGTAAATCTATCTACACTAGAAAATTCAACAAAAGAAAAGCAAAGGAATCATCGGAAATTTTGCAACAAGAATTTTGAAGGAATGATAAAGTTATCTCCATCAAACTTCAATCCTTATGGAGAGATTTCGGTAATCTCTCACTGAACGAAAGTGAAAATATCAGAAGTTTCTTCTCCAAAGTTGCAGAAATAGTGAACAATATCCAAAGCCTTTCACAATGTTTGAGCCTTAAACGTATTGTTGAGTTTAATGCTTAATTTATCTCCGAATTATTTATGAGTTTTGATGATCAAAAAAACTTGCATTTGTTATACTAATGTGTCTACTTAGTGTACAGGTTTAGATGGTTGAAAAGTAGATTGTTTGAAGGAAATCAAATCTGCAAGGACTGGGCGGATCGCCCCAGGCGATGGTGATCATCGCCCCAGACGATGACAGCCAAGGGAGACATCGCCACACTCATCGACTGAATCGACGCCGAGGACCGCGCGCATGGAGAGATCGCCTGAGGCGATGGCTAGATCGCCTGAGGCGATGCATGGTTCGTTTGAGGCGATGGAGAGTTCGTTCGAGGCGATGAAAATTTCTGATTAATTAAAGCTACGGCATTGATTTTTGGTGACGATCGCCTGAGGCGATCTTGTAAAGACCCGGATTTTAATTAAGGGGTAACTAAAACTTGATTTAGAAGAGTTTGAAATTTCCTAAACTCTAGACTAGAGTTTCAATACAACAAGGAGTCCTAAGCAAATCAAACTCCTTCCTTATTGATCTCGAATGCAACTTCGAGATTCAAGTTGGAATCAAACCAAAACTCATCCTACAAAACACTCCTCCAGCCTATGTTATCAATCAAATCCAATCCTTATCTTCATCATTCTGCACAAAAGTTGGACCGATATACTCGAAGGAGTTCACCTCGATAAATCTCTTGATAACTTGCACGAGAACTTCATCAATTTAAGCTAGTAAATTCGTTTCCTTCCACCTGATTTGCAGCCATCTCGATCGAGAGAAACCTGATCTTCACCGCATCAAATCTGTGCAGATTTGATCCCCTATATCTTTGAGTTGGAGTCCAACGCAAACACCCCAACCTTTATCTATAAATAGGACAACCTTGGTTGTATTCTTCACATCACAAGCCATCTCCTTCTCAGCCTCCACAAAGCAGAAACCGTGCACGATTTTCCAGAACCTTTCCAGCAGTCATCAAGCCGAAGCTCTGCACCTCCTGCTCCAGAATCACCCTTCAATATTCTGGATTCAAAAGATAAAGAACAAGCCATCATAATCCTTCTTCTCATTCGAGTATAAGCCTCCACAAAACCATAGCTTCTACGTCGATAATTCCAGCAAGCAAAAGTCAATACAATCAGCAACCTAACCCTCGAAATTTCAAGCCTTGATTCTGCCTGTTTGTTCCAGAAACATACAGCCTCCAACTCTCAAAAATCCAGCAGCTTTTGTTCGAAAATTTCAGCAAGTAATCTATTCGAATTTCCAGAATTTGGATCAATCTTTGTACTGTCTTCGTCTGTACCACCAAGCTTGGATTCAATCTGTTCAAATCCCTTCCTTTTTCCAGCAAGCTTTCGAGAAACAAGCTTAGTATATCTTAACCAATTTTCAACCACCGTGTCATCGAGTAAAGCTACCAACGTGTATTGAAAGCTTTAAACCAGCAAGTTATTCGAAGAAATTCCATAATCTGTGCGAAGATTTATCATCAAGTGTGTGTTGTTGGCAAGCCAAGGAAGGAGAAGAATCCGTTCAAGAAGTAGTGTTCGGAGTTCGTTAAGCCAAGGGAAGATTTGAATCCCATAGTTTCATATCTTTGATCAATCAATCAAGCACGCATCCAAGCACTGTAAGTGGGCTTTTGCTATAAATATTCGTTTCGTTTTCTAAAATCATATAGTATGTTTTGAAATTCCAATCGATATGTATTATGTTGAAATTATGAAAGTATTATTTTGTAAGCACGCTAAACTCGAAATCTAATTGGATTTGGATCCCCATGACCCTGATGCGGTGGGATGTAACCGCTAAAAGAACCTTATACGGTGGTAATCCGTTGTTTCTGGATTATCCAGACCCTTTATTCGTGGGTTAGCCGATGTTATGACCTCATCTCTAGGAGGGATAAGTCTAGAGACTGATATCAGTACCAAGAAGAGAGTAGAATGCTTTACTGTGCTTAAGTATATGAAAATTATGAAACGATATGTTATGTCATGGCTCGTAAGGGCAACCAAGTATGTTAAGATACATTCATATCGGTTTATGCAAGTTTTATGATACAAGTTTATGAAAATTATGTATATGTATGATATCGATTGTCCCCCACTTGCTGAGTGTTTATCAAAGCACTCAACCCCTTACTCTACATCCCCAGATAAAGTTGAAGAAGAATTAGAGCAAGAAGAAGAGCACCAATTTTGGGGTTGGTGAATCAAGTCCGCTGCGTAGTTCAAGATATTTTATGTTTTAAAGTTTTCCAAGTTTTAAGACAATTTTAATTATTCAGTTGTTAAGTTTTAATTCCGCATTACTTTATTCATTGTAAAGACAAGGGTGTTTTATATTTATGGAAAAAGACTGGTTTTCAGTTATTATGATATTACGAGGCTTATTGGTTTCCTAGTTGTAATGGAAATCAATGCCGGTGTTATTGACCCCGGTCTCGGGGCGTGACATTTTAGTGGTATCAGAGCTAGCCAGGTTCCATAATCCCGCTGGGAAAAGTATTCTAGTTAAGGAAGTAACTAGAAGAAAATTCCGGTTGAAATAGACCAACTGGAGAAATAAATACAGTTGGGTGAAAATTTTCGTTTCATGATAATTACGATAATCAGGAGTCCAATCTGATTAATCACATGAATACGAAAATTTTTGAATTTTAAAATTTCCAGTTTCTGTTTTTTTTTTAAATTTGATTTTCAAAAAAAAAAAAAAAAAAATGATTTTTAAGAATTATATTCGGATTTTTTCGATTTTCAACAGTAAACCCTAGGCTCCTCGCCGCCGCCGCCGATTGCCGCCGCGATAACCTCCGACCAGTGTATCATCGGAACCGCCTCTTCCAGTCGATCTTTCTGCCAAAGTTTCATGTCGATCGGATTCCGGTTGCCCGGTCAATTTCCCGATCGAAGCTCAGGAACCCTAACCCCCAAATTCTGTTCGTTTCTCGATTTTCAGATCATCGCTCGATCGTTTTGAAATTAAAAATTTCAGTATGCTCTTCCAAGCAAGTCGATCATTAACCCTCTGTCAATTTCATATTTCGAGCATCGATTAGGGATTAATTCGGAACCCCTATTTTTTCGAATTTAGAACCCTAATTTTCGTATTTTCAAAAAAAAAAAAAAAAAAATATTTTTTTCCGGATTGCAAAAAAATCGAAGATTTATGCTCTTAAATTTTTATCCTTGTTTTAAAATAAAATTTTGTCAAGTATTTAATTCCGTGTTTGGGTTTAGGTGATGACAACCCGAGCGCAATCTGCCCAGATTCTCAGTATGGAGCAAGAAATGGAGAAGCTCAAGGAAGCTAATTCGGAACTACATGAGCTAGTAGACCACCTACAGGGCGATGTTCATAGACTGGGTTACTATCACCATCAAGCCGAAGAGCAGCTTGAGGGAACTAAGGAAGAAGTAACTAGACTAGACGGACTCCATAGGACTGCAGAGGAAAAATGCGTAGTCCAAAGACAGCAGCTTGATCAAATGGCTGATCATATTCTCTCACTTCAAAATACGAACCATCGCCTGTCTATAAGAAGCAATGGTTACTGGGGTATAGTCACTCATCTCCTGAATGTCAACAGTGATCTAAGGGAAGCCAATGATCACATGAGGAACATCCTGGATGTTGTCGATTCAGATGAGGATTCAGACGAAGACCCTGAAGAAGAACCCATGCAGGAAGATGTCGTAGAAGAAGTAGAAAGTGGAGAAGTGATAGATCCATAGTTCTTAGAAGCTTGTTTAGGAGTTTTGTTTTCGTTTTATTTCGATATTCAGCATTTTTCCTTTTCAGTAGTTGTGATAAACATTTTTCCCAGTGATTAATAAAATTATCATTTTGTTTATCATATCTTCTTTATCTTTCTGCTATCGTTATATCTTCTGCGCAAGGATTTTAGATCTTTATATATTGTAGGAAATGGCCGGACGTCCTACTCGCAGCAATCGTAATCCCAACTATGCCGTTCCTCCCAACTCTAATGAGGAGAGAAATACTGGAAATCAGAATCCTCCACCTGCACCGCCACAACCCCCGAGGGTGGGACTGAGTCGTGAGGACTTGGCAGCTATAGCCACCATTGTGGCCACGACACTTCAAGGTTTGAATAACCCTGCTGTTAATCAACCTCAAGCACAGCCAGCACGTCCGCAAGGTGTAAAGTACCACTATGAATCGTTGCGGAAGAACAGAGTTCCAACCTTTGATGGCAACTCAGACTCGGAGATGGCCCAGAACTGGCTGAAGCAAATAGAGAACCACCATAGACTGTTGGAAGTACCGGATGACATCAAGGTGGAAGTTACCACTTCTTTTCTCATCGACCAAGCAGGGAAGTGGTGGGAAAACGTGTCGCCATTAATGCAAGAAGCGGGACCAGTTACATGGCAAAGGTTCCGGAGCACATTTCTGAAGCAGTACTTTCCAACTGCAGTCCAGAACCAGAAGTTGCGAGAGTTTGAAAACCTGACACAGACTACAGATATGTCAGTTGTGGATTACACTGCAAGGTTTAACTCGTTGGGAACGTACGCACCGAGTATCATGGCAGACGAATCCCTTAAGCTACACCGCTTCAGGATTGGACTGAACAGTCGAATCCAGTCCGCCCTGGCAATTTTTGAGACAACCAGTTTCGGAGATTTAATGGGAGCAGCCATCAGGGCTGAAGCAGATATCAAGCGTCGCGAGGAAGAGTTTAAGCGCAAGCGACCCCCCACCGGTCAGCATACTGCTAGCAGTCAAAACTTCAAGAGGCCTAGTCCGTCCAGTAACCAGCAAAGGGGACCCACAATAGGCCCAACTCAACAGAGGTACCCCAAGTGTTCGAACTGTGGGTATCATCATCCCGGAGAATGTCTCAGAGGGAAAGGTGCATGTTTCCGATGTGGGAAGACAGGCCACCGAATTGCTGAGTGTCCCGAACCTGATATGAGGGGGACGACTGTAAGGAATAACGGCCCTCCTAGTAAACCAAATGGGACTAAGCCGAACGCCAGAGTGTTTGCTATAACGCGAGATGAGGCAGAAGACGCAAACGACGTTGTGGCAGGTACCATTTATTTAAACGAATTACCTGCATATACATTGTTTGATTGTGGTGCCACGCACTCGTTTATATCTAAGAGGTTTACTAAGAAACTAGCCCTTAAGCCTGAACTGCTTAGTGAACCATATAACGTAGCAACACCAGCCAATAAGACCCTTATAGCACATAGCATACATCGAAATTGTAATCTTAGTATTAATGAAATCCAGTTTAATGCTGAGCTAATTCAACTCAAAATGGTGGATTTTGATGTTATATTGGGAATGGATTGGCTATCCAAACATCATGGAGTAGTAGACTGCCGTAACAAGAATGTTAAACTACGAACTCCAGACGAGAGAGAGATCGTATACCACGGCAAAACTAAGGAACGAAAATTCCTTCTGTCAGCAGCACAAACGTGGAAAGCCGTAAAGAACGGTGAAGAAGTTTACCTAGCTACAATAAGCGAAGTAAAAGAGGAAGATGAACCCAGGATAGAAGACATAGCCGTTGTACAAGAATTTCCGGATGTCTTTCCTGAAGAGCTACCCGGTACAGTTCCAAACCGAGATTTGGAATTTGAGATTAATTTGGTACCAGGCGCTGCACCAGCCTCAAAGGCACCATACCGAATGGCTCCAGCCGAGCTGAAGGAACTTAAGGAACAACTGCAGGAGTTATTGGACAAGAAACAAATCAGACCAAGTGTATCCCCATGGGGAGCTCCAGTGTTGTTTGTGAAGAAGAAAGACGGGAGCATGAGATTGTGCATCGACTACAGAGAGCTGAATAAGATCACAATCAAGAACAAGTACCCTCTTCCGAGGATAGATGACCTGTTCGATCAACTCAAAGGCGCTAAAGTGTTTTCCAAGCTCGATTTAAGGACAGGCTATCACCAACTAAAGATAAAAGCAGATGACGTGCCGAAAACCGCATTTAGAACACGGTACGGGCATTACGAGTTCACGGTGATGCCATTTGGCTTAACAAACGCGCCCGCCGTATTCATGGATTTAATGAATCGTGTATTCAAGCCATTCCTGGACGACTTTGTAGTAGTGTTCATCGACGACATACTCATTTACTCGTCGAGCAATGAAGAACACGAAAAACATCTTCGCCTCACGCTCCAGACATTAAGAGAGAAAGAACTCTACGCCAAATTTAATAAATGTGAATTTTGGCTAGAAAGCGTATCTTTCTTAGGACACATCATATCAAAAGAAGGCGTGTCAGTGGATCCTAAAAAGGTAGAGGCAGTTTTAGATTGGCCTAGACCAACGACAGTGACTGAAATCCGAAGCTTCTTGGGACTAGCTGGTTACTACCGTAAGTTTGTCGAAGGATTTTCGTCAATAGCAGTACCTCTTACCAGGCTCACACAAAAGAACGCAAAGTTCATATGGAGTGAAGAATGTGAGAAGAGCTTTGAGACTTTAAAGGAAAAACTCTCATCTGCACCTGTACTGGTATTACCAACGGAAGACATGAGTTTCACTATTTATAGTGACGCATCTAAAGAAGGACTAGGATGTGTACTCATGCAGGAAGGAAGAGTGATTGCTTATGCTTCAAGACAGCTCAAGCCCCATGAGCAAAACTACCCTACGCACGACCTCGAATTAGCCGCAGTGGTGTTCGCCTTAAAGATTTGGAGACACTATCTGTATGGCGCCAAGTGCGAAGTGTTCACGGACCATCAAAGCCTCAAGTACTTGTTCACACAAAAGGAACTCAACATGAGGCAGAGACGATGGATCGAACTTCTAAAAGACTACGATCTCACTATTAGCTATCACCCCGGCAAGGCAAACAAAGTAGCAGATGCTTTGAGCCGGAAAGGCAAAGGGAAAATAATCTTAGCTACGGTCTCAGCTCAACCTTGTCTTCGAGAGACCATCAAGCTAAGCCAAGATCAAGATCCGAGCCTAACCAAGCTAAAAGAACAAGTCAGGGAGAAGGAAATTACTGACTTCGAGATCGATAACAAGGGAATTCTGTGGATGAAATGACGATTGTGCGTGCCAGATGTGAGCAACATAAGACAAGAAGTAATGTCTGAAGCGCACAAGTCAAAGTTTTCAGTCCACCCTGGAAGTAGAAAGATGTACAAGGATCTGAAGGAAAGTTTTTGGTGGAACGCAATGAAAAAGGATGTAGCTGAATTTGTTGCCCGATGCTTGGTATGTCAACAAGTTAAGGCTGAGCATCAAAGACCCGGAGGACTTCTTCAACCTCTGGAAATCCCTGAATGGAAATGGGATCACATCTCCATGGATTTTGTCGTGGGACTACCAAAGTCAAAGCAGAGCCATGACGGAATATGGGTAATTGTTGACAGGCTAACCAAGTCAGCACACTTCCTACCAGTCCGCATGAATTACAACTTGGATAAGTTGGCAACACTATATATGGACAATATAGTGAGATTGCATGGAGTCCCAGTAAGCATACTATCGGACCGAGATCCCAGATTCGTGTCGCGTTTCTGGAAAAGCTTTCAGCAAGCTATGGGAAGTAAGGTAACTCTTAGCACGGCTTATCACCCACAAACTGATGGCCAGACGGAGAGGACTATCCAAACCCTCGAAGACATGCTAAGAGCTTGTGTATTGGACTTTACTGCAAATTGGAGCGAACTATTACCTCTAGTGGAGTTTGCTTACAATAACAGCTATCATAGTAGTATTGGGATGGCGCCATACGAAGCACTCTATGGGCGCAAATGCCGATCACCCTTATACTGGGATGAAGTAGGAGAAAGAGCTATCACAGGACCTGAATTAGTACAAGCTACTACTGACAAGATAGCCATCATCAGAGATAGACTTAAGACAGCCCAGGACCGACAGAAAAGTTGGGCTGATTTGAAAAGGAGACCAGTGGATATCGAGATTGGTGAAAAGGTCTACGTAAAGATTTCACCAATGAAAGGAGTAATTAGATTCGACAAAAAGGGAAAGTTGAACCCAAGATACGTGGGACCATTTGAAGTTTTAGAAAAGGTGGGAACGCTAGCATACAAAATAGCACTACCGCCAAATCTGTCAAGAATTCACAATGTCTTCCACGTATCACAACTAAGGAAATACATTGCTGACCCAAGCCATGTACTGGAAGCAGAACCCCTAGTAACTCAAGGGAATTTGGACGAAACATTGAAATACGAAGAAATCCCAATCCGTATTCTGGATACCAAGGACCAAGTTCTGAGAAGAAGGACCATTCCTTACGTCAAGGTCCAATGGTCAAACCATACGGAAAGAGAAGCTACTTGGGAAATGGAAGAATCAATGCGGGAGAAATACCCCTACCTGTTCCTAAATCAAGTTGACTCAAGTTTCGAGGACGAAACTTCCAATAAGGAGGGAGGGATGTAAAGACCCGGATTTTAATTAAGGGGTAACTAAAACTTGATTTAGAAGAGTTTGAAATTTCCTAAACTCTAGACTAGAGTTTCAATACAACAAGGAGTCCTAAGCAAATCAAACTCCTTCCTTATTGATCTCGAATGCAACTTCGAGATTCAAGTTGGAATCAAACCAAAACTCATCCTACAAAACACTCCTCCAGCCTATGTTATCAATCAAATCCAATCCTTATCTTCATCATTCTGCACAAAAGTTGGACCGATATACTCGAAGGAGTTCACCTCGATAAATCTCTTGATAACTTGCACGAGAACTTCATCAATTTAAGCTAGTAAATTCGTTTCCTTCCACCTGATTTGCAGCCATCTCGATCGAGAGAAACCTGATCTTCACCGCATCAAATCTGTGCAGATTTGATCCCCTATATCTTTGAGTTGGAGTCCAACGCAAACACCCCAACCTTTATCTATAAATAGGACAACCTTGGTTGTATTCTTCACATCACAAGCCATCTCCTTCTCAGCCTCCACAAAGCAGAAACCGTGCACGATTTTCCAGAACCTTTCCAGCAGTCATCAAGCCGAAGCTCTGCACCTCCTGCTCCAGAATCACCCTTCAATATTCTGGATTCAAAAGATAAAGAACAAGCCATCATAATCCTTCTTCTCATTCGAGTATAAGCCTCCACAAAACCATAGCTTCTACGTCGATAATTCCAGCAAGCAAAAGTCAATACAATCAGCAACCTAACCCTCGAAATTTCAAGCCTTGATTCTGCCTGTTTGTTCCAGAAACATACAGCCTCCAACTCTCAAAAATCCAGCAGCTTTTGTTCGAAAATTTCAGCAAGTAATCTATTCGAATTTCCAGAATTTGGATCAATCTTTGTACTGTCTTCGTCTGTACCACCAAGCTTGGATTCAATCTGTTCAAATCCCTTCCTTTTTCCAGCAAGCTTTCGAGAAACAAGCTTAGTATATCTTAACCAATTTTCAACCACCGTGTCATCGAGTAAAGCTACCAACGTGTATTGAAAGCTTTAAACCAGCAAGTTATTCGAAGAAATTCCATAATCTGTGCGAAGATTTATCATCAAGTATGTGTTGTTGGCAAGCCAAGGAAGGAGAAGAATCCGTTCAAGAAGTAGTGTTCGGAGTTCGTTAAGCCAAGGGAAGATTTGAATCCCATAGTTTCATATCTTTGATCAATCAATCAAGCACGCATCCAAGCACTGTAAGTGGGCTTTTGCTATAAATATTCGTTTCGTTTTCTAAAATCATATAGTATGTTTTGAAATTCCAATCGATATGTATTATGTTGAAATTATGAAAGTATTATTTTGTAAGCACGCTAAACTCGAAATCTAATTGGATTTGGATCCCCATGACCCTGATGCGGTGGGATGTAACCGCTAAAAGAACCTTATACGGTGGTAATCCGTTGTTTCTGGATTATCCAGACCCTTTATTCGTGGGTTAGCCGATGTTATGACCTCATCTCTAGGAGGGATAAGTCTAGAGACTGATATCAGTACCAAGAAGAGAGTAGAATGCTTTACTGTGCTTAAGTATATGAAAATTATGAAACGATATGTTATGTCATGGCTCGTAAGGGCAACCAAGTATGTTAAGATACATTCATATCGGTTTATGCAAGTTTTATGATACAAGTTTATGAAAATTATGTATATGTATGATATCGATTGTCCCCCACTTGCTGAGTGTTTATCAAAGCACTCAACCCCTTACTCTACATCCCCAGATAAAGTTGAAGAAGAATTAGAGCAAGAAGAAGAGCACCAATTTTGGGGTTGGTGAATCAAGTCCGCTGCGTAGTTCAAGATATTTTATGTTTTAAAGTTTTCCAAGTTTTAAGACAATTTTAATTATTCAGTTGTTAAGTTTTAATTCCGCATTACTTTATTCATTGTAAAGACAAGGGTGTTTTATATTTATGGAAAAAGACTGGTTTTCAGTTATTATGATATTACGAGGCTTATTGGTTTCCTAGTTGTAATGGAAATCAATGCCGGTGTTATTGACCCCGGTCTCGGGGCGTGACAGATCTGTGCAAGATTTTGACCGTTGGTGAGCGGCGATGGTGATCGCCCGAGGCGATGCCCGAGGCGATCTTGGAGTGATTCAAGCCTTAAGTGTAGCAAAGGCTAGTAGGAGCCTTGTGGGCCTTCTACACTATAAATATGGATGTTTTGGATCATTTTGAAGACAAGAACAAGAGTATAAACTACAAGAAAGTTGTGTTCAATCAAAATCATTCTAGCATTGCAAACTTCATACATTTGTGTTGTATTGGAGTTTGTAATTTATTTCTTGTGTGAGAGCTTTTGATTCTTCGTGTTGGTACACCGTGAAGGTGTTATTTGATTTATTGTAAGGTCCTCCAACACCGACGCAAGTTGGAAATTGTATAAGACATCAACAAGTGAAGTTGGTGCAAGGTTGTGGCTATCCTTGGAGTCCTTAAGGCCAAAAAGACTCGTGAAGAGTTTGTGTGTGGCTATCATTGGAGCCCTTAAGGCCAAGAATACTCGTGAAGAGTGAGTTACTCAGGAAGAGTGTGTTGTGGCTAACTTGGAGCCCTTAAGGCCAAGATCAAAGTTGTTCTAGTGGAACCTCGGTTGGACGTTTTCTAGCCGGGAAGTGGAGATGTAGGCGATTCATTGCCGAACTTCTATAACAAATATTTGTGTCGTTTATTGCTTTATTTAGTTTACGCATTTATTTATTTCTTATTATTGTTTATTTGTCGATTGACATCAAGTCTTCCACAGCGCAAACTCGACTATTTGCAAATTCATTTTAAAACGCTAAAGTAACTAATGAACCTCATTCAACCCCCCATCTTCGGTTCCAACACACAATATCCAAGACAAGAGAGCGGTGGAGAAAATTAATGTACTCTATCACCAAAGTTTGATCATTGTGTAGCAGTAATCGAAGAATCAAAAGATCTTTCAATGTTGTCAATATACGAATTGATGAGCTCTCTTCAAGCGCATGAAGAAAGAATCAACCGATCTTCAAACCAACCTTTGGAGCAAGAATGTTAGCCCAAAGTTGGATTTTATGAAAAGAAGCCAAATAAGTTTGGATCTTCAAAATTCATGGCAAAAGAAAAATCAAAATGATCAACAAAATTGGGAAAGAAAAGATCCAGAAAAAGGGGATGGCCCCTATTGCATCATATGCAACAAAATCAATCATAATTCAAAGAATCTTCGTTTAAGTGTACAGGGTGTCAGATTCAAATAGATTGCTGGTTTCAAAAGAAACAAGGCAAGTAACAAGCAAATGTCTCGAAGAAGGAAACTGAAGAATTGATGTATTACACATGCATGAAGACAGAAAATGAATCCAATGATTTATAATATGCCGATAGTGGTTGTAGTAACCACATGACTAGCAACATTGGCATTTTTGTGGAGATCGACAGAATTTCTCTGATGTGAAACTCGGAGATGGATCAATTCAAAAAACTAAAGGAAAAGACACAATCAAAGTTTACACCAAACAATGTACCAAAAAGCTTATTCCCGATGTTTTTTATGTGCCTAATCTTGCGCAAAATTTGTTAAGTGTCAGGCAACTTATTCGAAAAGGATATTCAGTCCATTTTGATGAGAAAACATGCACAATTGTTGACAAGAAAAGAAATTTGACTGTTGCAAAAATCCAAATGGACAATAATAATGTTTTTCATCTCATTATGCCGGTTGAAAAAAATGATATTCCGAATCTGAAATTCAAGTGATTTCATGGAATCATCAACCACTGATAGCAGCGACTCATAACAAGTCCGAAAGAAGATGAGTCAATCAATGAACCAGTTGATTCACAATCTCAGGTAAAAAAGTTCCAATCCTTGAAAAAATTTGTGACACTAACGATGTTGCATTGATCTCTTGTGGGCCTCAATTTTCTAAAGATAAAAAAGAAGATGCTAATTTGGTTCAAGCAATGGAAGAAAAGATTTCCGTTGAAAAGAAGAAAGAGACTAATGTATTTCAATTGAAGAAGAATCACAAGACAAAAGATGAAATTCGTGTACCAATCAAAAGGAAGAAATACTGAAAAGGTGTAATGAATATCATCAGCAAAGTGAAGTTGGGGACAAGGAAACATTTGGAGCAATGGCTCGAATGAAGTCAACACAAGCAGCTCCGATATTGCATCAGTTGAAAATTACAAACTAAGAAGTGTGTTAGAATAATTGGTAAATTTAAGAGTCACGTTAAACTAAGTGTCAAGAGTCATGTTTTAGATGGTCAAAGAGATATTTATTATTGCTTTGTAATTTGCAATTAGAATCAAAGCTCTTTAGTCTTCTGCTGTGCCAATACTTCGTGCATTGGGTTTGCCCCATTT
This sequence comes from Haberlea rhodopensis, assembly GCA_907163345.1. Classification (NCBI taxonomy): domain Eukaryota; kingdom Viridiplantae; phylum Streptophyta; class Magnoliopsida; order Lamiales; family Gesneriaceae; genus Haberlea; species Haberlea rhodopensis. The sequence continues at coordinate 85,630 of CAJQUN010000524.1, read as the reverse complement.
ACACGTCCAGCACGTATTATGTATAAGATCCACACGTATTTTATACATACAAATTATGTATGCTACACGTGAATTCTGGTGCAATATAAACTTACACTCCTAAACAAACCCTATCCAGTTGCGACATGTAGTCGGAACACACCAGACCCAATCCGCATCTTTCAGCTATCAGTTTCACGATCTATCTTTGAATATCCCATTTCAAATTCCCAATTTCAATAATTAATCCCAAAATATTATGCCAACATCTAACAATTATCAAGAAAATCAAAACCCAAAAAAGCAAGGAAAAAAAATGGGAAAAAAAAGTTCAATCTTAGGGTATAATCTTTAAAGGGACCCGTGTTCAAAGATATGCGAACATGTTCTTTGCCTTTTAACACTCCCTGAAGTACCATACTCATCGCCATCACACTTCATAACTGCTTGAAGTGCTTCTTGAATTGTACATAATTGCTGTTGCTGCTTAAAACCAATGTTGTCATTGTTTGAATCTTTATGATCTTCTTCACAAGTTATGTATAGAACATTCTTAACTCGGCCTCCGAGTGTAGTGATTTCGGCTTTTAGTGTTCTTAACCTTAAAGATTTTAAAGTCTTGATTAGGTCCGGTAAGAGGTCAGGCCGGTCTTCACAGCAGATTGAAGCTTTGATCACTAGTTTGCCATCTTCATCTGATGCATTATCAACTGTAATTTCATCAGTTTATGATGGCACTACGCTTGTTCCGTGTAACATGGAAGTTTGATGTTTTAGCTCCTTCACTTGTTGGACCACTTCTGCTAACAATGAAGCTTTGTCTGTCTAAAATCACAACACATTGACTCAATATAAGTTAAAATAATGTTTGTCATGGATCCTTAGTACCACGTATTATTATTATAGAATCTGTTACAGGAATCCAATGAATGAAGCAGAAGATGTAGCATCTAAAATTGCAAATGGTTTACACTTGCACTAACTACTGCAAATAACGTTGTATCACATTTTTTCAATAAAAGCAAATAAATTTGTTTACAAGAATTGTATGAGAACATTAAATTCCCAGAATTCAGTATCTATCCAGTTCATGAATTAAGGTGATAACATCTAACTTAATGTATCTTGTAGTTACAAAACTCAATATGACAATATCCAAAAAAAAAAAATATCAAATCTGCAAGAACAATAACCCGGGTTTAGTCTGTAGAAATGGGTAACTAGATTGAATCGTGTAACTGAATTTTTTCAAGTTTTATCAATTTTTTTAGGTAAAATTGTTGGTGGTGGAATTTGGTAAACTACGCATTTAGGTAAATAAAGTGTGAAAATGAGCCGAATTACAGACAAGAATGCTTCTTTGTCTGCCCATTTTTTTTGTTTCTTTTAAGGTCCCTTCTATTGAATTTTTGACTGCAAATCCGGCAAGAATTTTCAGAGGAAGCTTTTGGACTGGTCCAAGGTTTCTCTTTATCGTATCAAAACTGAGAGATGTGACGCCTGTTCCCTCTCCCCCTCCCCATATTCCCTTCCCTTGGAACAACCAATGAATCAATCATATCAATACAAAAGATAAATTAAATAAATTTTTAAATCTCCCATTAAGTTGAAAATAAACCAAGACACTAGATAATGTTTATACAGATGATCCCCGTTTCTGGGGGGATTAATTAACAGCATAACGTAGTTCAAATTGTTTGCTACACGCTGGTTAGTTAATTAGTTATGCAGTGGACTAGTTGATTTTTGAGAATTTTGGTACCGAGTTTGTGTTACATAAAGAAAAAAAATCATTTATTACATTCTGTTAATGTTCTCTTCGGCCACATTGATTTATGTTCATCGTATATATACTGATCTCAAATAATACAATATGACATATGATAACCATCTACTCGAAATGCCAAATAAAGTTGCGCTGAATTAATGTTGTGAATATTTGCATTAATAATTCACATAAACTGTATCCACTCATTGTACTATATTATAATCTGAAAAATCTTTGAACCCACAAAGGATGACGAAAAATCAAGCTCCAAGATTTGTATGCACACTAATAAAAAAGAAATATGGTAATTATCGAGGTAACAAGATGTGATAATGCTTACTTTGATGGTGCTTGGGAGTAAGGTTCTCAGCTTAGCAAGATGATTACTGATCCTTCGTCTACGTCTCCTCTCAGCTTCACTGTGGCTTTTAGAGGCTGCAAGAGCCTTTGCATCCATAGTTTCTAGAGCAGTCTTTTTCTGCAGCTCGGGGTGCTGCCCAAAAGGGTCCGATATGGGGTGCACCATTTGGACTAAGGATTCTGAAATAAGCCTCATTTGACTGTCCGGAACCTGTCTATTGTATCCTAATTTTAAGCCGGAACCCCGCCCGTTAAAAAAGCCACCAAATGATGGTGGTTGTGGGAGAAGAAACGGGTCGCAATCACAGCCTGAAACGTTACGAACCGGGTTGAAGCTGTGAACCGGAGAAATACATGGCATGACTTGTGATAGCTCAGGGAAAGCTAGGGTTGATCCTCCACATCCACTATATGCATCCGTACTATTTTGTTGCTGCATTTCTTGAACTAGGGATGGATCTTGAATTTGGAAACCTTCAATGTTACTAGATACAATATATGTCCCTTGAGGTACGCTAAAATTTTCTTGATTCTCGTCTTTCTTATTGACATTCATGATATATCAAACCCCTCAAACCCTTAAACACCACTCGGTTTATAAGTGTGCTGTAGTGTGTATATGGGATTTATATATATGCTAATTCTTTTTGTGATCAAAAGCTACAAAAGAGGTCACAACTCGAACCAACTTTAGGGTTGACTCATAATCATATCACCTTTCTTTCACATAAATATGAAAAGAAAGAATATGTGAAGGGAAAGGATTAAGAAACTTGGATTCTACTCTGGCATGCGGGAGCACAAGGAAGTAAATAAAAAGGGATATACTGTATAGACAGACCTTTGTTTTGTGATGTAAGGAGGAAGATTATTTTGGCCCTCTAACTTAAACTTTTCATCGTCTCTCATGAATCCCTTTTTATCTTTCTCCTTTCTCTCTCAACAAAGAACTCTATTGAGTGGTGATTTTAGTTTTATTGAATGGTGAAGAGTGAAAGAACCTCGCCCCACCTTTTTGAAACAAGTGAAAGAACCCCGTTTTATCATACCATTGAGACTTGAGTACAACATTTTCCTTACTCTTGAGCTTTCTTGGTGGTTCAGATATGCCTACGAGCATTATCCTCGACTTTTGACTTAGGATTAGTCAGTTTATTTCTCCCGATGGCGGCAGAGAAGTGGTAGAATTCAGCAGTAGAGTGTCACTATGACGTGGTGGAATAGATCTAACGACCACTATCAGCCTTAAAAATCGGACTAAATGTGAAAATAAAAAAAAACCTTTCTATTGTTTGCATCACAATTGAATTTTGTTTATACCAACTTATAGGATAATTTTAAGAATTTTCCTTTCTAAAATCTTTGTGCACCATGATTATAATTTAGGGGTGTTCATTCGGTTCGGTTTGAACCGAAAAGAACCGAAATTTCGGTTTTCAGATTTCAAAACCGAAAATCGAACCGAATTTGTTCGGTTCGGTTCGGTTTCGGTTTTGGTTCGGTTTCAGTTCGAAACGTACTTTTTTTTTAAATTTTTTTTAAATTGGATGATTGATTGATCGCTTTTATTTTTAACAATTAATTCCAATCTAGCGATTTTAGACCGCAAGTGCACGGTGTCAAGTTTTAGTATAGATAGGAAGATACGGATTGTCGAACCCACAGGGACTAACAAGCAAGTACCAAATAAGATGTCTTTTAACTATATTTAACCTACGATAATTAATTTGTAATTAACAACTAATTAATATAAACTACTAATCCAACCAAGTCAATAAAAGTAAACGAGAAAAATCCACTAGAGAAGATTATCGAGACTCCGGCTCACCAATGCAACCCCCTGCAATTCTCGATTGAATATCCAAATATTTCTAAGGTGAGGAGTTCTCCCAATTTATCTAATACACTCTCTCGAGCTATATTAAACCTAACGCCGAATTGCAACAAGTAACTCTCGTTCGCTTATTTAACAATTCAATGTTGCATAAGATCCATGAAAACTCCTAGCTTTCAATTACTAGATATCTATGGCTATCACGCATGTATTTGACGTCATCTCTCGATCTCGGTCTTAAATCCATGGTATGAGTTATTTATTCAGTATCATAAAATCATCTATCGATCTCAATTACGATACTAACATCATTCAAAGGTGATCAATCCTCTAAAAGCATGAAGAACATAAAACATACGCAAAGAACTATAAGAATTCAATCATTAAATCATCAAATCGAAGTTCATAACAAAGGATTCGTCTAGCCTCGATAAATAAATTAGTTCATACTCATAAATAAATACCAATACTCAAACATGTCTTGCAACAATCCAAGCATGATATAATCAAAATAACACTAAACTAAAGTTTAAAAGTAAGAATAAACTCCCAGCGTCGACTCCGGTTGTAGATCCTCGCTCCTTCTCTTGCTTCCTTCTCAATTGTCGCTTTAATCGCCTTGTTAGAGATGTTCCAAAATCATAGGGTAAAAGGTTGTTGAATGGTGATGAAGGGATGTGAAGGGCTGGACGTGAGTTGTGATTGATGAAGAGATGGCCTGTGTGAGGATTGGTGAGGGGAGAAGAAGGTGTGAGGTTTTGAATGGTGAAGAGGGGCTGTGGCGGCTATACCCTCAGTTAAAATCTGATATCTCCCTCTTTTTGGCTAATATTTCGAGCTATGTAGGGTTGGAGGCTAGGAGGATGGAATAGAATCCAACTTGGAAGGCAAGAAATCAAGTTTCCATATTTTTCAAAACTCTGGGCGATCGATCGGGACAGAGGGGTCGATCGATCGAGCTGAAAAGTAGAAATTCGTGGCTTTTTTCAGCCTTTCTCGATCGATCGGAAATCCTTGCTCGATCGATCGAGCTTCACAGTAAGTTTCTTCGCCTTTTTCAGCTTCTGGCGAGTTTCGTATTTTGGCCGTAACTTTCTCATACGAACTCCAAATTTGATGAATCAGCTGTCCACGCGAAGATAAGAGAAAGTTCTACAACTTTTAAATGGACCACATTTCCAAAACATGGCTCGAACATATAGTGATATGAGGAGAAAGGAGCAACATGTGTCTTGGATTCCGGTTTTTTTCCTCTTTTCTTCAACTTTATTCATTTTTTCATCATTTTAGCTTGATTTCTTCACCTTTTATGAATTTCAACATTGATTCCTGAAATATAGAAATATATACCATAAAACGTAAAATAATTCAAGAATCAACACGAAAACCATTACATATCATAGCATAAAAACGCGTAATATTCAACCCTATCAACTCCCCCAAACTTATCACTTAATCGTCCTCGATTAAGCATTAAAATCACAAGGTAGAGTTCATTCTTGATACTTGAAACAATTATTTCATGACTTATTTTATTCTCAGAAATCTCATGCACGTATACAAAAGTTGACAAGACATGTTTTCTCCTATCAAGTAACACATCTCAAAATCGGAACGTGTGTGTGTGCTAATTTCAGTCTCAAGTTTCATGCACATATTCAACATCAAATCATGCTAATCAACTCAAAGTCGAGATTATCATCAAGCACCCCATAAGCCTATTTTCAAGCAACTTCTCCACTAATGATAGTTAATCCCTAGACTTGGATCAAAAGGACTTTTTAAGCTTGTAATGTAAGGCCTTTGGTGTTGGCTTCAAAGAAAAGATAGGATAAGCTCAAAGAAGAGAGTATAATCATTTACAATTCAATTTTTTCGCACACATCGAGCTTCTCTTCTTTTTCTTTTATAGTCTTGGCCACTTTGGGTCTTATTTTAGTCAATCTTTTTCTCAAGGCTTTTCGTCTATCTTTTTCTTTTCTCATTCATCAATATTTTTCAATAAGCTCATCAGGATATAACAATTTACGTGCATCGAATGGAATTCATTATACTCTCTTAGGGTAAGGATAACTTTTTTTTCATTTAGGCTCAAATAAGGGTAAGTATAATGAGTTTGCCAAGAATATCGAATGGGGTCTAATTATATGCAATGCATATACCATTCTTTTTTCAATAAAGCTCAAATGGGACACTAGGGATTGATATGAATCATGGTAAGCTTGAAAGGCTCAAACGTTTCAAAGATCGCCTAGATCATTTCCAAGTCGAGTTTGTAACTATAAAATTTTGCCTCAAAGTGTTATCATCAAATAAGTTCTAGGATAACTCTAGGATGCTCAAGACAAATCGTCAAGTTCACAACAATTATCACTATTCAACATGCAATCCACAAGATCATACTCATTGTGCTCAAAGTATTCCTCATTCTTGACATGCTAACTCAAATTGGGATATTCATGTACAAGTCCAATCACAAATCAAGTTCATATGCATAGTGAGATCAAAATCCTCATTGAATAGTCACTACTATAATTCATTCTTTTCTCAAGTTTGAACTCATAAAATAATTTTTTTAGCTCATAATAATCGGACGATTCAAGTGTCATTTAAGCACATAACATGTGGTTAAAACAAGTAAAACATGCAAGCTACTACTCCCCCAAACTTAAATCAAACATTGCCCTCAATGTTTAAAAGAATCAAAAGGGAAACAGTGAACTCCCCTGATCAAGACGCTTGCATGAGGGTTGAGGAAGATTTGCTTTTGAAAGCTCCACTGTTGTAGGGGTTCATCGCTCCAACTAAGTACCTAGCAAGAGAAGAATGCAAATGGTAAAATATTCGACTTGAGAGATAAAAAAAACTAAAATGCAAAAACTGAAAAATAAAACACAACTAAATAACAAAAGGATACGCTTGGGTTGCCTCCCAAGAAGCGCTGATTTCTAGTCATCGGCTTGCCATCAGAAGCAACCATCAAAGAGCGGCTGCCGCCCATAGTAAGTATCGTATGATACCACTAATGGGTCTTCAGTCAATATACCCTCAAGATTGGCAAGATTGTAGTCGTGTAAGCTCGTCGCTCCAACAACATTCTTGAATTGGTAGGCATGGGAGAATGATTCTCGACTTGGCTTCATATGGAGGATGTAGTGCGGTGAAGTTGGCATCGACGGAAAATATGAATCCACATATGGCATAGAACATGTCTCCATCGATGGGCTCAAATCGGAATCTTCGAAAGTTTCTTCCTTCTCCAACATCACATTCGACTCATCTTCACATGGGAACTCCTCGGATAACATCTCTGAAGTAAGCTCAATCTCTTGAAGAGGCTCAAGTTCCCTCGACTCTTCCACACTAGTAGGATCACTCCCCCAAACTTGTTTGGTTGAGTGATCGTCATCATATAACCAAACTCGATCCGTCGCCTCTTGATTTGTAGCCCTCATCTCTTCCTCTTGGCAGCTAATTGAAATTGTTTCCATGAGGACCGCCATTTCCTGCTCCAGGTGACGCATAGAGTTGGTTTGGCACTCCAAACTGTTCTCTGTTGATGCTATGAACCTTACTAAGGTATCCTCTAATTGAGTCGGGACGTTTGCAGAACTATCTCTCATCTCGTCGTGATGTTCAAATGGTTGTGGTGTATCAATAGGGTAGTGAAGCTCCGATGGGTATTGGTGACTCCAACCTTGTAGTGAAGGATCACAATTCCAGTGATGATCGAAGTCCGCCATATCATTGAACAGGTGCACCACACTGTTCTCATCTCTATCAACCAGGGGACTCCCAGTCATCAGTGCTCCGCTCAATACCCATTCTCGTGTCTGTGACCCTTTGAAGAAATATTGCAGAAGAGTATAGTTCGAAAAGTTGTGATACCGGAATGTGTCTGCCAATTCATTGAATCTTTCCCAAACAGCGTAGAACGGCTCGAAACGTTGTTGGGCAAAGCTTGTGAAGGCTTGTTGATGTAGCATCTCCAAGTACCTCACAAGACAAACAAAACAAAACCAAAATATAATTTAAATCTCTTTTTTTTTCTTCGATAATTTAGAAAACAAAACAAAAACAATTGTTAAATCACAGTCAAAGAACCTAGTATGATATTACTAAAGTTAGTCCCCGGCAACGGCGCCAAAAACTTGATCGCTTTTATTTTTAACAATTAATTCCAATCTAGCGATTTTAGACCGCAAGTGCACGGTGTCAAGTTTTAGTATAGATAGGAAGATACGGATTGTCGAACCCACATGGACTAACAAGCAAGTACCAAATAAGATGTCTTTTAACTATATTTAACCTACGATAATTAATTTATAATTAACAACTAATTAATTAATATAAACTACTAATCCAATCAAGTCAATAAAAGTAAACGAGAAAAATCCACTAGAGAAGATTATCGAGACTTCGGCTCACAATGCAATCCCCTACAATTCTCGATTGAATATCCAAATATTTCTGAGGTGACGAGTTCTCCCAATTTATCTAATACACTCTCTCGAGCTATATTAAACCTAACACTGAATTGCAACAAGTAACTTCGCTTATTTAACAATTCAATGTGGCATAAGATCCATGAAAACTCATAGCTTTCAATTACTAGATATCTATGGCTATCACGCATGTATTTGACGTCATCTCTCGATCTCGGTCTTAAATCCATGGTATGAGTTATTTATTCAGTATCATAAAATCATCTCTCGATCTCAATTACGATACTAACATCATTCAAAGGTGATCAATCCTCTAAAAGCATGAAGAACATAAAACATACGCAAAGAACTATAAGAAGTTAATCATTAAATCATCAAATCGAAGGTTCATAACAAAGGATTCGCCTAGCCTCGATAAATAAATTAGTTCATACTCATAAATAAATACCAATACTCAAACATGTCTTGCAACAATCCAAGCATGATATAATCAAAATAACACTAAACTAAAGTTTAAAAGTAAGAATAAACTCCCAGCGTCGACTCCGGTTGTAGATCATCGCTCCTTCTCTTGCTTCCTTCTCGATCGTCGCTTTAATCGCCTTGTTAGAGATGTTCCAAAATCATAGGGTAAAAGGTTGATGAATGGTGATGAAGGGGTGTGAAGGGCTGGACGTGAGTTGTGATTGGTGAAGAGATGGCCTGTGTGAGGATTGGTGAGGGGAGAAGAAGGTGTGAGGTTTTGAATGGTGAAGAGGGGCTGTGGCGGCTATACCCTCGGTTAAAATCTGATATCTCCCTCTTTTTGGCTAATATTTCGAGCTATGTAGGGTTGGAGGCTAGGAGGATGGAATAGAATCCAACTTGGAAGGCAAGAAATCAAGTTTCCATATTTTTCAAAACTCTGGGCGATCGATCGGGACAGAGGGGTCGATCGATCGAGCTGGACAGTAGAAATCCGTGGCTTTTTTCAGCCTTTCTCGATCGATCGGAAATCCTTGCTCGATCGATCGAGCTTCACAGTAAGTTTCTTCGCCTTTTTCAGCTTCTGGCGAGTTTCGTATTTTGGCCGTAACTTTCTCATACGAACTCCAAATTTGATGAATCAGCTGTCCACGCAAAGATAAGAGAAAGTTCTACAACTTTTATATGGACCACATTTCCAAAACATGGCTCGAACATATAGTGATTTGAGGAGAAAGGAGCAACATGTGTCTTGGATTCCGGTTTTTTCCTCTTTTCTTCAACTTTATTTATTTTTTCATCATTTTAGCTTGATTTCTTCACCTTTTATGAATTTCAACATTGATTCCTGAAATATAGAAATATATACCATAAAACGTAAAATAATTCAAGAATCAACACGAAAACCATTACATATCATAGCATAAAAACGCGTAATATTCAACCCTATCAACTCCCCCAAACTTATCACTTAATCGTCCTCGATTAAGCATTAAAATCACAAGGTAGAGTTCATTCTTGATACTTGAAACAATTATTTCATGACTTATTATATTCTCAGAAATCTCATGCACGTATACAAAAGTTGACAATACATGTTTTCTCCTATCAAGTAACACATCTCAAAATCGGAACGTGTGTGTGTGCTAATTTCAATCTCAAGTTTCATGCACATATTCAACATCAAATCATGCTAATCAACTCAAAGTCGAGATTATCATCAAGCACCCCATAAGCCTATTTTCAAACAACTTCTCCACTAATGATAGTTACTCCCTAGACTTGGATCAAAAGGACTTTTTAAGCTTGTAATGTAAGGCCTTTGGTGTTGGCTTCAAAGAAAAGATAGGATAAGCGCAAAGAAGAGAGTATAATCATTTACAATTCAAATTTTTCGCACACATCGAGCTTCTCTTCTTTTTCTTTTATAGTCTTGGCCACTTTGGGTCTTATTTTAGTCAATCTTTTTCTCAAGGCTTTTCGTCTATCTTTTTCTTTTCTCATTCATCAATATTTTTCAATAAGCTCATCAGGATATAACAATTTACGTGCATCGAATGGAATTCATTATACTCTCTTAGGGTAAGGATAACTTTTTTTTTCATTTAGGCTCAAATAAGGGTAAGTATAATGAGTTTGCCAAGAATATCGAATGGGGTCTAATTATATGCAATGCATATACCATTCTTTTTTCAATAAAGCTCAAATGGGACACTAGGGATTGATATGAATCATGGTAAGCTTGAAAGGCTCAAACGTTTCAAAGATCGCCTAGATCATTTCCAAGTCGAGTTTGTAACTATAAAATTTTGCCTCAAAGTGTTATCATCAAATAAGTTCTAGGATAACTCTAGGATGCTCAAGACAAATCGTCAAGTTCACAACAATTATCACTATTCAACATGCAATCCACAAGATCATACTCATTGTGCTCAAAGTATTCCTCATTCTTGACATGCTAACTCAAATTGGGATATTCATGTACAAGTCCAATCACAAATCAAGTTCATATGCATAGTGAGATCAAAATCCTCATTGAATAGTCACTACTATAATTCATTCTTTTCTCAAGTATGAACTCATAAAATAATTTTTTTAGCTCATAATAATCGGACGATTCAAGTGTCATTTAAGCACATAACATGTGGTTAAAACAAGTAAAACATGCAAGCTACTACTCCCCCAAACTTAAATCAAACATTGCCCTCAATGTTTAAAAGAATCAAAAGGGAAACAGTGAAATCCTCTGATCAAGACGCTTGCATGAGGGTTGAGGAAGATTTGCTTTTGAAAGCTCCAATGTTGTAGGGGTTCATCGCTGCAACTAAGTACCTAGCAAGAGAAGAATGCAAATGGTAAAATATTCGACTTGAGAGATAAACAAAACTAAAATGCAAAAACTGAAAAATAAAACACAACTAAATAACAAAAGGATACGCTTGGGTTGCCTCCCAAGAAGCGCTGATTTCTAGTCATCGGCTTGACCATCAGAAGCAACCATCAAAGAGCGGCTGCCGCCCATAGTAAGTATCGTATGATACCACTAATGGGTCTTCAGTCAATATGCCCTCAAGATTGGCAAGATTGTAGTCGTGTAAGCTCGTCGCTCCAACAACATTCTTGAATTGGTAGGCATGGGAGAATGATTCTCGACTTGGCTTCATATGGAGGATGTAGTGTGGTGAAGTTGGCATCGACGGAAAATATGGATCCACATATGGCATAGAACATGTCTCCATCGATGGGCTCAAATCGGAATCTTCGAAAGTTTCTTCCTTCTCCAACATCACATTCGACTCATCTTCACATGGGAACTCCTCGGATAACATCTCTGAAGTAAGCTCAATCTCTTGAAGAGGCTCAAGTTCCCTCGACTCTTCCACACTAGTAGGATCACTCCCCCAAACTTGGTTGGTTGAGTGATCGTCATCATATAACCAAACTCGATTCGTCGCCTCTTGATTTGTAGCCCTCATCTCTTCCTCTTGGCAGCTAATTGAAATTGTTTCCATGAGGACCGCCATTTCCTGCTCCAGGTGATGCATAGAGTTGGTTTGGCACTCCAAACTGTTCTCTGTTGATGCTATGAACCTTACTAAGGTATCCTCTAATTGAGTCGTGACGTTTGCAGAACTATCTCTCATCTCTTCGTGATGTTCAAATGGTTGTGGTGTATCAATAGGGTAGTGAAGCTCCGGTGGGTATTGGTGACTACAACCTTGTAGTGAAGGATCACAATGCCAGTGATGATCGAAGTCCGCCATATCATTGAACAGGTGCACCACACTGTTCTCATCTCTATCAACCAGGGGACTCCCAGTCATCAGTGCTCCGCTCAATACCCATTCTCGTGTCTGTGACCCTTTGAAGAAATATTGCAGAAGAGTATAGTTCGAAAAGTTGTGATACCGGAATGTGTCTGCCAATTCATTGAATCTTTCCCAAACAGCGTAGAACGGCTCGAAACGTTGTTGGACAAAGTTTGTGAAGACTTGTTGATGTAGCATCTCCAAGTACCTCACAAGACAAACAAAACAAAACCAAAATATAATTTAAATCTCTTTTTTTTTTTCTTCGATAATTTAGAAAACAAAACAAAAACAATTGTTAAATCACAGTCAAAGAACCTAGTATGACATTACTAAAGTTAGTCCCCGGCAACGGCGCCAAAAACTTGATCGCTTTTATTTTTAACAATTAATTCCAATCTAGCGATTTTAGACCGCAAGTGCACGGTGTCAAGTTTCAGTATAGATAGGAAGATACGGATTGTCGAACCCACATGGACTAACAAGCAAGTACCAAATAAGATGTCTTTTAACTATATTTAACCTACGATAATTAATTTATAATTAACAACTAATTAATTAATATAAACTACTAATCCAATCAAGTCAATAAAAGTAAACGAGAAAAATCCACTAGAGAAGATTATCGAGACTTCGGTTCCCCAATGCAATCCCCTACAATTCTCGATTGAATATCCAAATATTTCTGAGGTGACGAGTTCTCCCAATTTATCTAATACACTCTCTCGAGCTATATTAAACCTAACACTGAATTGCAACAAGTAACTTCGCTTATTTAACAATTCAATGTTGCATAAGATCCATGAAAACTCCTAGCTTTCAATTACTAGATATCTATAGCTATCACGCATGTATTTGACGTCATCTCTCGATCTCGGTCTTAAATCCATGGTATGAGTTATTTATTCAGTATCATAAAATCATCTCTCGATCTCAATTACGATACTAACATCATTCAAAGGTGATCAATCCTCTAAAAGCATGAAGAACATAAAACATACGCAAAGAACTATAAGAATTCAATCATTAAATCATCAAATCGAAGGTTCATAACAAAGGATTCGCCTAGCCTCGATAAATAAATTAGTTCATACTCATAAATAAATACCAATACTCAAACATGTCTTGCAACAATCCAAGCATGATATAATCAAAATAACACTAAACTAAAGTTTAAAAGTAAGAATAAACTCCCAGCGTCGACTCTGGTTGTAGATCATCGCTCCTTCTCTTGCTTCCTTCTCGATCGTCGCTTTAATCGCCTTGTTAGAGATGTTCCAAAATCATAGGGTAAAAGGTTGATGAATGGTGATGAAGGGGTGTGAAGGGCTGGACGTGAGTTGTGATTGGTGAAGAGATGGCCTGTGTGAGGATTGGTGAGGGGAGAAGAAGGTGTGAGGTTTTGAATGGTGAAGAGGGGCTGTGGCGGCTATACCCTCGGTTAAAATCTGATATCTCCCTCTTTTTGGCTAATATTTCGAGCTATGTAGGGTTGGAGGCTAGGAGGATGGAATAGAATCCAACTTGGAAGGCAAGAAATCAAGTTTCCATATTTTTCAAAACTCTGGGCGATCGACGGACAGAGGGTCTATCGATCGAGCTTGACAGTAGAAATCCGTGGCTTTTTTCAGCCTTTCTCGATCGATTGGAAATCCTTGCTCGATCGATCGAGCTTCACAGTAAGTTTCTTCGCCTTTTTCAGCTTCTGGCGAGTTTCGTATTTTGGCCGTAACTTTCTCATACGAACTCCAAATTTGATGAATCAGCTGTCCACGCAAAGATAAGAGAAAGTTCTACAACTTTTATATGGACCACATTTCCAAAACATGGCACGAACATATAGTGATTTGAGGAGAAATGAGCAACATGTGTCTTGGATTCCGGTTTTTTCCTCTTTTCTTCAACTTTATTCATTTTTTCATCATTTTAGCTTGATTTCTTCACCTTTTATGAATTTCAACATTGATTCTTGAAATATAGAAATATATACCGTAAAACGTAAAATAATTCAAGAATCAACACGAAAACCATTACATATCATAGCATAAAAACGCCTAATATTCAACCTTATCATTGATTATGAAAATTCAACGTAAATATAAAAACTAATACATCATACATTGGATTCAAATGAATTCTAAACCTTTGACCTTTTAATTTTAAACTTCTAATAGTATTTTGAAGCTATTTAATACAAAAAATCGAGTTTAAATGAGAATAAAATAAATTATATTATACTTGAAACACATTGTTAATTTATGAGTTCTTATTCATACAATCAGAAGCGAAACCATTAAAAAAGTTATTTAAACCATAAAAAATTTAATTTTTTTTTATTTTTTTAAAATTTCGGTTTTCGATTCGGTTAACCGGACTCTATAACCGAAAATCGATTTTTTAAAAAAAAAAAAAATTGAAAACCGAACCTAACTTTTTCGGTTTGGTTCGGTTTGAACCGAACTTTCGATAGGTTAATCGAACCGGTGAACACCCTAATTCACATCTGTTTGGTTTATTTATTTATTTTATTATTCTTCTCTCCACTATGTAACCCCCCTTTATTATGGCTACTCGAAATAAAAATGGGGATCGAATTGTATCTTATATTTCATGATTGGGATTTGAACGACAAATTAATCACGATCAAAGTAACTATATCATATATAAGTGTACATATTACTTTTATCTGACAATTCATTGCATTCGAATTATTACAATTAATGTAAAAATTAATTAATATATAAGCATTACTGTACGTCCAAACTAATACAAATTAGGCATTGTCTGGTGGTCTCTGCCTCCCGTGCTAATTATACTAAATGGTCCGCAGACTACGATGCACGGATACTGACATGACAATACAAACATGACACGACACGTCTATATATATATATATATATATATATATATATTTCAAATACTAAAATTCACATATAAAATTAACAAAAATATTCTTACCAAATTCAAAAAGCATATAAATTAACGCATGTCACTTGAATTATCAAAGTATCACTCATACTAACACCAAATAATAAAATTTGGACGCTTTAAAATTAATGACACGCCACATGGCGTGTCCGATGAGTGTCCGAGAAGTTTCGGTGTCCGATAAGTGTGCACCGAGTAATTTTTAGGAGTGTTCGTGCATCATAATTTGCAGTCTATTACGTTAGCCCGAAGATTTACACAATACGCACCCAAAAAAATAGCAGCTACGAGTCCCTTCATATAAAAAAAACCAAGGGTAAGCGTGTCGACTAACTTGAAATGCAAAAATACAAAATATATTAATTTTGACTTTTGTTCTTATTCTTCCATACATTTTATTCTTCTATTTCCTTTTATCGAAGCCATTTTCTTTTCCTTCTCTCAATCCATTCCCGTTGTGCAGCTATATATAGTGTGTATATGGTTAAAATACACGTACGATGTGTATGCTTTATTTACTAATATATAAGATACCAACATGTTTCTCTGGCGCAGAGAATACATGTGCAGCCTCAAGTAGATGAAGTTAAGCGGAAATTAAACTCCAAAAGGGAATAGAATCCTAATCCCCAAAAACGTGGCTCTGCCCCATTTTCTCTTGTTGAGCCATTAAACAGAAAAATATAACTACTTTCTTTTAGGTCTGTTGCTCAAAAAATTGCAAACACGGGAAACTAATAACTAAACTCGCCTAGCACAATACCTTACAACCAAAGATGCCTTGATCCATTTTTTGTGCTCTATCCCTCCAAGCATGTCTATACATTATTAACAATTGATATTGTAGAATAAACTACACCATTACATCAAGTGATAAAGACTGTACACGAGACAGCATATGCACAAACTCAAATTCCAAATTCGATCTCAACTTCAAAGCAACTACGAACTATCAGCCATACCTCAACCCAATTATTTATGCTAATCTATTAATCCATGACTAAAGTGGCATTTCAACGGCTATTATATTTACCAGAAGGAACCCTGAGCCCACGATGAAGACTTGAAACCTCCTACTAACAATTTTGACACGGATGAAGCATTTATCTTCCTCCTTTTAGCTTCCAGCTCCAAACGTCTTTTCTCAGACTCAGAACTGGACGATCCAGAAAAAATTGAGGCGGCTTGAATTAGTGCCCTTTTGTTTTTTCTGTTCTTTTCAAACTTGGTGGAAAATTTAACACACGATGCAGCTACAGCATCCTCTTCAGAATGAGGAAGAAGTCTTATACCAAATCCAGATTTCCTAGAACTAGCTTCTGCTTCAGCCACTCCTTTCTTTTGATCCCTAAGTTTGGATCGCAGTGATTTGTTCAAGAAATAATCGTCTGAATGCATGGCATCCGAAACTCGCTGAAGACGCACCAATACTGGCTCAGCTTCTTTCTTCTTCTTCATATCTTTTTCCTGGTGTTCAAGGCGGTAAAAGGGATTGGCGAGCTTGTTCTTATCTGAAGCCAACAATAAAAAGGTCGAGAAAACATGGTTATGTTATTGGGTTGTTTTGATGACAGCCCAGATTGATTTTTATCGAAGAAAACTCACCATCATCCACTGGCAGCACCAAAGTTTCAGCATCTTCAGCATCATATTCCTCGATCTTTCTTCGAGCTCCACTAATAATCACATACTCGCAACTTTTTGGATTTGTTTGAATAACAATCTCATGTCTGCAGCACGTAGACTTCATTGAAAAGCTCCATATCTGGAAAGAGCATAGATTATCACTATCCATAGTAACAATGCATGAAAAGTAGTTGATCATTAGTGTTAAACAACATTATACCTTTGTAGAGTAATAATTTCCCACTTGTTTTTTCTCAGCATTAAACCGCACACCTTTAGCAATCATGGACTCGCATCCACCACACCATATATTAAAAGGCATCTCAAACCTGTAATGCATAAATTATGAATTCAACATCCTAAACATCTCAACAAACAAATGTCTCACATGATAGATATCACAACACTCTGTTTCAATCATTGTTTCAGTTGCAAGACACAATTACTCCTTCAGTGCATGATTGATGAGATGCACAATGTAATTCATTATTGTTTTCAACTTAGTCGTTTTCTCCGATAACATGATGTTTGCTATTAGAAGTCAAAAGTCTCCAAAATACTTGCGAAAGGCAAAACATGCACATCATTTTTCAATCAATACTACTGTAATAAGCATGGCATTATGCCAATCACAGGAGACTATACTTTGCCAGACCTATAGCCCCTTGAAGTACCACAAAACTCTTTTGCATATATGGAGGGAAGCTGATTACATTACCCTCATTGAAAACAACCTAAAATTTACATAGCAATGCCTGTCCAGGATATGAGCTAGTGCATACCAATCATTAAACAAATCTCATAAATCAACGAAACTTCAGCCTTATATTTTCATAGTATCATTCCATCATTCTGTATCACTCAACATCTTTCAAAATGGTCTAAAACCTGATTGTCAGCTATACTACAAACATTCCTAGGAAATCCTAATCCCCATAAATGCCTCTGCCCCATTCCTCTTGTTGAGCAATTGTGAATAAACAAAAAAAAAATACAAGAATTTTCTACATGTCTGTTGCTAAAAAAAAAAAAACAATCACGAGAAACTATTACTAAGCTTGCCTAGCGCGATACCTTATGATCAAGATGCCTTGATCGATTTTTCTTGCTCTCTCCCTCAAAGCATGTTGACCATGAAACTTGTTCAGCCCACCCTGTAGAGACGAGTCGTATAAAAATTGGGAATATATGTACATACTAATGGTGACAATCCATTTAAATAATTACACTACAAATACCTTTTTTGAATCCCATTCTGGTGGGTAGTAAAAATTATCTGCCCTCGCAGCTGCAAGAGATGACTGCAGAAACCAAACAAATTAATTTCAATCACTTGCTAAATAAAAGTTTAAGCAAACCAAAAACCTAGAGCATCAACCATAAGGAATAACATATAAAGAAGAAAATCAACGCAATTAATAACGTAAAAATACTTGCATGCGTGAAAGTGCCATAAATCACCAGTGCTCTTAGGCAATATGCATTCTAACAAAATTTAAGATAGAATTTTGTTAGCTAAGAACTTACTAGCTGGCGCTCATATTATTTATAATTAATAGAAACCCTATTCAAATTACAGTCATATGATCTGACATTCATTTCAAAAACATTTATTTTTTACATATAGAACGTATTCGTTTTTTACAAATCCCCAACCAAATAATAAAATCTGTAACACGGGATAGAACCAGAAGGCCGACAAGGAAACCCAACCACCTTCAATCCCTCCGAAATAACATCAAATTTCTGTTTTTCATGTCTGATTCAACTAAAATTATTTCAACCCTCTAAATCAGTTTTTGGTTATTTTCATGTCTCAAATCCAAGTCAACTTAAAACTCAGGAGAATCAAGTAAATCCAACAATTATCTCATAAGAGGGCCAAATGTTTCCATTATCCTTCAAACCACTTAAACAATTGGACAAAAAACATCCAGAATTCAATTCAAAACCACAATAGTCATAAATCCTAATCTAATAATAGAACCATTTACTAAGAAGAAAGAAATTACGCACCATTTTGTAATAAACTCTCTCTTTTTCCGATCAAATTTTGAAGAAGGGGAGATCTGTAGTTGTTGGTTTCTGGTTTTTCACTGAGGTCTCAATTATATCATTCAAAGGATTCCGAAAGGGGGTGAGTTTAAATTTAATCATAGCTGAGAAAGTGGACGCCGCGACGTCGTTTGAAGGGTCGTGAACCCGAGGCCCAGTTCAGATACTATCCGGTTAATTTTGAAATAAATTGTGGGCTCGGTCCAATCAATTCTGGCTTAGGTTTTTTTTTTTTTTTTTTTTTTTTTTTTGAGAATGTTGTTTATCTTAACTCACCTCAGTTATTTTTTTTATTTTAAAATGTTTTA
Organism: Haberlea rhodopensis; assembly: GCA_907163345.1. Lineage (NCBI taxonomy): Eukaryota > Viridiplantae > Streptophyta > Magnoliopsida > Lamiales > Gesneriaceae > Haberlea > Haberlea rhodopensis. The sequence continues at coordinate 66,554 of CAJQUN010000524.1, read as the reverse complement.
AATGGAGATGTTAGGTTAAGTCAAAATATTTTATCTGAAAAAAATTATTAAAATAGATTTCTACCGATTTTCAATTTAGCATTCCCCCTATCTAAGTTGTAGCTCAAATTAAAATTATTTAAAATAATAATAATTTCCACAATAATCAAATAAATATATTTAAACAATCACAAATAATCACAAATAATCATATTTTAAATCAAAACACTGTAACCGCTAATCATACAATTAACAACACATAATTATTTTATTATATAATCACATTTTTTTCTCCATTGTCAAGAATAAAGGAAAATATATTATGATTTGAATTATATATATATATATATATGATATCCCCTAAAATAATCGTTTGACACGTCATGAGGATACATCAACATATTTTGACATGTCATCCTATTTTTCCAAGTCAATGCAGAGATGTCTCGATTTCTAAACTTCCCCGGACGCGCTAGGTTAAAACGAAAGGAAAAAGGTAAATGACATAAATAAATAAGAAAGTATAATATATGTATATATTGATTATTTTGTTGGTGGAAAAAGGGAGAGGTTTTCACTTTATCACCCCATCTCACTCACCTCACTCTAGTGACTGGATCTCCCCATTTTTTCCTTTTTCTTCATGGTCAAATCTTGAATTCATTGAAGCATAGAAGGGGTCACGCTAGGGTATTTCCGGCGTCCTCTAATCGGTTTGTTCGTGTTTTCAAGCACTGTTACGACTGGGGACGAACGGGTACAAAGGCATTGTTACGACTGGGGACGAATGTGAAAAATCGGATGTTATTTTTTGGGAGCATCAATATATATATATATATATATATATATATATTGTCAATTTTAGTATATTATACTTACTATAATATCCCTACCTGTATTAAGAATATTAAATTAAATCAACTATAAGGTCAAATGTTTCACGTAGCATTAAAATATTGCATGGACAATAAAGCAAAGTCGCAGTTATATATGTATTAATTAATGTGGACATATTTGTTGAATTGTTCAAATACTTGACAATTTGAAAGAATTATTTTTATACTTTTTCAGTAATTGACATCTATTTTTTAAAGATTAATAAATATGGCTTACAAAGCCAAACTAAAACCCCAACATCCATCGACATTGCTTCAAATTTAAATTTTTTTTGTCATACAATGAATACATGTCAAAGTATATACGTGTAAATTTCGTTGGACTGGGTCACTGCGGTTGACTCACATTATCAAGTATAATTTTAATTTTTTTTAATTAGACTTTTATGTTTCCTTTTTTTTTTTTTTTTTTTGAGAATGACTTTTATGCTTTTTTTTATATATTAAGAGTAGTTACATTTATCCTTAAAATAAGTTTTAAGCCTATTCTTGATATTATAATAGTTCCATTTATATTAAATGTGAAAGAAACATTTTCAAAGTTACAATGTTTGACTAACAAATTATAGTACATAATATTCAACATGATTCGGTTTAGGAGTATGACAAATGGATAATTACAAAAAGGTACCAATTACTAAATAAGTTTTCAGTTAAATCTGGAAAAAAAATTAATAGCGTATAAAAATCAACTTTTCAATTAACTTTATTCATATATGTCCAATTTCTTAATATGTGTTTTATTATATACTTTTTCGTTACTAAAATAGCCCTTATTCAAAAAATTAAATCAAACACTAGCAAATCATCATATCTAATCTAATTAGGATTTCAAACCCATGAGTCACCACCGTGCATCTCCTCCGTTGTGCACCTCCTACACGTCACCTCCTTCACTGGCCGCCACGTTGCATGCTCGCGTCTGCATCACTGAATCTTCGTGCCACCCCCAGCGACCCACTCCCCACTCCCCCTCGCTTCCCTTCTAGTGCCCACTGCAATCTGAAAAGTCGAACTTGGCAAAGCTGCGCGAGGATGAGGCGGAGCATTCTTGTTTGATGTGGGCGCGATTTGGGCAACGAATGGGGTAGCTTGTGCTTCGGGGAAGGAACGAATTTGGTGGGGTGGAAGGCTGACGACGATTAACCAGCGTTAGAGCGGTAGTTGGAGGCATATATAGATGAAGAACTGTTCACACAATTCTTCAGGTACCGTAGCATTTTTCCACTCTTTTTTTATTGATTTTTTAACTATCCACTTTCCCATTTCTCTCTGTCGACGCCAACTTTAATTTCTTCTTCGTGTGTAATTGTCACCCATCTTCCGCGTGCATGCCCCTCTTCCGAGTGCATCGGCGCACAAGTGCGTGCACCGGATGCACAAGTGTGTGCATCGCATGCACTGGATGCACCGTTGCAGCTAGCATCATTTGGTAGATTAATATGGAAAATGGTTTATCTTATGGTACCGACCTGAAAATCTCCCTTAGACCTTTCATCACCAAAAAAACAAAAGATAAAATTTAATTATTTTTTCTCTTATATGAAAAAAATAATGATTACTTTGTTTCAAAAAAAATGTTTCTCACTATAAAAACTATAAAATATAATATATTGCTCTCTCAACTTATTTGGTTGCATTGGCCTACTTCTTGTATAATTACCAAGGATGATTAGACAATTTATAGTAAGGATTGGTATCGTGATGTTTCATCTGTTCAGAAAATGGGATCATATGATACCAATTCGGTCAATTCAGAAGTTCAATTCTGTCAATTCGGTTTGGTTGTGCAAATAAAATTTTTGGTTCTGATTTCTGTTAATTCGGTTCCATCACTAATCGAATTAACTGATTGTACATCCCTAGCTATAGCTATAGCTCAAAAATACTAAGATCAAATTGAGTGTGAACTTAATTAGCTTATCTCACCTTACATCACTACTTTTATACCACAATTCGATAGTTGCACTTGAAATTTAAAAATTACTTAAATTGATCTTTCAAACTTTACTCTTTTTTTAGGTGATTCGAACCAAAAACCTCGATGTGTCTAAGTCCAACCTTTTCTCTCTCATCCTCCTTTCCTTTATTTTCTAATTTTTTGTTTTGTACTTATGGTCAAGTTGACATCTAACTTCGTAACCCAGTTGACAAATTGATGCGCTGAAAACACAATAGAGACGTATAGACTAAGAAAGTGGAACCATTGAAGTTGTCTTTCTCACACTCCCACCTCTCAACTGCACCCATTAATAAACATGGAAAACAACCAACCAAACAATTCTCTGATCCCTATATAAACACCAAACCATTTCCATTTTAAGGCAATCCCAATTCCCAAAAAACACACACACAAAAGAATGGTTCGCCCAATCCCAGTCCCAATCCATGTAACTGATACTTTTTCCTCCATCCCTCTAGCAGTAGGACTGTTTGTTTCAGCATCAGTCCTGGTCGCCCTGTGTGCAAAACATGCAAGACAAATCCCAAGAAAGTATGCTTCCAAAACAACTGAGCCAAACACTCCCCCCAAGTCGCCATTACTATTACCTAAGCAGCTGATAACAAGTCTTGGCAGCTTGGCCACGATGTCTTTAGTTCATGGCAAGAAATCAGGGCCGGACTCCGGTGTCGGGAAAGAGGAGATTGGGGTTTGGCAGAAGGCGATACTGATGGGGGAGAAATGCCAGCCGCCGGAGTTTTCCGGGGCGATTTACTATGATTATGATGGGAATAGGGTCCCGGAGATGCCCAAGTCACCGAGAGCTGGCCCATTGAGAGGTTTCACTTTTCATGTGGATAAAAATGATTTGGATGTCTAATGTAAATGTCTTTCTTCGGTTAGTAATGAAGAGTGTTTTCCCGGTATTCTTTTTCAAAATTTAGTGAAAATTGTGATTTTTTATTTTCAACTTTTCCATGAAATTACAAAAACTCTGGATTATTTATGATATTAATCTCAAACTTTCGTGGCTAATCAAATATAAAAAATAATTCAAATGTGAAAAATTGATAAATATGTGTCATTGATCCAATATTTGGGTGGTTGAGATAGCAAGGATAATTCATATTTGAGATATCTTTTTGTATCATTGGTTTTCATGAATTGAACCAGTTTTCACAAATTCATGAAAATAGATTTTCTTAGAGTGTGATAATTAGAAAAAGAGTTATGAGTATATTTGACATACTCTGATAGTCGGATTTGACATGAAACATGATCTCTTTACTTGGCGTGTCACTTACACAAATGTTGTATCAATGAACTAAATTTATCAATATTCTATTTTTTTTATGTGGGATCCAATACAATGATAAATATGGGTTATTGATTCATCTCATATGGTAGTATCCCGTGGGTAGCCAAGAAGCAATCCAGGTGATGGTTGTATATTCTAACTCGGGTAAAGATGCTGGCCGTTTTCCAGCTGTGCTATATTGTGTTAAGGATTTGTTGCTTGAGGGCATAGATTTGAGAAGCTGAGCAGGTTAAACTAGATGATTTTAACAAATACAACAAAGAATTATTTTTATGAAAAACAGGATAAACAAATCAAACGTTAAAGACACTCTTAACAAATACATTCCGTAAACTTATTTTTTCTTTTTGACTTAATCGTCCTTTGTCTAATCACTAGGAAATGATTTATTTGATCTTTTTTCTACTGTATACATTTGCTTTGCTGAAATTCAGGAATTTCCAGCGAAGAAAAATAAGCTAATTCATCGTCATTTCCTTGCTTTAGCAACTTCAGATCAGCAGCATTTCTTTTGAGCTTCAAAGCTGACTTCTCTCTTCAGTAGCTTCGATGTGTGTAACTTTTGTCTAAGACGTCTCAAGATTTATTTCTGATGAATTTGCAGGGTTCCCTCCGATCAACTGAACAAGGAGAAATGGTACAGGCGAAGTTCGGACTACCAGAAATTGCTGTTTCCCAGTTATAAATCTACACAACAACTGTGCTACCCTGCGGCCTCCAAAGCCAACAAAAAAAGAAAATTGGCGTAATCTAATAAAATTTCCAAAATCAGTTGCGCCTCATATAGGAACACAGTCTACGGAAACCAGGGATTTTGGCCTACTTCCACGAGGCGACCCCTCAAGCCGAACTTGGCTTTCTCAACATTGGAGCCGTCCAGCACAAAGAAAGAACACAGCTGGAATAGGACACCTGATGGCTATTATGAATATTCGCTTGGAAACAAGATTTGTTCTCCCTTCATGGCTCGGAGTTGGTGCAGTTTTAAAGGGTATCTGCGAAAGGGGTCATACCGAAGATCTACGAGCAATGTACAAAGATTGGCCGTTCTTTCAAAGAACTATTGACCTTATAGAATGGTTCATGGAAAAGCCGACATTCCCATAGCCAAGCATTATATGACGAAGTTTTAGTGTCAGAGAGTCGACAAGAACTTGGAGCAGAGCTAGGGAGGGAGCTATTGACAGCAGAAAAGTTTATACTTAAAATTACAGGACATGAAAAATTGTCTGAAACTGAAAACAACAGAAGCCATAAGCTGATTGAGAGACGGCTTCTGTATCTATATCCTATGAATATGTTGCAGGCTACGATGCACAGACGCTGACACAATGATACTGACACAACACGGACGCGGCGTCACGGATTTTCAAAATTTTCAGGATACGACATGACTATGACACGCCTATATATTTTTATATATATTATAAATGTACTATATTTTACAATACTAAAATTCAAGTTTTTTAAATTCTAAAGCAATGTAAAAACAATAAAATATTCTTACCAAATTCAAGAAGCATATAAATACATGCATGTTACTGGAGTCATCATAGTATCACTCACACTAACATCAAATACATATTAATTCAATTAACATAAAGTTTAACAAACATTTCCAAATAAAAGATAAGACCAAAAATATTCTTTCCAAATTCAAAAAGTATATAAATAAATGCATGTTATTGAAATTTTCATAGTATCACACATAGTAACACCAAATGTACTTCAATCAACATAAAGTTTAACTAACATCTCTAAATTTCATTTTAGCCAAAAATATTTTAAATTGTTCAATTAACCCCTAAATGTATCCTTTCTATTTTGGATATGCCCATCAATCATGTTCGACAGGAGTGTCTGACACGAGTGTCCGATTTTATTTTTATTTAAAAATTTGACACGCCACATGGCGTGTCCAATACGTGTCTGTTGAGTGTCCAGGAAGTGTCGGTGTCCTAGAAGTGTCCGACACCGCACCGAATGATTTTTAGGAGTACCCATGCATCATAAGTTGCAGGTAGAGATATTGAAGAGGCTGAGACGAGATGAGGATAATAACAAACTACGAGATGCACTTCTAAATTGATTCGCAAAAACGGTCGTACAATTGCCGTTTCAGAACAGGAACTGGTAAAGTTCCATGCTCAAACGGATGTGTATAGTTCGATTAATATAGAGTTTTTGTACTGATACTTTGATAGACTAGTTTTGTTGAAAAACTGTCATGCATTGCTGCAGATTTGATATTTCTTCTCTTCCCGTGGTGTTAAATGCTTCTCCGGAACAACCACACAAAGCACTTTCATTTGTAATTTATTATCCCCTTCCCATGTTAAAACTTGTCACTTCCTGTAATCTCCCATCGAAATCAGGAAAGATTATGCTCCAAAAAATAATAATCGTATCTGATGCAGCTAGCATCTTTCGAAATGAGGCTCACAGCCAAATTATTCCACTTTATTGAGTGAAATTTAGAGCCAGTGGTGGAATTTTTATTCCATCCACAACTATAAATACCTACGCACATAAAAAATGAATCTATAACCCGTAGATCAATTAGGTAAAACTTTAAACTTAAATTTGCCAATAAAACTGCATAAACATGGCATCACTCAAAGCAGAAAAACCGGTTGGATCTCAATCATCTGGATCGGTCAAGAAAGCTCCGATCTCCAAAGTGGCTCCTCCCAAGAATGAGCAGAAGCCTCGGGAGCCAAGGAAGAAGGTAATAACCCTTCACAATGGTACATCTGTTATTTGTAAAACTTAATAAAAAAGGGTGTACCCTCAACTAATGCTACAGCTGTTCTTGCTGATTAATATTTTGATTGTGCTTTTAGGGATCCGGAGCCAAACTAGTTACAAAGAAGTGAGAAGAAGGATTGGAGGACTAAAATGAAGTGTTGGCTTGTATTTATGTAACCTTCTGTTTGACTTAATAAAATCGTTATAGATACTTGAAGCACTAATCAATTCTATTGCTGCTGAAATTCCTACAACCTGTGATCACGAAATTGCCAAATTTACAAGAAAATAAACGTTCTGTGATTTGTCTGATAACAGTGCATGATCCACCATTGAAGAGCTCTGAAGTTTACTTTCGAGGGCAAGTTGAATCCCTCAAAATTTACTAGTTGTCACACAAAGAACCAAAATTGGCAGAGTAAGCCTTATAAGAGTTCGTGAAGCGATTGATCGTTTCCTTTCTTGGACCCTTCCAAGACCTAAAATATTGGATGAATTGATGGTGATGAGAAATATGACCAGACCTATAAATTAATTGAAAATTGCAATTTAAAAATATTGTGAATAACATTTGAAAGTTTTCATTAAACCTTTGCCTCGATTCATAGGCCACCATTAGAACGGACAGATTCGGCCTGCTAAGTTTAACATGCATGCAGGAACAAGGCGTTTTCTTGGTGGAGCTGTAGCATCTCTGGCCTGAGCTTCAATGTCTCCTGAATGAATAATAGCAACCAAATCTTCAAACATTTCGTCTCTGCCGCCACTCATGGGATCCTGAATCTCATTCAGAGTAAATAAGAAAATGCGTCAGTATTTGGCTTCTTGGATAGGCTTTTGCACGGAAGTAGAATTTTCATCATGTTTTCGTAAACCCATGAATCAAATTCACATAGCTACACAAAAGCTTTAATATTTTGGCTGCTAAGAATGTGAAGTCATTTGTCCAGGTTCGTACCTGAATGAACAAATCTGTGTGAGTCTTCCCGTCATATAGAATACACTGAGCTTGTACTCCTAAGCTTTGAAGCGTCTCAGCAAAAGTTTTACTGCAACCAAGTTTGAGCATGTCAAAACCAATATTAAACTTGCTTAGAGACGACTTGCATTCGGAAAAAAACTATGTGCACACAATTCTCTCTCTCTAATCCAAGATTCAAGGATTCTTGGTAGTACTTATAATTTATCTAATTCGTCAAGTCACTTCATATATCCCTTTACGACAATAAATAAGATGTTAACCACATTATATATGGTTCAGAAACTAATAGTTTTGATACCTGGCATCAGAGGGAATGGAATTATCTGCAGTTCCATGGAAAAGGTGTATAGGTGGTAGCAAGGAGATAGCATCCCTAATTTTCGAGTCTTGCACCATTACTTCTGGAGAATATCGTCGTAAAGATTCTTCTCCCCCCATTATGCTAGGCAGGTAACAAATTTATTATGAGTACCTATGATGCTTTGTGACAGCAGCCAGTGATGCTAAGTTTCAGATATTGAAGTTAGTCAAGTATATAGATACCTTAGAAATATGGAGCGGTACAAACCTCGAGTATGGAAATGATCAGCCAGGCTGAGAAAATTGTATCTGTCCATAAATGTCGAAAAGGAGGGTTTAGATTCCATCATAATTTACTGATACCAAAACAAGAACTGCAGGCACGAGAAAATTTTCGTTCTCCTTGGAATAAAAGGATCGGTGAGCATTTAATCATCTGCGACACTCCTCAACTTTTTATTAGAATTTTTTTTAAAAAAGCAATGGGTTCGAAATATTACATTAAAAATTCTATATATGAGTTTATGGATGAACCAAATACGTTACATGCCAAAAACAAACTTTCCCATATGGTGAAGTGATATTCACGAGTTCCATTATTCATGAGATAAACCTGCATATCACTACCTTGCTTATAAGAGCGAGACCAAAATCCACTACCAAAACATAATTAACACTATAATCTTAGTACATCATAAAATCATTTCGAAAAGTTTCCAAGAATGTGATCTTTAATACAATCTCACCCTCCAGACAAACCAAAATAAGCGTTTATGTGAGATACACTCCATGAGGTCTTCCCTCCTCCTGCCTCTCTGATTGCCTGCTCTAATAGAGCACAAGCAGCAATATGTGCGCCAGCTGACTGCCCCATGAGATATATTCTAGGCAAAAAGAAAATCTGGTAAGAATAAAAGGCAGCATCGTGATTGCCTACTAAAAGAATGTAACAGACAAAATACCTGTTAGGATCGCCACCATATTCTGCAATGTTATTGCAGACAAATGAAATACCTTGGGAAGCATCATTCACCATGTCGCTGATAGTTCCCTGTGGGAAGTTCCTACGAGTAAAAAGTAGCAAAAAAATTAGTTAATACATCCAATGCTGCAATCTCTGAAAGTCAATATTTCACCTAAAAAATACAAGAGCCCAGTCTAGTTTTTCTTCATAATGCTTATGGCTTTTATTGTTTATGTAGACTCCATAATTGATGTATTTGACGAGAAGTCTACAACTAAAATATAGTATTACTGAAATTGTTTGATTATATTTATGTTGTCTTGTATATGCCTTTATTTTTTGACTTATTCGTTTGTGTATTTGGTTGAAATATTGTTCATTGTAATATGTAAATTAATTGTGCATCATGATGCAATAATTTTTACTTAAAAAATTTATGTTTCATATTTAGTTTAGCCCCGAGTAACAAAATCCTGATCACCCCAGACGTGGAAGCTACTTTGAAATTAATAATGAATAATAAAAAATTTCAGGTTACCTGTAATCTATGCAAGCCACTATAACATCTCTTTCTGATAGCTGATCTCCTAAAAGAGAACCCCACGCTTTATACCTGTGCTGACCAGAAATGATGGTTGAACTGATTATAATAGAACTTATGGTTTACAAATCACAAGTTGTAGCAAAGAATATGAAACATCACTATTTAAACTTATGGATTAAATGTCAAATTCTTTCTTAAATTATACTTTGTCAATATAAACATAATTCTACTTTCTGAGTTCCATGATCTTCTTGATCCAAGTTCAGTTCTTAAGTCTAATGCTTGTTCTAATAAATGTCTCAATGGTCTCGGAACTTATGTCACATAGTATATTATGTACTCTCAAGTGCTAAGGAAATAGGAGCATACTAGTCAAACTCTGCGAGCTAAAGAGACATTTAAGAGTTAATGTATATTATCTTAACGGAAACGAAAAAAGGGTAGCATACCCAATAATCCATGCTCCACCAGTTACAAATGCAACAACTGGCTTTGGTCCGTCACTGTTTTCCGGTAAATAAATATCAAGCCTGCAGTAGAAAATATATCCCATGATGATGGAGAAAATAAAATATCATATAAAAAACACACGCTAAGAAACAGACTTACCTGTTGTTCAATTACCATAATAAATGCAGTTTGTTAGAATCTTACCTATTTCTGGGCTGGTCTCCATACACTATACCTCGACGTATTCGACTAGAATGGAAGTAATGAAATGCAACTGCACGAAAAGTTACATTGTTTTAGGTAATGAACTTGTCATATTTAGCTTTCACAAATATCAGTAAAAGAAAGTCCTGTGAAATCCAAGAGTCAAAGAAATATGGATCATATATTACATATAAAATCAACATAGCCAGTGAAAAGGGTCACGTGTCAAGAAAAAGGTTTCTTCGACATAAATGCATGATTGATATATGTTCAAACCTTGAAGCAAACCAGGAAAAATAAGGAAACCATAACACCCGAGGCAAAGAAACCGGATGATCCAACTGTAGCCTACCCTGAATAAAGGTGCGAAGAAGATGAGAAAAAATTAAATTGTAAGTTGAGAATAAATTATGTTAAAATGTAAGTTGAGCTTGAAGAACAGAATACACAGTAACATGTTGAAGACATCACAAAGAAGAGGACATATTAGGCTACCAGTTTATACTTTTACAAGCCTGCGATTATGCAATTTGTTCTGCTTCAATCTTATTTCAAGCAATACAGCTTCAACGTTAAATTTAAGAAGTTATCAGTGGTTTTGCTTTGTTTCTCTAAATCATTTTGAAACGTGGTGAGAATGTTAGTCCTCTTGCAAACCTGTATAAGTCCACAAATATAGGTCATAAACATCGTTCCATACCTCAAAGGGCGGTTTAGGCACCGAAGTTAATAACAGCAGAATCAAATGCAACAAGTGCTATTGAAGGTAAGAAGACAAATAACAGTTCTAATGATTGCATTGATCAGCACTATTGTCAAACATTTGCTCTAATTCAGCATAAATTGAAGTTCAAAAACTAGTTATGCTTTTGCACATAGCTTCATGCATAGTATAAGAGAACAAGACTGAATGACGAAATACAAAAAAATACATTCAGAAACTAAATAGAAGAGGTAATATATGATCATCACATAGGTAAATATCTATTACCTTCCGATTTGACAAACTAATTACCTTGTTTGAATTTGAAGTTAAAAATTTAATCTTTATCCCCCAAAACAAGTATAATTTTAAACGATTATACAACAGCTAAATGCCTCAATTCAATAACTTCGAACCTAGATAGCAATTCAGTCAGAATATCTTCTCTAAAGCTAAACCTGTAAGATCCGAACATCAAAGCACTACTCTAACGGGAATCTGAAAACTCTAAGCAAAACTGGAAAAAATGGCGAGGATATTTACCGAAGATATCGCCACATGTTGAAGCAAAGCCGCGATATCACATTAGTATCAGAGGCAGCTCTGCCAGAGTCCTGACTGGAAGACCGCCGGCCGCCTGCAGAGAGGGAGGAAAGGGACGTATCACTCGCCACGCGCCTCCGCCTCTGCTGCTGATACGAATCCGAATCGGCAGCCGCATTGGTGTAACTCAAGGTTCTCGAAATAATGGGCATAGTTTCATTTTTCCTGTCATCCTCCAAGAACGAAGGGATATGAATTCTAGTCTCTGTTCCCAGATCATCGTCTTCAGATTTGATCAGCATCGGGTCTGATGCTGAAAAAGGTAAAGATGATGATGAGTTGATGGGATTATATACAGGAAGCATATTTACGATCTCTGATGAGGATTCTACTGAATACTGAATCTTTTGACTTGGATCGGGTGGAATGAGCAGGAATCTACCAAGTTAGTGACGAGGGAACCTGGCAGAGGATGAAGCAGGAAGAGGGCATTGATGGAAAAGATGAAGAAACTGAAATTTCAAAGATCGTGGAGAAATCTTGAGCATTTCTGTGCTGGTCCCATGTTTTAGCTGGTGGCTGCGTTGATTGGAGGGTTACCCGTACACATTGGACACGTTTCATCTGGCTATTTGGCATTATTTTTTTACTTTCGTGGGAGAAGGGTAATATGGGTAAATACCCCAAAATAATACAAACCGGAGATTATCCAAATCTAAATTGGGTATACCGTATACGGGTCCTTTTTTTTTTAATCCAGGTATGCAAATCAAATTTAGGTAATTAATTTAAGTTTTTAGCCTTATACTAGAAAAAAATCATGCTAGACTAGTTGAATACATCAGTTTAGCGTGCATGCGACATACAACATTTAAGTGCATCACAAATATTTATCATCTTAAACTTCCGCGATCTAAAGGGTTGTAGCCCCTCTAAGAAGCTGGCAGCGAAAGTGTACCTCCACATAGCTAGTTAGCAGACTAAGATATTGTTCGTTAACAAAATTAACCAGACAATGAGAAGGGTCACTGTTTTTTAATAGGTAGATGCAAGTATACATTGCACATTTGAATTTTATTTGACTATGGTACTATTAATGCCTACCAAATTCCGTCAAAAAAAATTTTAACAGAGAAGATAATGTATTAAGCAATATCAACCAGTTATAATAACGGTTGCGAAGCTCTGGCCAAAATTAAAACACACCCATGAAACGGGTTATAAGAAGGTCGAACAGAAAAGCTAAACAACCATAAAAAACGCAAGAATTTGTCGATGTGAGTGCGGATCTGCCAGAATTAAATCAAACTATGCACTCAGGATGTGAAGGAACAATAAAACTGTCTTCTATCTTTTGCAATAATAGGGATTTCAAAGTGAAAATTAATTTCAAAAGGAAATGAGATACTGAAAAACGTTGCTTTTCGGGAAAAAAAGTTACTTATTTGGTTTAGAAAAAAAACGTTGCTTTTCAAAAGAAAACAACTACTAAGGTTTCGTACGGAGAAGTGTTTAGTTAAAAATCAAAAGGAAATAAATATTTATTAATCAATAATAAATGACATTGAATAATGCGGAATAAACACCAAAGTCCAGCAAAATATTCCCTTTTTGATCGTAAATAAAAAAAAATTATAAAAAAATGAGAATACAAATGTATTCGGTATACTCAGACGATAATACAATAATCAAGTATCAAATCAATTAACCAATGTATTCAAGATAAGTTGTTTTCTAATTCTTAGTTTAAATTCATGTTTTACTTGAATGTGCTTTTACATATTTCTAGAAATAATTTTGAAATGACTACATACTACATAAAATATAACTTAAAAATAATTATGTCATTTTTGTAGTATGTAGATATCTATGATGCACGTACACTTTTAAAATTACTTAGTACAGTGTCGGGCATTTCTTGGACACTGACACTCCTCAGACATGTGTCGGACAAACCACGTGGTGTGTCCTTAATTTTTTTTTAAAAAAATAAAATCGGACACCCATGTCGACACTCCTCTCAAAATCGACACAGTGCAGAAAGGATATTTTTTGGTGTTTATTGTACAATTTAAATAGTTTTTGACTAAAATGAAATTTAGATATATTATTTAAACTTTATATAATTGAAGTAATATATATTTGCTGTTAGTATGAGTGATACTATGATAATTTCAGTGGCATGCATTTATTTTTATGTTTTTTGAATTAGGTAAGAATATTTTTATCCGTTATATTTTATTTGATGAGTTTGTTAAACTTTATGTTAACTGAAGTAATACGTATTTGATGTTAGTATAAGTGATACTAAGCTGATTCCAGTAACATACATTTATTTATATGCTTAAATTTGGCAAGAATATTTTTGTTGTTTTGACATGTTTTAGAATTTAAAAAATGTGAATTGTAGTATTTGTAAATAGAACGTGTATAATTTATATAAATATACAGGCGTGTTCAGTCATATCATATCCTGAAAATTTTGAAAATCTGTGTCACCCTTGTCGTGTCAGTGTAGTCATGTCGTTGTTTGTACATCATAATATATATATATATATATATATATATATAATGACTATCGTTTTATTAATCCAAAGGAAAGTTAGGTGATAATTAAAGAACGATGTATCTTTTACTATGATGCATGGATAATCTTGAAAATTACTTGGTGCAGTGTCGAACATTTCTTGGATACTGACACCCCTCAGATACCCCTGAGACACGCCAAGTGACGTGTTCTTAATTTAAAAATAAAAATTAATTCGGATACCCGTGTCAGACACTTTCGAAGGGCGTGTCTGACAAGAAAATGACAGTTTTTTTTAAGGTTAATTGTACAATTTAAAAAGTTTTTTTATTAAAATAAATTTGGACGTGTTTGTTAAACTGTATGGTAATTGAAGTAATATACATTTTGTGTTAGTATCAGTAATATTATGATGATTTTAGTGGCATTCATTTATTTATGCGCTTCTTAAATTTGGTAAGAATATATTTGATCTTATATTTTATTTGGATTTGCTTGTTAAACTTTATGTTAATTGAAGTAATATGCATTGGGTGTTAGTATATGATATTATGATGCTTCCAGTGACATGCATTAATTTCTACGCTTCTTAAATTTAATAAGAATATTTTTGTTGTTTTTATATGGTTTTAGAATTTAAAAAATATAAATTTTAGTATTTTGTAATATAGTACATGTATTACATATAAAAAAAATAAAAATATACATGGTGTCTAGTCGTGCCTTTTCATGTAAATTTTAGAAATCTGTGTGGACGTGTCTTTGTCGTGTTTGTGTCGTCATGTCAGTGCACGTGTGTCATTGATCTTTTATAATCAACTTTATGGTTGAGTTGATTTTTTCACCAATATTATGGACTTGTGCGATGTACTTAGGGGCAGAGCCACTTTGGGACAAGCGCCCTGCAAAAAAAAAATTACTATCCTAAATTTGTTTAAACACATTTTGCATTTTATGCTCGAAAATTGTGGTTTGTCCCTCAAAATTACATTTGCGCCCCTCAAATTATTTGGAAATAAGGTAGTGATTTTAAACAGGTTGGTGCATTTAATTCTAACAAATTGCATCTATATGTGTCTACCGGTGCACGCAACCAAACGTGAAACGGTAGACTAAACAAGCTTGTGCACGTAGTTGAAAATAAGGTGGTGATTTTAAACAAGTTTGTGCACTTAATTTTAATAATTGTACATCTTCAGACTACCAGTGCACGCAACAAACACATGCACCGGTAGACTAAATAAGTTGTTGCACGTATTTTGAAATAACTTGATGATTTTATACAAGTTGGTGCACTTAATTCTAACAATTGGAATATTTGAGTCTACCGTTGCATGCAACCAAACGTGCATCGATAGACTCAACAAGTGTGGTGCGCGTAATTTGAAACAAGGTGGTGATTTTAAAACAAAGTGATACTCAATTCTAACAATTTCACCTCTTTAGGTCTACTGGTGCACGTACAGTTTCATATAAACCTTTTGACAAACAGATAATATTCACCAAAATTGAAAACAATTCAATGCTAATTGAAACACAGAAATTTCATCGAACCAGCAAAAAACAACGTGAAAATACAGATGCAGTATATATTAATTTTGAAACACATATGCAAAAAAACGCGAAAAACTACGTTCAATACTTGTGTTCAATGCTAATTGAAACACATAAATAACATCATACCAGCAAAAAACGACACGAAAACACAAAAGTCTATTCCATTTACAAAAAAAAAACTGAGAACGACGGACACCACTCCGCCAACTCACAATCGACAAGGCTTCGAAATTGAGGGTCCATGTGTCGATTTGGAAGTGGATAGGCTGGCCAAACCTATTATAACCGGTTTAAAATCCCAATATTCTCTTCCATGGCTTCACCTAGCTCCGTGAATGTCAATTTCGTCCCTTTTTATCGAGCATCTCTAGAAAGCAGCAAATTGAATTTTTTTCTTCTTTTGGAAAAGATCTCTATGCATTGAACATAGAGAGAAACACACGGGGTATTTGAGAAATTATAAAATACTTTGTGTATAAAGGAAAGTAAAAAGTTGAACGTATTTGAATAAAATTTTTTGGAAAGTGAATTTAGTTGGAATAAGAAATTTTGATAGACTCAATTGAGAAATGTTTTTATAACAGGCACTTCTCAAAATTTCCTCAATCTTTTTTGTAAAGAAATTATACTACTGGTTTTCTTCATGTGTAATCTGGACTGTTTAGATACATTGCGAGGCCCAAAACACATCAAAGTTTCAGTTAATACTTCTGTCAAAGCCAATTTGCACATTGTGGTTTCTGTTTCTTATTTTTTTTTATTTTTTCAGAAAAACAATGGTAAAAAGGACCCATTATTTGGGTATGACAATTAAAAAAGTATGACTTTTTATTTAAAAAAGTTGAAGTAGATACCATGAATGATACAATGGATCTAGTACGAGGGTCGTTCAGATGATGTTTGGTATTGCGATATGATGAGGCAAAGAGTAGGCAAAGATCAACTGCCAATGCGCATAAGGATATCATCAAACCAACCCAGATTTACTGCTCGTTCCTTGGAAAGAACGAGCCCTTTGCTAGATACAAGGCCGTAGATAGCAATTAGTTGTGAAAATGTGAGATCATGTATAGAATTGTACAGTTCTGGTGTATCATATGTTGTACCGCTCAGCCATGTAATCGCTCCATTACTTTGTATATTTGGACATTAGAATCCATTCAATTTTTCCAAATAAAAACGGATGGTTTTTGTCATATATTAAGTTAGAGAAATCAGAAAAGTATGTCGTAATTGTGAAAGAAATGAGGGACTGATCAAAATTTGGCTGTTCAGTTTTTCTACAGTGATCCAGCATTACAATTATGAGTAGTAGCAAACATTAACAAGTGTCACATTTTCTGGAGTAATTATTTTGATCTATCTGACATAGTTTGCTGCATGTGTTTGATGAATGTAGATACAAGAACACAAATGCTCATGACTAATAAATTACATATATATATATATTGTGTCGGTCCAGGGTTTACCCAATATGTATCTTGGTATAACGACTGCATGTTCTCTCGTCATAAAAAAACTAGAAATAATTACATATATACACAAGCCAGATTTGTACTATGTAATTAGGTATTTACCAAATGCACACTTTGGAATAATATTGGCAGATGCATTAACAAATAAGTCACTAGTTGACATCATTTGCAATATTTCCTAAATCATGTGCACCAAAAGACTAACTATACAAAATAAGTACCCATTAATAAAGAGCATTCAATTAGACCAAGTCACCATATCATATCCAACATCACCAGCCATTTCATTTTTCCAATGAGATTCATGAAACCCAAAAGCAAGAAAGCAAAAAATCATAGGTACCAAATTATAACAAATTTGGTAAGCTAGGAGACCGTGAGTCCGAGGTTCTCAACCCCGGATCTTCCCAAAACATTAGCAAACTCATTGAAACTTATGACACCGTCACCGTTTGTATCCGCCTCTTGCATCAAGTCACTTAGCTCGCGATACGTCAAGGGTTGTCCCATTTTGGCCATCTGCCCCGCTAGCTCTGCCGCTGTTATGTAACCATTTCCGTCACGGTCAAACGACCTAAACACCTCCAAGAGTTGATCTTGATTGATCAAGACTTGTTCGTTTAAATCCGGCAGAATGGCATCCACCAATTCTTCGAATTCGATTGAGCCATTGCCATTGGCATCCATGTTGGCTAACATGACATGGAGTTGGTCGCCGGTTGGTTTGAGGCCGAGGGACCGGAGGAGTGCCGCTAGCTCGAGCTGTGTGATGCTACCATCCTGGTCCATGTCGAACCGGTCGAAGATATCTTTGAGTTGGTTGAGTTGCTCGGATTGGATTTTGGCCATCACTTTGGCGTTGGTGTTGTGGGTGGAGGAGGATGTTTTTGTTTTGTTGGTTTCGGTTGGTTTTTGGAGATCAATGTTTGTGGGGTTGTGGTTTGTTTTAACATCGGATGGATTAATGGTTCAAAAAAGAGGGATTTATGGTGGTTTGTGTGAAAAGGATAAAAATATTTTATGTGTATACTTGATATGACATCGTACTCGTCTTGGCAATTGTCAACCCTCGTACTCTAAAAATTTTAATATTAAATTCTTTACATCTCCCTTCTCTATATTATCTTGAATAATTTATTCAGATTATATGTCACACCATCTTCTTAAAACACTTGCATAAAATGATCAAAAAATGACACACTACCCATAAGGTACGAAGAAGTCTACCCGGTATTTGTTTATTTACCTCCACATGTAGTTTAGTGTCGATGTGTATCTTATGAATAATAGCAAATAAAGTAACAATGGCTTTATAATATTTGTCGAGGCGAGATTTGTAATCTCTGTTCTTGAAACGATATTGCCTCGCTACAGTGCTTACGGTTAGCGACAATCATTTCCCATAATGTACAACTATGACTTGTGATAGGAGCACTCCAAACCACAAGTTCTCAAACCACAAAGGTTTAAGGCACTTTAACAAAAACAAGGGATGAACAACATGTGTATTCTGATTTTGCTCTCACAAATGACTTTGATCTTGCATAAAATGTGTGTTTAATTCCCTTGTAGGTTGTTCTAGCACCAAGAAACATAATTTGGTAGCATTACTTCATGAAAAAATGCACTCGGACAAGAAGGGACACACCCTTTCATGAAAAAACCGCCACAAAATATCCTGGACAAAACATTTAACTGGCGCTCGAGCGCCCACCCTACTGCCCAAAATTTTGTGTTGTTGTGTTGGTGATTTCTAAGGACAAAACAGTCTCATTAAGATCAATGGTGTTTCACCGATGATGTGTTATTTGCGAGAATTTTCTCTAGCATTTTCTAACATAATGAGACTGCATCAACACTTGTCCTTAGGATGTCTTGGAAACTTTAGTTCAGAGTATAACATTTGCTTAACACATATCCTTTCATTTCAAAATGTTGTTGTGTTGGTGATTTCTAAATTGCTTCTAACTATGAGCATATCATCAATATACACGCATACTCTCACATATGCTTTAGGTGTGTTTTTCATATAAACACATTTATGACACTCGTTAATTATTAAACCATTTGACAAGATAGTTTTTCCAAATTTTTCGTGTAATTATTTTGGCGTTTGCTTAAGCTCATACAATAACTTAACGAGTCTACACACCTTTTGGATTTTTAGTCCTTCATTATCGTTGTTTTGCTATTACTTTGTCAACAAGAAATTTTCTTTAACAAAACAGTGAAGCCCTCCGGCTTCTTCTTAGCTTTATCCAGCACTATGAATACTGAATTCATAGTGGATTGAACTATATACTTTTTGTTTAGAGAATTTCCTTCGTTACCTTTTTCATGACACAACAACGTTACCAACAGTTAACACAAAACTATTTGTGTCAAATATCCAATTTGTATTAGGATATCTCGAGTTTCAAATTCTAAGCGTAATAGCTTACAAATTTGAAACTATATTAACTTCGGTTTTAATTCACAATTCAAATTTGAAGCGCAATTTCTTAGAAAATCCAAGTTCAAGATTTTATTCCTTACAAAATTGAATTTTAAGCGTAAAGCTTAAAAATTTGAAACTAGAATTAAATACGAGAATTCGTCTTGGAAACTTCAATTCCAATTTTGATATTGATGCATCAACATTCATCATGCCAATATTGTTCTCATAATGGTCAAATCATCAACTTGCAAGCATACTTACATATGCTTAACGTGTGTCACTTTGATCACAACTGTTTTGACAAGACACTTTTTTTGAAAACACGATTTTGTCAAATTTCTTATGTCATTACTTGACACTTGTTATTACTTACTTGAGTCAAACACCCCCATACTTTCGATATTTGTAGGAAAAATGTGTCCTTAACTTATAAGGATTTCCGTCATTTCCTCAAGGTGGTACCTAGAATATGGTCAACCGACACAATTGTTTCCCCCATAATTTAGGCAATCTCGAACTTATCAAGATCCATTTCATTTAACTTTCAAGTTTCAAATTCTAAGCTTATAAATTTATAAATCAAGCTTTTGATTTAAACAAGCTTGATTACAAATTTTGAAACTTGGACCATCTCTCAAATAAAATTCACTATTTACATTTTAAGCGTCCAAACTTATAGACCTTTAAATCAAGATTTAGAACTTGCAAATTCAAGTCTTAAGCGTAAAATGCTTATACAGCACAAATAGAATCAACTCACGATTCTTTAGTGCAAAACTCATTTGCTTAGTTTGTTTTTCAACCTCGTTTTCGTAGTGTTCAAGCACTTCTATTGACATAGTCTTTGCTTCGAAGCAAATAGTCATAACGATATCTTGTGCAACAATTGATAAAACAACGAATACTTTTCTCACACATTTAGTTTGCTCAAACTTTAAATCAGAAACATCAAATGGATAATTCTAGAGGTGTTTCTTTCTTTCAGCCGAATGAATGAAGGTTTTGTTAACTTATTCCCATTTAAGTCACATATTTATGTTTTAAGTTAACATTCACTTAAAGTAATAAATTTAACTTTACAAGTTTGTATATTGAATTATAATTTACAAGATCCACCGATCACATCATAAATTATAAACTCAGTCAAAAAGTAATAACATAAATTTTATTGCTTCAACAATTGACAAATAACCGGTATTACATTTATTTTGAACAATGCTGTAACATTTTTCCCACAAACACTAAGTTTGTTTATTACAATTCTTATCAAATTCAAAATATCAATCAACTGGTAAGCATAAGATCATTTAAGTTGTTTGAGATCCGATCTTCTTCGGTCGTATTGACTTGATCACTTGTCTTCCCATGATCGTCTTTGTTACAACGATCCATGTGATTGTGTTTTCCACATTTTTAGCACTTTCTTTTGAACTTTTTCACATTTCCATTTTTGTAGGACATACCGTCAAACTTTCGCTTTGTTCTGGTACATTGTTCAACCAAGTCCGTATGTGCTTCAATTTGGTGTCTACCCACCTTCCTCCCGGATGTCTTGTTGTTAGAGATGTCAAAACAGGCCATTCTGACCCAAACGGACTGGCCTGCCCAACCCGGGTACCAAACGAGCCCAACAGGCTGCGGGTTGGGGCCGGCCAGCCCGCCAAAATTAAAAACAAAAAAACAAAAAACTTCAAAAAATTTACAACTGAACTTGCCGATCCTGGAACTGATGCTAGAAGAAAACTGGAGCTTGCTTCGGGTTTTATTGAGACATTAACTATGCTACTAAACATACTTGACTAGGAAATCAATATTTTACTCAATTTTGAAATACATGTTGCAGCTTTCAAGCACAACCAAATGAAAAATATATAGTAGATCGGATTATTCAACGTGATATTGAGTTCATATTTATGAATTGATGCTTAAAAAAAGAATAACAATTTTTTTTAAAAAAAATGAGGTCTGGCCCACGGGCCAACCCATCAAAACCCGCCGCAAGTTTGGGCAGCCCGAATAAGCCCGCCTTCTGGTGGGCCTAAAAATTGATGTCACAACCCGCCTATTTGGTGGGTTGGCTTGGGCCAGGCCCACGGGTCTGACCATTTTGACACATCTACTTGTTGCCCTCCTCGATTCGCAACCGAACAACAAGTTCTCAAGACTCATCTATTTCGCTTATGTTTGAGATAATTCTTAAAGTCATTCCACATAGGAGGCAACTTCTCAATCATAGCGACCACTTAGAATGAATCACTTAGGTTCAATCCATGCGCATGGATATCATGCAATATTTTTTTTTGTAAATCTTGCACTTGTACCATAATCGGCTTGCTATCAACTATTTTGAAATCCAGAAATTGTCCAACAATGAATTTCTTCATACCGGCATCCCCGAATTTGTATTTCTTTTCCAAAGATTTCCACAATTCATTTGCGGTTTTCACAAGGTAATATTTATATAGTTTATTGTCCAGACTGTTTAGAATGTAGTTCTTAAAAGAAAATCACTTTGGCATCAACCGCCGCCCTATTTTGGGAGTCGTTTCTCCTTCCTCGACCGTAGGAGCATCATCGGTTAAGAACCTTGCCAAACTCAATATGGTCAAGTAAAATATCTTTTGTTGCCATCTGTTGAAGTCGTTTTCGTTGAACTTCTCGGGCTTTTCTCCATGATGAACGGTGGTCGTTGTTCCAATTGATGAAACCATTTGTTACAAATATCGTTTCAAGATTATAGTTATCTTAGTATTGATGTGTAACTTAGGAATAATAGCAAGCAAAGTAACAATGGCTTTATGAATATTTGTCGAGGCGAGATTTAGAATATATGTCCTTAAAACGATATTGTCATGCTATGGTGCTTACGGTTAGCGGCAATCATTTCCCAAGATACAACGACTATGACTTGTGATAGGAGCACTTCAAGTCACAAATCCTCAAACCACGAGGATTTAAAGGCATTTCAACAAGAACAATGGATGAACAATCTGTGTATGCAGATTTTGCTCTAAAAAATGACTTTGATCTTGCATAAAAAGTGTGTTTAATTCACTTGGGGTTGTTCTATTTATACTTGACCAGGGGACATCACCAAGAGACGTCATTTGGTAGCATCACATCATGAGAAAATGCATCTGGAACGCTAAGGGACAGACTCGTTCACGAAAAAAATCGGCACAAGATATTCTGGACAGAACATTGGGCGCTCGAGCGCCCGTACCCTGCTGCCTAAAATTTTGGGCTGTGCTCCGGGGCTGCCTGGGTTTTCCAAGGAAGCTTTTTCTCGTCCATTTTTTCGCTAGTTGTCATTTATCAAATATTTGACTATTACATGCTTAATTTTAATTCATTAAGCACATTTTTCCAACACCACCAGCCGCCGCCAAGATAAAGGTTGCTAGTATCTATGAAATTCGAACCTTCTCTATGTGTTGCCCCATAGATCCGTTGGCCTCCATTATTTTGGGATCGTGTGATTCACATATATATGCATGGTTTCACAAGGCTGAAATCATAAAATTTTATAGTTGGAGAACTAAATTACATACCAATAATATATGAAAGAATATTAAAAAAAATGTAATGTGTCATGAATTTAATATATCATAATAGATAATATCTCAATCAAATTCACAAATAAGTAAGAAATATGTAAGAAGGTTTAAATACAATGAAACAATTTCAGTAATACTATGTGTTACTTCACGAGATTTCTTGCCAAATTTACCAATTATGGATTCAACATCTTCTGAGTATACAAACTTTCGTAAGTAGTTTATAGTAATTTAATTAATAAAAGTAATTAAATACAACAAATCAGTTAGCACAACAAAAATTTAGAACCCCAAATTTCATGTCTACTTTTGAAAACAAATTATGATATCCACAAATATTAATTACAACTAAACCATAATACAAAATCGAATAAATATACTTTGGATTTTAAATTTTATTAGAATATAAAAAGAAAATCCAGAAATTATGCAAAGCTAATATTTCATATACTCGAACATAAACATCGCTACGAAATATAAGATTCATCAATATTTGAAGTTTCCAGTAAATTAGTTAAACAAGTGTAAAGTTAATTACTATAAATATAAAAATAAACAAATAACCAATAAGGGATAATAGTATTAACAATTTAGAAGTTGGAGTAGTGGATGTAATACATAAAATCAACCGAAATTAACTTAAGGTTAATGAGTAATTAATAAATATGAACATGGTTAAAACAATAGTGAGGAAATTACAAGTAGGTTCCACTTTTTAAAACATCTTTCAACTAAATCTAGCAAAATATTTTCTTTTCAACTAAATATATCTTTTGAAACATATTTCACATAAGTCCAATTTATTAAACCCTAATCTAACTGGTCTATTTTTATTACTAAATTACCCCTATTGCAAGCAATAAAATCCATCATAAAAAATTTGATATTTCTAACATAACGATTATCGTTTCCGAAACTTTTTTCATCCAATTCATTGAGCAGCTGATTTCGATCGTGTTTTAATTAGTTTTCTGATTTTAGATTGTTCGATCTGTCCAATATATATTCAATTAACTGTTAATTGATCAAATTTTCCTGAGATTTTTATCGTTAATTGTGATGGATAATGAAATCATGATTCTTTTGAAATTTAGAGAGGAAACACTGGTTTTGAATGTTAATTCCGGTTTCGAATTCAGTGATTTAATAGGCTGTGCATCTGCTAAGTGGTCTGATATGAATGCCGATGAATTTTGTTTCAAATACTCAATCGATGGGCATCCTAATTGTTGTTTGAGTAATGCGATTGATATGAGAAATATGTTTTTGTTGTGTAAGATGATCAATCTTTGCTTGTTGACAGTGCATGTTGTTGGTGGTAATGCTTCATTGTTGAGGTCTGTTGATGAATGTGTTGGTAGTTTACCGATTGTGTCTACCGGTGCATGTGACATACATGCACCGGTAGACAGAATTGCTTGTGGTATAAACTTTTTGACAGAGTCAAGCGGTATACGCAATATACATGAACCTATAGAGTCTATTTCTGCCCGTGATTTACACCCATCAATAGAATCAGGTGGTGCACATATATCGACAAAACAAATTTGCAGTTCACCATCAGGTCTAGGACTTGATTCAGAATATCGAAGATGCAATATTAAAGGCAAGGAGAAGTTGTTGTTATGTTCTGGATGGTCATCAATTATTAGTAGGGTGGGTCAAGTATTTAGAGGTGGTGTTGAAGAGTTTCGAAGTGAGTTGAGTAAATATTCCATGGAGGTTGGGTTTGATTACAACTATGTGAAAAATAATAAAGATAGAGTAGTTGCTGAATGTTCTAGGAAGCATGTTGATGGGTGTGGCTGGTTTGTGAGTGCCAACATTTCACGTGTAAATGGTTCTTTCTACATAAAAACATTGAACAACATTCACATGTGTGGTCTACGAGTCATGAAAGACAAATCAAAAAGGATTGTTTCACATTTAATATCAGAAATTATTTGTGAACGAGTCAGTTCAAATCCAAACTTTTCTGCTAGGTCTGTAATGGAGTTAATGAAAAAAGATTATGGGTTGGATATAACATACATTAAGGCATGGAGAAGTGTGGAGAAGGCTAGGTCTACTGCTTTTGGAAATTATGATGAGTCTTTCAAGGAGTTGAAGTGGTACATCGATGCGGTGAAGACGACTAATGTTGGGAGTTTTGTAGAGCTTGAAGTTGACGACTGTAACCGATTCATCCGTTTGTTTGTGTCGTTTCGTGCTTGTATGGATGGTTTTAAATTTTGTCGCCCTATGTTATTTCTTGATGGAACTTTTTTGAAATCCAGTTTTAAGGGAATACTTCTGTCAGCTACTGCAAAGGATGAGAATCAAGGTAAGATGCAACAAGATTATAATATAAATGAGATTTTACATGCATCGAAGTCTGTCGGTGCATGTATATTACATGCACCGATAGACTTCTGCGTAAAAAAATGCTACATGATATAAAATTAATCGGATCGAATGCGGTGCATGTATTATACATGCACCGCTAGTCTACCGGTGCATGTATATTACATGCACCGATAGAAATAGGATTCTCTATCATTTAGTACTACATATTCATGTAATAGAGAATCGGTGCATGTAGTTTACATGCACCGAATATTTATCGGTGCATGTATATTACATGCACCGGTAGAACTTGTCGTATCTAAATGTACCACTAAAGGTTATATAATTGCATCATATAACATAAATTGTATTTTTTGCTTTATATGTTTTGATTATTTTATTGTAGGGTTGTTCCCCCTGGCTTTTGCTGTTGTGGACTCAGAGAACTTTGATAATTGGTGTTGGTTTCTATCTTGTCTGAGCAAGATTGTAGATAATGGTGAAGATATTGTTTATATATCTGATCGGAATGTTGGTTTGATGGAGGCTTTACCCGTTGTGTTTGGACCTTCTCCAAAACACTTTTTTTGTCATTATCATTTGAAATGCAACCTCCGGGACAGATATGCTGGCAAACATTTTTCGAACCAGTTTCGGGAAAGGATGTGTTACTTGTTGGATGAGTGTGCATATTCGCCGACGGTGGCTATTTTCACAGAGAAGCTTGCTATTTTGAAACGAGAAGGTGGTTCAATTGTAGAAGGGTTTTTACAGGGCCTATCTTTGGAGAAATGGACAAATGCTTACTCATGCGGCATGCGATATGGAGAGATGTATTCAAATGCAGCAGAGTCTTTCAATTCGTGGATATTAGAGGCAAGGGGTCTGCCTATTACTCATATGGTGGATTGTATCCGGGTTAAGCTAATGAGCTGGTTTTATGATAGGAGATCAATGGCTGCACGATGGAGTGGGGTTCTGTGCGCGAAGATGGAAAAGAAATGGTATTTTAACGAAAATCAAGGTCGTGCATGGAATGTGAAGATGTCTACTGACTCTTGTTTCGAGGTGTTTTCATATCCTTCAGTTACTGTGCGCCTTGATGTTTGTACGTGTACTTGCTATCAGTGGCAGCTTGATGGATTCCCATGTCCTCATGTGATTGCTGTATTTAGGAGGAACAAGATGGCCATAGATGAAGTTGTTGATGTATATTTCCATGTTCGTACTTATAAGAGTTGCTATGAAGGAGTTATAATTCCGATTCCAGGACGTTCAAGTGATGATTTTGCTCAAATTGTCACGGATACGAATATTTTACCACCACAAACAAAAAGGCAACCGGGTCGTCCAAAGAAGAGGAGAATTAGATCCAAAGGTGAAAACATTCGACAGTTACGTTGTAGTCGGTGTAAAAAATACGGACATAATAGGAAGACTTGTAAGGAACCTATTTGATGTTTTTTGTAAGTTTATGTTGAACAAAATTTAATTGTAGAAATTATTTGTTTGATTTGTTATTGGTTATTTAACATAATGATACAAATACATACAATTTATTAGTTGCATGTAATTTACGTGCACCTATAGATTTAAGTTTCACATATAGGTGCATGTCATATACATGCACCAAAAGATTCAAGTTGAACATGGATAAATGAAAATGTGTATTCTATCGGTGCATGTGATATACATGCACCGGTAGAAACAAAATGTTAATGCATGTTAGTTTACATGCACCTGTAGACAGATTATTCAAGCATTCCATGTTATATAACTGCAATTAAATGGCTATTGGTCCATGTGATTTCACATGCACCTATTGAAAATGTTGGATAAATGCAATTAATGAATTATCGGTGCATGTATATCACATGCACCGATAGAAACAAAATTTTACTTAATGTTTGTGTATTTACATGCATCGTAGTATCATTGTAAAATATATATTCAAGCTCGCATGTATGATAAATGCAACTGATGGTCTGCCGATGCATGTGATTTACATGCACCGATAAAAAACAAATTGAAGAGGTAATGTTATTCACATGCACCGGTTGATTCAAGTAGTTCATGTTTGATAAATG
Source organism: Haberlea rhodopensis (assembly GCA_907163345.1). Lineage (NCBI taxonomy): Eukaryota > Viridiplantae > Streptophyta > Magnoliopsida > Lamiales > Gesneriaceae > Haberlea > Haberlea rhodopensis. Next base: position 39,016 of record CAJQUN010000524.1, on the reverse strand, counting down.
CAACTTTGTTTTATTTTAGTGTATTTACATGAATCGTTAGTCTCATTTGGTGAATGCGAAGGGACACACACAATAAAAATTAAACAAAGAGCACTTGTAGGATTCAATTTTTGTCCAGTTTATCATTAACCAACTAAAACACCAATATTAGTCTGTACAGTTATCCAATAACAAAATATATATACAACAAAGTATTAATCGTTGTCTTATACATTGTGGAGGATGACTTTCACCATTTTTGCTCTATACATACTATTTATATCTACATTTGAATGCTTGGGCACTTCTTGTCCTCTCATAATTCTTTCCATGTTCATGCAAACAAACACGGCACAGTCTGCCGAGCCACCCTTTTGTTGCATTGCTTCTTTGAATGTTATGATTTCGTATGTATCTTCACTTGGACTGTAGGTGATGCCTGCTGAAATGGGAGACTCCTGAATGATTTTCTTCATCTTCTCTTCAACGTAGACTTTCTATATTTTCGAAGAAGTATTGTTATCAACTGGTAATTTTATAAAAAAAGTATTGAATTTTAAAAAATAAGTGTATTTAAAGTAAACCTTACCAGTAGTTTGGCCTTTTCAAAGTAATAATCTGTCTCCCCCTCAATTCGTGGCCTTATTGAATTGTAATGAGTCCAAACTGACTCTTGAATATCAAAGACAAGTATTGTACAGTGGTATCCTGGTGTTTTTAAGTGGTCTTCTTTGCCTGGGGTGTTTATTGGAAAAACCAAAAACCTATATGACATTGCCTCTGGTAGGAATTTATCAATGTTGTTTTCTGCTGAGTCTTTGTAGTAGCTTCCTAGTGAGATCAGTGCTGCGTATTGCTGCGAATTTGTATGAAATAATTGCATGATAAACGAATATCCAAAGTTGAATGGTATGATTGCACTTTGTTTAATGAGAAAAAAAATATTTAATAGTTGAAGTTTATTACCCAACACATGCTGTTGAACACATAGGCTAACTTCTTTTTTCCCGTATTGGCAATCTGGTTATTTACAATAATCGCCCAACGGTCAATCATCTGCATGTAATGATCAATCAGTTTCACAGATATATATAGTAGTTCATGTGCGAGACATACACCTAATATTATGTCGGTGCATGTTTACATGTTTGATAAATGTAAATAATGGTCTACCGGTGCATGTGAAAACACATGCACCGATACCACAAATTTGATTTGCTACAAGTTATTTACATGCACCGGTTGATTCAATCATCTGTAAGTAGTTCATGTTGGATAAATGCAACTGGTTATTCGGTGCGTGTATTATACACATGCACCAATAGAAACAAAAAACTAAAAAGATGTTTCATTGGTGTCAATTTGTTCATCATTGTTAATACAAAAAATTGAGATTTTAAAAAGTGGTGTATGTAATATAAATGCAAGATAAGAGTCCATCGGTGCATGTTAATTACATGCACCGATAGACTTATGTTAATTAAGAATACAAAAATTACAAACATTTGTAAATGCGGTGTTAATAAGGTCTTCAATAGTACTCATGCATTGTAGACACAAGAACTTACAGTAACAAACAAATAGTTTAATATGTGGAAACCCTAGATTAATGATTAAGAAATAGTTTAATATGTGTAAACCCTAGATGATTACCAGATTTTGGAGCACCTTTTTTCTTTCCCTTGATGTTTGTTGGTGGTTTGGTTTGAGGAATCTTCTTTGATTTTGGAGCCATTTTAGGTTTCCGCCTCAGAAGGTTTGGCAAAATTACAGTAATTTACTTGTACGATTTCGATTAAATTTTTGAAAACTTGTAGGATTCTTTGAACGATATCGAGGAAAATGTTGGAGGAATGATTGGAAAATTTTTTAGCGTTGAAGAAGAAGAAGAGGCGCGATGATTGTAATAATGCAGAGTGTTTTCGACGTTGAATGTAAGGAAGAAGACGAGGGTAATTTAGTAATTTGCGATCAATCGGACTTAAATGAAAGGCAAATAATTTGGTGGACTGGGCCAAAAAACTCTTATTATCTGATACCGGCCCGAAATTTTCCCAACAATAATTAGCAGAAAATTGGGAAAAGCCCATGAAAATCCAGGCTAGACACCCCCATAGTTTTGTGCATGATGTGTTGCTTCAAGTCTATCTTCCCAAATAGATAACCAGTCATCCATTGGTCCAATTGTTTCTGATATGCATAGAATGCCGGAATATTTCTCACAGGCCCACACGAGTTTAGCGCATAGAAGAAGGAATGAAGTTTCTCACCAGTTGGCTAAATACGCATTTGTTTCATATTTTGGTTTATCAGTCTATCATGCTTTTATTCATTGTATTGTAATGTCGGATATTCCTCCTTGATTTATATAATATCCACTGGCTTCTAAAAAAAAAACTTAGTTTCAACCGCCATAAACAGATCAATCGATTAACCCCATGCACCAAAGAAGATCATTCACTTTTTATAAACATGTGGGCCTTCGGAGCGGGAGTCTTTCCAATTCTACATTTGAATTATTGCACTTTCGTATTTAAAAATTTGTATACAGAAGCCTCGTGTCAAGCCTTTATATTTGTCCAATTTATTTATAAGTTAACTCGTGATAATATTAAAATATATGATAATCGTCATCTCGAAAAGCTACCCTATCTTCTCTTAAAAATAATAGTTCAACTTGCACCGCGCAAGCGACCAAATTATCTGAAAAGCTAAACCAAGAATTTTAGCATTCAACTGTGAAGAAAAAACTTGACATGTCAAAAACATATGAATGATATCAAAGAGACCTAAAGCTTATCAATTTTTCAAATATCTCTTTGATTGCAATTTCAAATGCTTCATAAGATATTTCTTTGATTGTAATTTCAAATGCTTCATAAGAAATGGGAACAACAGCCTCAACTTCTCAGACTGCTTCATTTTTTGCTTATGCTGACTCCATCTCACTACCAATCTTTGCCCATTAATAATTAAAATAGAGTTGGGATAAAAATCACAACAAAAGATTTTGTGAATTAGAGTATTTTGAGTAAATACAATGAGGGTAGATGATACCTAAGCACACCATAACCTATGTATGTACGCAATGATGCACTACCCAAAAAATATGATCTATGCGACACATATACATCATCTAGAAGCCATTCGAATTACAGTAACTAATAGGGTGAGTTCTCCAATCTAATGAGATGAATTGATGCCAAACATAACACATACTCAATCAAAGTTCAGTATCAAAATTTTCCTTGTTTTTAGAGAGAATTTTTGTAATTGTAATTGAAAAGTAATAAGGCATAATTCTATTTACCTACTTTTGTGTAGTTATACTTCAAAATTTGAATATTCTTATTTAATTTAATAATATAACAAATTTATTCATGAAATTTGCCAAGCAAAGTCCAAGGAGCAAATAAATAAACAATAAAAGCTATATATATTTTTTTGGACAGAAAAATATAAGCTAGATATGATTGCAAAAAAAAACTAGGCATTATTGTACAACTTACTGGCGCATCTAAAGTATATAAAATGGATAATAATTAATCGGTCGCCCTCTCTACATGTAGACGAAACTCAACTTCTTGGAACAACGTATTTTATTGACCAAGAAATTGAAAAAAATATAATAATGTTAATTATATATTAGTTTATTATTATGGACAAATAATAATAAAGTGATGCTGATATCTGATGGATTGACTTTGAGCTGAGGTTCACTTCTTGTTTTGTGCCTTCCATTTTTTACCATGCATTCAGACAACTGTATCATAGAAAGATGTACATGGCCTCTCTTTATTCTGGTCAGTTCTATCTGTTCTTCTCGATTCTTGCTTGTATTGATTATTTAACTGTAGTTTTTCGAGTCCTTTAAGGTTTCTTTATTATACTCTTGGTGGGTATTTGGTGAAGCTAAATCTTGAGTTCGAATAGATGTGTTTAGATTATTGGGTTTTGACTTTTAGCTAAACGATTTTGTAATGTTTAGCCGAGGATTAAATAAAGGGTGTGACTCTTAAATGAGTTTCTGAAATTTTTTTAAAAAAATAAAAGCTTTTTTCAGGGGGTGGGCGCACCCCAGCCCCAAGGTCCGCCCCTGCTTATATGGATTGGATATTTGTATGTATGTATATATTTGTATGTTTGTTGGTGTTAGTAACACCGAGTATATAGAAATGAGACCGGGATTTTGATGTGTTCTAGGATGCTTTTTGTTTCCTTTTTTTCCAAAAACACCTTCTCATATTATTATTATGTTAATGTAGTACCATATCTTTCTTATTATTATGTTAATCTATTAACAAATCTTTTTTATTTTTTTATTTTTTTGAACATACATTTCTGACAAGAGACATTTATTAGTGCCTCTACCATATTTTTTACAAACCCTAATTCGATTCTTCCATACACAGACCGGCTAATCGAATCTAGCCATGTAATTAAAGGGGATAATTATAAGATTTTTATTGATGTGTAAAAAATGTAGGTTTTCATATATATATATATAATTTTTGAGGAAATTACAAGAATGTACCACTTTTCAAAACATCTTTCAACTAAATCTTCCAAAAAAATTCTCTCAACTAAATACATCTTTTAGAAAACTTATTTCTCCATTTTATCAAATTCTAATCTAATTAGTCCATTAATTATAACTAAAATACCATTTGCTCTACACCTTCATCCCCAAAACTTTGCCCACTTTCCACCATTCGTGTCGCCCTCCTCCGCCTCACTCCCTCCGACAACAGCAAGTCATGTGTCGCCCTCCTTCGTCTGCTTACGCATTAATCAAGCGAAGCACAACTCATCTTTTTTTTTTTGAACAGACGAAGCACAACTCTTCTAAATGAATGTAATCAAATGAAACTGGATTGAATTTGACCGAGAGAAAAAAAGAATAACAGAACAAGAAGAAAATTTGCATCGTGTACATTATTGAAGCACACTTTACGTAATTGATGATGCTAATTCCTTGTACCATAGCGAATTTCAATGCCTGCTCGTTGCTATCGTAAAATAAGGAACAAATGGAAAGCCTTAGAAATCGAAAACTTCAGAATTGAAACACAAATTCTGCCGATAATTGTCCAATTGAATGGATGAATCAACGAGGATGATAACGAAAAAAATTACATGCACCGATAAATTTTAAGCAAGCAACACCTAACGGTGCATGTAAATCAACGAGGATGATAACAAAAAAAATTACATGCACCGATAGATTTTAAGCAAGCAATACCTAACGGTGCATGCAAATTACATGCACCGTTAGTCTACCGATGCATGTAAATTACATGCATCAATAGACTCAAGTACTGTCTTTAACCAAAAATATAGTATATTAGTGCATCAGTGCATCACCACCTATCGATCCATGTAAATTATGTGATGCCCAGTGTAAGGACCCCTTTGCCCTTAACTCGTTATTAGTGTATTAATCCAAGCATTTAGTGCATGTAATCATATATGTAGGGGAAAACACACTTGCCACCATAGCAAATCATGCCAATAATAAATGTTTTTACATTATTCCATATAATGTCTAGTTTCCCCCAACCAAGTCCACATACATATCATGCACCATTATAACACACTAACATGTTCTCAGTTCATTTAGCAATTCAATAAATAATTGCATGCAACTCATAAATGAAGAGAGAAAGGCCATCGTTTTTTTATACATACCATATACACATAAGAGTGCTCACATACAAGCATTAAATAGGTATGTGTGTATCAAATGTATAAAACACGGTGCTCAATACCGTCACTGGTACTTCAATTCCTGGAAGCACCTTCATCCCATAGCTCGAGCTCAACTCCAAAGCCATTGGTGTACCTAATCACCTGCCCCAACGAGACAGCCCCCAACGGGGTGAGCATACCCATACCACCATAATCACAATAATACAATTCATAATTTACAAAAATGTAAATGCTATGAAATATAAAAAAGGCTCCCTGGATGGTATTATCCTCATCCGGGATTCCCTGTACTGTCCATGTTCTCAAAACCAAAACCATCAAATTCCCAATAGTCAGTTAATCGTTACGCTGATTAACAAATCCGTATGCCACGTACCGATATCATAATCAATAATATCAATCATTAACAATGACTACAGATGTTCCGTATATCTCACTTATGGTTCCATAGTCCCATTTCATTGCTCGCTCTACAATAGCGACATTTCATTCTCACGCATGCTCAACAGCAGTGGCGTCATAATTAATGTTCGTTCAAAGGCGACAACATCCCAATCATTGCTCGCTCAAAAGCGGCACCATATAATTCCCTATGCATATATATCCATTTGTAGCAATTACCATAAACCATGCATTTCAATATCCGTTTATTACTAATACCATATGCCATGCATTTCCATATACATTTATTGCAATACAGTGTACCATGCACTCAACAATTGCAATTATAATAAAGGGCTATGCTCGTACGTCATACGTATCTTATAATTCCGTAGTTTGAGTCCAACCTTGCCTGAGTCCCATGACCCGATGAATTATGTGCTAACATGCAAATAACTCTGAATTAAACATAGGCATGCAATCACGTGCCTAAGCACGTTCACAACATCCAAACTTATCATCCATCGTGACGATTACCAAAATAAAAGCCCCCGGGCTAAGCATGCATAATACCCAAAATATTCCATTTTATAAGTTAAAATGATAGCCCAAAAACTCAACCGAGAATTCCGTTTTATCAAACTTTGGCTTCAACCAATCCATTTTAAAAGTATAGCAGTCCCATTGGAATGTAGATATTGCCCCGAAAATCGGCTATTTAAACCCCGATTCCAAAATACCGACATTTACCAAAAATTCCGAAAAAACAACATCCTTCGGGCGGCGATCGATCGCCGATTTTATCACGATCGACCACCCCTGACCAGTGGGCAACAACGCCTTATCGCGATCGATCGCGAGTCTCCGCGATCGATCACCAACCCGCTCGCACTCGATCGCCGAGACCTTGCGATCGATCACCATCACTGTTTGTCTTCAACAAATTTTCAGCAGCTCGTCGCGATCGATCGGCCCTCCTCGGCGATTGATCGCGACCTGTGATTTTCCGAAAAACTCGAGCTTCCATGGTGTAGCGTCTTCCTACCTTAACATCATACTAATAATGTATTATGGACTAAACATGCATTAATAACATCTTAGGGTACCGGTTGTAGCTTTGAGCTAATAAGATTACAGGCCAAAAATAAAATTTCAAAACTTAATAATTACATTCTCGATAATGAATGTTAAAGCTATAGATTTACACTACTCCTAGAGTAGAGACTATCCAAAATCATGTATCCTATATTCTTTCATGCTCCTTTTAGCTCACTGCCTCAACCCGACCCTTAGCCCTTCAGTCCACAGGGGTACCTACAGGAACAACCCACCATGAGCATGTACTCATTACTTAACATCATAAGGTAATGGCATATAAATAAATGCATGATAATCGTAACATATACTTCCTGGTTAATCGCATTAACCCACTTTGGTTCTCCCTGTTTCATAGTCATGCATATAATCATTAGTTCTTGACATAAATGATTAAAATCATACTTCACATATATGCTCATAATCAACAATGTTATTTAGAAATGGGGATGTTTCTGGCCTTGTTATGTCAGCGGAACAATTGGCCCCCTCGCTTCGACATATAGCGGTACTGTGATACCCCTCGCTACACCTTGATAGCGGATGTATCTCCTCGCTAGCTATGTCAGCGGTAAGTACCTTCCTCGCTTTCCCATAACAACTACCAGAACACTCTTCCATTCTCAATAACATAGTTAAACATACATCATCATCATCATATCATAAACATCATCATCTTATAAACATCATCATCTTGTAAACATCATCATCTTATAAACATCATCATCTTGTAAACATCATCATCTTATAAACATCATCATCTTATCATAAACGTCCTCATAAACATCATATAATCTTTACTCATCATAAACATCATCATCATAAACTTACTTATCATAATCATCATCATAAACATCGTAAATACTTATGCAATCATTGCGTAGTCATAGTATAGGAATGTGTTTTACCATCCGATGCCCGTACGTTTCTTACGTACCTTAATTCCAAAAGTGGAGAAGTTGAAGAACTTTATCTCCTTGATGTTGTTGGTACCTGGGTGTTTCTACACAACCATACAAATCAATATTAGAAGCCAATTATAGCCCCAATACCAAAAATTCAACAAAAAACATCATTTGCCATTTTTAAGCAGCTGGCGATCGATTGCTGCGATCGATCGCCTGACTTTTAGCCTCGCGGCGATCGATCGCTTCATTTATGGCGATCGATCACCTGTAGCATTTTTCGCTATACTGGCCTTCGGCGATCGATCCCTCATATATGGCGATCGATCGCCATCTGCTGGTGCGCGATTCTTCACCATTTTTGAGCATTTTTCAAGCTCGATCTCATACCCTTCAAACCCAAACTTTCCAACAACACAAACATCATCATAACTCACTAAAACCCACATAAAACACTTCAAAAATCATACCCCAACAACATACAACACATACTCAAAATTCTTTGGTTAATGTGATTATCTTTCTTCATTAAAGTACAATACATCAATTGTTTATTTATTCATTTTTTAAACTTCAGGGCTGCTCGAGTTTGATATGCCATTGATCTTCTTCATATCAAAAATTAAGTTTCGACTATCATCCTGCAAAACTTATTTTGAGTTGATGCACACAACTACATATTTTTTCTTTATTTCCACTTTCTTGGAATTATCATTTCCTTTTTTTCATGAGATTGTATCATAGAATAACGTATGTTATCCTTACAAATTCTTGTAGTATTCAACAATTGTTAAGTGGTTCAGCTCACAAAAAGTTGATCATTCTTGACAAAGAACATCCGTTCAAACTCTAAATTTTATTCACTCACCTTCCTAAGATTAAGATACTTTCATTAGAGAGCGTATCGAAAGAACGATAAAAGAAATACTTGTAGATATGGTTCTTGGTTTGATTAGGTAAGAGCTTGGACGAGACTATAAACCAATGAACGTAGGAAGCTACTCTCGGCAAATCCAAAAGGCCCACAATTTGTAACGTCTTTGGGAGAGCTTTCGATAAACGTTAAGTACTCATGTGACTCTAAGTACCATATTACCCACAAATCGATGGTCAGATTGAAAGGAAAACTCATACCCTAGAGGATATTCTATGTTTTTCAACCTCAGACTTCAATACGAAATTTGGAGCAAATTCTCTAAGTGATTTACTTTCAACAATGACGGTCCCAACTCTACCATTCTCAATAACATAGTTAAACATACATCATCATCATCATATCATAAACATCATCATCTTATAAACATCATCATCTTATAAACATCATCAGCTTATAAACATCATCATCTTATCATAAACGTCCTCATAAACATCAATCATCTTTACTCATCATAAACATCATCATCATAAACTTACTTATCATAATTGTGAGAACCCGATTTTTCCAATCAAGTCAAATAACTAGAGTTTTGGTCAACTCAACTACACTGTGTTTTGGTCTGCTCAGCTACCCGAAATTTAGTCAAAACAACTACTTGATATCAAGATAATATTATAAATTAAAGGATAATATTGAATTATTTAAAGATAACAATTAGTCACATTATCTCAATCTTGTAGATAGCAAAATACTTGATAATAATAATCTAACTTACAAAATATTAGATAGATGACATTTTCAAATTCAAAATACTTAATAGAAAAGCACGAGTTAATAAATACTAATAAATAATTTGTGGATAATTAGGAATCATGTCATTATATTTATTAGCCAATAAAACACTTAAAAGAGATAAATCCTATTCGATTTAATCTTGTAGACTTTTAGCTAATCCTAAAACTTAGTATTTTTATAATTAGAGTTTGTATATGAGATAAGATAATATTGGGTTTAGATATTCAATCTTTTATGCTTTTAAAACAATTAAAAGTGTGGAGATAATTGAAAATATTACTAAAGAATAATAAGTGATCTTTTAGCAAATATCTTAGCTAGTAAATCACTTAAGTAAATAATCTTGTAAATCTTGATATATAATTAGCTAGATTCGAAAATAATTGTGAGATAATTATTTGAAGATACAAAATACTCAATAGATGATTATCTAAGATATCAAATATATAAAGACCCGAAAATTTGAGACTATCCAACAAATTAAAGTATATTGCACAAGCCAATATTATTAGTAGATAAATTTGCATTACATAAATAATTCCATGCCAAAATGAAAATAACATATTTATTAATTAGATCCATAGATGATTTTGTAAGATACTAAATACTTGTTAGATAAATTCACTTTATAAAAATAATAATGAGTTTATTATTGGATTATAAAAATAATAATGAGTTTATTATTGGATTTAGGAAAGAATAATAGAATATTAGATAGATTATAATAATAGGATAGATAATCTTTTAAAAATTTTAAAGATTTAAGAGATAAACTTTTGTGAATAATAAAAGGCAAGCTACAAGTCCTCAATCACCAATATCACCTAATCAATCTATAAAATTTAGTTTACAAAAATAAGAAGATATAATATGATATGATTGATTATCTAGAATCTTCCTTAATAGTTGCAACCTATTTAATTAAGAATTTAGAGTCAACCAATTACTCACAACCTACACAATTTTCGAAACACACACTAGCACACACTAGAAGGTGTGGAATTTTCAGCAAGGAAAGGAGAGGAAATTCATCACGTTTTTGCCACCCAAAAATTCATTGAAACACACAAGAATCGTTTTCGATATCTGTAAGTGGATTTTTGCTAGTATTCGTTTCGTTTTCTACAAATGATTGTATGTATGCTTTTAAATATCAATCGATATGAATCTATTTTGAAATTATGCAAGTAGTAATTTTTAAGCACTTTAAACTTTGAAATCTGATTGGAAGTGGATTCCTTTATGACTCTGATGCGGTGGGACATAACCGTTTACATGACCTTATACGGTGGTTAACCGTTGTTTCTGGAATGTCCAGACCCTTTATTCGTGGGTAAGCCGATGCATGACCTCTTCTCTATGAGGGATAATTCTAGAGACTGATATCAGTACCAAGAGGAAACTAGAAATTTAATGTGCTTAAGTATATGAAAATTATGAACGATTGATATGTTATGATTATGGCTCGATGGAGCAATTATGTTAAGATGCATTCATATCAATATATGTTTGATTAAGATATATGTTTTTTTGGAAAATTATGAAAAGTATTATTATCATATCGATTAGCCCCCGCTTGCTCAGTGTTTACCAAACCGCTCACCCCTTACATCCACTCCCCAGATATAAGCAAATCAAATTCGAGAGGAAGATCAAAACTAATTTTTGGAGATGGTGAATTAGATGCTATTGTTCAAGATGCCGCTGCCAGTAATTTATGAAGCTTCCGCTGATATATGTAAGAATTAGTTATATATTTTTGGAATAATAGACTGGTTTTCGTACAATTCTATATTACGAGGCTTGTTGATTTTGAATTATGTTTAGAATCAACGCCAGTATTATTGACCCCGATCTCGGGGCGTGACATTTAAGTGGTATCAGAGCTAACCAGGTTCCATAATCCCGCTGGGAAAAAAAAAAAAAACTTCTTGGCAGATTACAAAGCCGAGTTAAACAGACCAACTATATATGGATTTGTTCAACTTTAGAAAATCTCAATTTCGATTAGAATTCAAAACTGAGTCAACAATTCTTTGAAAAATAATAATAATAAATAATAATAATAATTAATTAATAAAAAAAAATACATGATAAAAGAAAAATAGAACCTTAGAACCCTAAGAGCTACAGCCGCCGCAAGTGCCTTCCCGCCCCGCCGTCCGATCGCCGCCAGCCGACACACCACTGAAATCAGCTCCTCACGGCGACCAACCTGTCAAAGTAGCAGTCTGATCGAAGTTCGTTTGCCGCCCCAATTGTTCGATCGAATTTAAACCACATCGTCGTCCCCTTTACGTTCTCGAAGCATACGAACACATTGGCCGATCCGGACTACCAACAGGTCAGACATGACCCATCGAACAAAAGCCCTCTATGTATTGCAAGATATATTCACCGAAAGATGACGAATTGCTGATCAAATCTGCGCCTGGAAGAACCCTAAAACGCCTAAATCTCAAACCTCGATTTCTCACGCATCGGAACATCGTTTTTTAATCGAACTTGTATATATTATCCTTATATCATGCCGATTTAAACCCCTAAATCAACGTAAGAAATCAAATCAACGATCGATGATGATTTTGATAATTATTGCCGTGCCCCACGAACCCTAAACTCGAAATTTCGTTCCTCGATTTCGTCTTCATGATTACGTATTTTTCCAATTAAATCGGGATGATGAACCTTCTCAAAGTATACATTAAAAGCCCTCGGCCAATTATGCACCCCAGCAGCCGAATGATTACCAATTGCAGATCCAAGCCGCGCTTGTTTAAGAACCCTAAATTTCTGAAATTTCAAATCTCGTTTTCTCCGCCACCAGCACACTGAAATTCAATTCCTTTCGGCCCCAAGTTTTACGTCTAATGGGCAATTCAATTTCATCGTCAATTGCGAACAACGATTTCTGGAGTCACGACCGCCACACCGTCCCAACCGGACCAAATTCCCCAAAATGTTATTTCTAAGTTTTTCTTTGTATTACCATTGGACTATCACACTCAAGTATATAACATGTTATATCTTATTTGGTGGGACATATAGGTTAAAATAGATATCTCTTTATTTTGGGTTTAAGTTTCCAAACACAAAAATCATTGAAACACTCAATTCTTTGAATTTTTCTATTTTGGCTAATTTTGTGCAACCACCCGGATATTTTGAGTTCATATTTTATTGGCATCATATTCTTCATTGAAATAATTTATTTGAAATTTTTCTCTCAATCCAATAAACTTTATTTCGAGTGAAATCTCATGTTAACTCGAATAGTCAAGGACTTGTCTTCCTTATTCTGATTTTTCTCCTATTATGATCCTTAGAACTTAAGTAGATGCTATATTATACATTGTTAGGACACTTAAAGATAATAGATATATCTCCCACTGGGTATAGATTATGGCAAAGCATGCCCATGATTTTAATATTTTGTTTCGAATAAGAAGAGGATAGATTCATCTCTTAGAATTCATTAAGGAAATTAGAAATACATTTGCAGCATTTCAATGATTCGTTTGAAATCCGATCAAACTTGTTTCGATCAATGAAGTTATTTGCCTTTCTTCAAAATTTATTTTCGATATTCTTTTGAACTCATTTATCATTGTCAAAATCATTTGTTGACTTTAGATCCTTGCTAGTTTAACTCCAATATTCTTTTGAATTCTCAAACCATACTTGGTGAACCATATAGAGTGGCAACTCTTGTCAACTGCATACATAACTTAAATTGAGACTCTGATATTAGTTAGCGATAGAGCTTTCCACACTTTCTAATTCATCTGAACATATTAGAGTTCGATGCTATTTCAGGAATGAACGAGTTAGCAAGACTTCGTGCCTTAATTGACATTGTCAGCTTATTTTATTTCATCCCTAGACATTCCATTATGATTCTGTACTCTATTTTGTTCCTTTTTATATAATCTCGTATTCAAAGTGAAAACACACTTTTACTTCCAGCATGTTTGGATCACACTCTTTTACCGAAAGAATTGTGACAATCTATTATTTGTATTATGGAGTTTCTTCATCAATTTTGGAATAGTCTCATTTGTTCGAATAGTTACTCAACTATTGATTCACTTTGAAAGTATTATCATATCCTCATCTATTTTAAATTGTTTGAATTTTTGAAACCTATCTTAGTTGTGATGCACTCCTTCAATCATTCCCTCTGATCTTCACAACAATTTTTTTTTATCTTCATAATAACCCATTATAGTATTTGGTTAATGTGGTTATCATTTTTTATCAAAGCTTGAATACTTGATCGTTTTTTTTGAGACTTCATGTTTGTTTTATATAACCTTGATTTCATCATATCAATAATTAGTTGTGCCTACCATCTTTGCAAAACTTATTCTTAGTTGGTGAACAAGACCACATATTTGTCTTTATTTTCAATTCTTTGGAATTATCATTTATTCCCTTTACATAAACATGTATCCTAAAAGGATGCATGTCGTCTTTGCGAATTCTTTTAGCAAACTATCATTTTTATTGATTGGTTCAGCTCACCAAAAGTCGATAATTTTTTTTCACTTCACTTTTTCTTGAGCAATAATCTTGTACCTATTATTGATTCGTTTGACAAAGCAAATCCATTCAAATTCAAAATCACTCGTTTTCTTAAAGTTAAGGCACTTTCATTAGAGTATGTGGCAAAAGCACGATAGAAGCAATATCTGTAAATATAGATTTTAGTCCAATTAGGTTAGAGCTCGGTCGAGACTATAAACCAATAGATGTAGAAAGTTGGTCTCGACAACTTTTATCAGCGGCCCAAGATTGGACGACGACTTTGGAAGAGCTTTTGATAAGCGATGGTTGCTCAAGTGACACTTAGTGCCATATATGAACTACAACCTGATGATTAGATTGGGAAGACAATTAAGATCCTCGAAGATATGTTACGAGCTCGTGCTTTAGACTTCAGTGCAAATTGGAGCAAACTTTTACTCGTAAACCAGCTGATGTCAACCTCAACTAACATGATAGAATCGGATGGCGATGAACAAAGATATTTACTAACGAAAATACCGATCACCTAATGCTGAGACAAAGTAAGGAAGAATACCATCAACAGACTTGGACCCATCCAAGCATTTGCGAGCAAAGTTATAATCGTCAAAGCAACTCAAGGTAGCACAAGACCGTCAAAAGAGCTGAAGTCACTGACAAAGTTATGAAGGATGTTCGGCATGACAAGATAGGAAAAATTGAGTCCAAGATACAAATGTCGCTCAAGATTTTAGAAAATGTAATAACGTTAACTCTACCACCCAGAATATCGAAGAAAATGATGTCTTCCACATATCATAATTTGTCAGTACATTATCGACCTGAATCACGTGCTTGAACCTGGATCTTTGGTAGCCCAAGGGAACCTAATGAAAATCTAAAGTACGAAGAAATCTCGACTCGAATCGTAGGTTTAAAGGACCAAGTGTTAAGACGAAATATTATTCTCTAAGTCAAAGTTCAGTGTTCAAACCATAGGGAAGAGAAACTGGTTGGGAACTAGAAGAATAGAAACATGACAAACACCCTTATCTTTTCAATATCAAACTAACTCTCAAGCCATAAATACCCTTATCCTGTCTAAGGTTAAACTCGCTCAAGTTTCGAGGACGAAACTTCCAATAAGGAGGGAGGAATGTGAGAACCCGATTTTTCCAATCAAGTCAAATAACTAGAGTTTTGGTCAACTCAACTACACTGTGTTTTGGTCTGCTCAGCTACCCGAAATTTAGTCAAAAACAACTACTTGATATCAAGATAATATTATAAATTAAAGGATAATATTGAATTATTTAAAGATAACAATTAGTCACATTATCTCAATCTTGTAGATAGCAAAATACTTGATAATAATAATCTAACTTACAAAATATTAGATAGATGACATTTTCAAATTCAAAATACTTAATAGAAAAGCACGAGTTAATAAATACTAATAAATAATTTGTGGATAATTAGGAATCATGTCATTATATTTATTAGCCAATAAAACACTTAAAAGAGATAAATCCTATTCGATTTAATCTTGTAGACTTTTAGCTAATCCTAAAACTTAGTATTTTTATAATTAGAGTTTGTATATGAGATAAGATAATATTGGGTTTAGATATTCAATCTTTTATGCTTTTAAAACAATTAAAAGTGTGGAGATAATTGAAAATATTACTAAAGAATAATAAGTGATCTTTTAGCAAATATCTTAGCTAGTAAATCACATAAGTAAATAATCTTGTAAATCTTGATATATAATTAGCTAGATTCCAAAATAATTGTGAGATAATTATTTGAAGATACAAAATACTCAATAGATGATTATCTAAGATATCAAATATGTAAAGACCCGAAAATTTGAGACTATCCAACAAATTAAAGTATATTGCACAAGCCAATATTATTAGTAGATAAATTTGCATTACATAAATAATTCCATGCCAAAATGAAAATAGCATATTTATTAATTAGATCCATAGATGATTTTGTAAGATACTAAATACTTGTTAGATAAATTCACTTTATAAAAATAATAATGAGTTTATTATTGGATTTAGGAAAGAATAATAGAATATTAGATAGATTATAATAATAGGATAGATAATCTTTTAAAATTTTTAAAGATTTAAGAGATAAACTTTTGTGAATAATAAAAGGCAAGCTACAAGTCCTCAATCACCAATATCACCTAATCAATCTATAAAATTTAGTTTACAAAAATAAGAAGATGTAATATGATATGATTGATTATCTAGAATCTTCCTTAATAGTTGCAACCTATTTAATTAAGAATTTAGAGTCAACCAATTACCTCACAACCTACACAATTTTCGAAACACACACTAGCACACACTAGAAGGTGTGGAATTTTCAGCAAGGAAAAGAGAGGAAATTCATCACGTTTTTGCCACCCAAAAATTCATTGAAACACACAAGAATCGTTTCCGATATCTGTAAGTGGGTTTTTGCTAGTATTCGTTTCGTTTTCTACAAATGATTGTATGTATGCTTTTAAATCTCAATCGATATGAATCTATTTTGAAATTATGCAAGTAGTAATTTTTAAGCACTTTAAACTTTGAAATCTGATTGGAAGTGGATTCCTTTATGACCCTGATGCGGTGGGATATAACCGTTTACATGACCTTATACGGTGGTTAACCGTTGTTTCTGGAATGTCCAGACCCTTTATTCGTGGGTAAGCCGATGCATGACCTCTTCTCTATGAGGGATAATTCTAGAGACTGATATCAGTACCAAGAGGAAACTAGAAATTTAATGTGCTTAAGTATATGAAAATTATGAACGATTGATATGTTATGATTATGGCTCGATGGAGCAATTATGTTAAGATGCATTCATATCAATATATGTTTGATTAAGATATATGTTTTTTTGGAAAATTATGAAAAAGTATTATTATCATATCGATTGGCCCCCGCTTGCTGAGTGTTTACCAAAACGCTCACCCTTTACATCCACTCCCCAGATATAAGCAAATCAAATTCGAGAGGAAGATCAAAACTAATTTTTGGAGATGGTGAATTAGATGCTATTGTTCAAGATGCCGTTGCCAGTAATTTATGAAGCTTCCGCTGATATATGTAAGAATTATTTATATATTTTTGGAATAATAGACTGGTTTTCGTACAATTCTATGTTACGAGGCTTGTTGATTTTGAATTGTGTTTAGAATCAACGCCGGTGTTATTGACCCCGGTCTCGGGGCGTGACAATAATCATCATCATAAACATTATAAATACTTATGCAATCATTGTGTAGTCATAGTATATGAATGTGTTTTACCGTCCGATACCCGTACGTTTCTTATGTACCTTAATTCCAAAAGTGGAGAAGTTGAAGAACTTTATCTCCTTGATGTTGTTGGTACCTGGGGTGGTTCTACACAACCATACAAATCAATATTAGAAGCCAATTATAGTCCCAATACCAAAAATTTAACAAAAAACATCATTTGCCATTTTTAAGCAGCTGGCGATTGATCGCTGCACGAGGCGATCGATCGCCTGACTTTTTGCCTCGCGTCGATCGATGGCTTCATTTATGGCGATCGATCGCCTGTAGCATTTTTCGCTACTGGCCTTCGGCGATCGATCGCCTCATATATGGCGATCGATCGCCACCTGCTGGTGCGCGATTCTTCACCATTTTTGAGCATTTTTCAAGCTCAATCCCATACCCTTCAAACCCAAACTTTCCAACAACACAAACATAATCATAACTCACTAAAACCCTCATACTCCAACAACATACAACACATACTTAAAACAAACCTGAAGGGTCTTTCTACCTTAACATCATTATAATCACGTATTAAGGACTAAACATGCATTAATAACATCTTAGGGTTCCGGTTGTAGCTTTGAGCTAATAGAATTACAGGCCAAAAATAAAATTTCTAAACTTAATAATTACATTCCCAGAAACGAATGCTAACATTATAGGTTTACACTACACCTAGAGTAGAGACTATCAAAATCATGTATCCTATATTCTTTCATGCTCCTTTTAGCTCACTGCCTCAACCCGACCCTTAGCCCTTCAGTCCAAAAGTGTACCTACAGGAACAACCCATCATGAGCATGTACATCGTTACTTAACATCATAAGGCATATAAATAAATGCATGAAAATAATCATAACATATACTTCCTGGTTAATCGCATTAACCCACTTTGGTTGTCCCTGTTTCATAGTCATGCATATAATCATTAGTTCTTGACATAAATGATTAAAATCATACTTCACATATATGCTCATAATCAACAATGTTATTTAGAAATGGGGATGTTTCTGGTCTTGATGCCCCGAAATTAATTATATGTAATTTGGGCATTAATGATGTTTATATGATTAATTATGAAGATAATTGATTTATGTGTTGAAATTAATTATCTTGTTGAAATGCTTAGTCACATGGTAGGCGTGACCCGGGGTTGCATTTCAGGGTACATGTTATGCATGTTAGAAAATGGGGTGTTAACATGATTTATTTGTTTTGGTTGTTAATTATGAGGAAAATATGAATTTAGTGGAAGTTTGTTGCATTTTTGTAAAATGCTTTTAAAATACCATGTTGGGGTATTTTATACATCATATTAATTAATGGGGTGCAATTTTTACTATTACCCTTTAACCCCACCTTACCCCACTTCATTTTCACTTTACCAATCACTCTCTTAAATCCCCAAATCACTTCCCAACCCTAAACCCTTCCTCATTTTCGAAACTTGGCAAAAGTGGAAGGAGAAATCTTCACAAAACCTTTGTTTGTGAGATTTATTGTAGGATTGGAGTCCTCAAGAGGTATGGAACCCTTCCTAAAGTTTTAATGATGTTTAGTTTTGAAATGGGTTAGCATTTTGAGTTTTATGTGGGTTTGTTTTGAGTATGTGTTATATGTTGTTGGGGGTATGATTTTTGAAGTGTTTTATGTGGGTTTTAGTGAGTTATGATGATGTTTGTGTTGTTGGAAAGTTTGGGTTTGAAGGGTATGAGATTGAGCTTGGAAAATGCTCAAAAATGGTGAAAAATCGCGCACCAGCAGGTGGCGATCGATCGCCTGTAGCATCGATCGCCGAAGGCCAGTAGCGAAAAATGCTACAGGCGATCGATCGCCATAAATGAAGCGATCAATCGCCGCCAGGCAAAAAGTCAGGCGATCGATCGCCTCGTGCAGCGATCGAACGCCAGCTGCTTAAAAATGGCAAATTATGTTTTTTTTGTTGAATTTTTGGTATTTGGCTATTAATTAGCTTCAAATATTGATTTGTATGGTTATGTAGAACCATCCCAGGTACCCACAACATCAAGGAGATAAAGTTCTCCAACTTCTCCACTTTTGGGAATTAAGGTACGTAAGAAACGTACGGGCATCGGACGGTAAAACACATCACTATACTATGACCACGCAATGATTGCATAAGTATTTACGATGTTTATGATGATGATTATGATAAGTAAGTTTATGATGATGATGCTTATGATGAGTAAAGATGATATGATGTTTATGAGGACGTTTATGATGATGATGATGATGTTTACAAGATGATGATGTTTATAAGATGATGATGTTTACAAGATGATGATGTTTACAAGATGATGATGTTTATAAGATGATGGTGTTTATGATATGATGATGATGATGTATGTTTAACTATGTTGTTGAGAATGGTAGAGTGTTCTGGTAGTTGTTATGGGAAAGCGAGGAAGGTACTTACCGCTGACATAGCTAGCGAGGAGATACATCCGCTATCAAGGTATAGCGAGGGGTATCACAGTACCGCTATATATCGAAGCGAGGGGGCCAATTGTTCCGCGGACATAACAAGACCAGAAACATCCCCATTTCTAAATAACATTGTTGATTATGAGCATATATGTGAAGTATGATTTTAATCATTTATGTCAAGAACTAATGATTATATGCATGCCTAGCCGAGGGCTTTTATTTTGGTAATTGTCATGGATTGACGATGGGTTTTGAGGTTGCAAACATGCGTGGGCACGTGGTTGCATACTTATGCTTGATTTTGAGTTGTTTATGTGTTTTAGCACATATTTCTCGAGGCATGGAACTCAAGCAAGGTTTGGCTTGGACTATGGAATCATAAGGTACGTGTAACGTACGAGCATGACCTGAATTATATTATTACAATTATTGTGCATGAGATAGATGAATGGTAAGGGTTACTAGTCGATGCTTAGTATATTGTGTCTTGCATAAATTGGTTAATGGAAACAGGACTGGGTTGTGTTATATTGATTGGTCTTATGTAATGTATGGTGCCGCTTTGGAGCGAGCAATTGTCGTGATGTGGTCGCTATGGAGCGAACATCGGTAAGTGATGCCGCTACTTTTGAGTGAACGAGGAAATGTGACTTTTGACTAGATATCTAGGATATCTGTATTTATTCCCCTATGGATATTGAATTGGATCAGGGACATAGTTAATCAGTATAATGATTAACTGGATATTTGGAATTTGATGATTTTAGTTGTTTTGAGAACAGAGACAATACAGTGGGATCCCGGATGAGGATAATGCCATCCAGGGAGTATCATTTAAATTCTTGGCAATTACATTGTTGTAATTTATGAATTATATAATTGTGATTATTGGTTTGGTGGTATTGGTATGCTCACCTCGTGTGGGGGCTGTCTCTGTTGGGGCAGGTGAAATAGGTACAACGGTATCTCTGGAGTTGGATCGAGCTATGGATTGGAGGTGATTCCAGGATCGAGGTACCGGAGCTCATGTGGAGCTGGATATTGTGTATACCCTTTTTATACATTACGTACACATAGGTTTATTCGATGCTTGTGTGTGAACAATAATTATGTGTATATGGGTTGTATAAAAAGGCATGAAACTTTCTCTTTTCATTCATATGTGTGAGCGATTAACTAGGGAATTGCTAGATGAATTGAGATTGTGATTAGTGTATTACATAGGTGCATGATGTGTTGAATGGTCTAAATTTGGAAAGCGGATATTGCATGGAAAGGAATAGATGAAGCAAGAAAATTTTATAGGTGGTATTTTGTGCCACGTGTCCATGTAGTTTCCCTTTACACGTGATTAAATGCACCAAATGTATGGCTTAATGCACTAATTGTGGGTTAAGGGCACGGGGGCCCTTACAAAACCCATATAAAAACTGAAAATGCTAACCCATTTCTAAATCAAACATCATTAAAACTTTAGGAAGGGTTACATACCTCTTGAGGACTCTAAATCTTAACAAAAATCCCACAAACAAAAGTCTTGTGAAGATTTCTCCTTCCTTCCTTGCCAAAATTCGAAAATATGAAATGGGTTAGGGTTGGGGATGAATTTGGAGATTTTAAAAGAGTAAAGGATAAAGTGGGGTTAAAGTGATGGGTAAAAGGTGGGGTAAAGGGTTATAAAGTTAATTAAAATTGAACCCCAAAGTTAACATGATGTATAAAATACCCCAACATGGTATTTTAAAAGCATTTTACAAAAATGCACCAAACATCCACTAAATTCATATCTTCCTCATAATTAACACCCAATACAATTAAATCATGTTAACACCTCATTTTCCAACATGCATAACATGCACCCTGAAATGCAACCCTCAGGTCACGCCTACCATGTGACTAAGCATTTTAACAAGATAATTAATTTCAACACATAAATCAATTATCACCATAATTAATCATATAAACATCATTAATGCCCAAATTGCATATAATTAATTTCGGGGCATCACACATGGTGTTTTTGACACCCAAACTCAAAACCAACACCCCCAACTTCCTCAACACCTCCAATACACCAATTAAACTCAATAAAAACTCTAAAAACAACATTTTAGATTTTAACCAAAACCTCCAAATCTCAAATCCAACCCAATACTTGACCAACAAGCACAATACCATAATCAAATCGAAGCTAAAGGTGAGGAGAAGAAGATTACCAGCTTTTCTTTAAGAAATCGGGCCCCCAAGACGAGCCCCCATCGATTTGTTCCTAAGAGAAAAGAGGGAAAGGGTTTGGGGTGAGAGAGAGGCGCGAGGGAGAGGAGAGAGTGAAGAGATTCCGTATAATGACGGAATACCGAGTCAATTTGGTATATATATAGCACCAAGACTCCAAAATACCAATACTTCCACAACTACATCATGATTCATTAAAAATCATCTATTTTCAATAAATATCTCTCCAACTCAAATTCCATCACCAGCCCCAGTACAAAGTACTCCGGACCCCAGATCCACTAAAACCAAATTCCAAGGTTATCACCACGATGAGAATACAATCTCATCCCTTGGATCCAACGACTCCAAAAACCAGATTTAAAAATCCCCGAGAGTCCCGAAACCGCAATCAATTCATAATTGCCACAATTAAAATCCATTAAGGATTATTACCACATAGTGTTTAACACCAATACTCCCCGGGCATCACACCCAGTTTATTCTGCTTATATTTAATTGTTTAAATGGTAAATTATGAGATAATTTACGTGATCAAATTTTTGGACCTTGTATATTGGGTCGGGCCGTATTATTTAGGCATGAATGGAACTTTAGCATAATTTAAATGCTTGGGAAACTCACATTAGACTGTTTTAATTTTTTTTTAAAGGGAATTTATGATAATTAAATTAACTTGAAATATTTTAATTTGGGGATGAAGGATTATATTTTTGTGGGATGATTTAATAGTAGTGGAATGGATTATTTTTTTTAAAAGGGGTAGTAACACCCAAACCCACTTCTCCACTCTCAAAAAATCGATTCCCTCTCTTCCTCTCCCACAAAACCATCGGCTAACCCTTCTCCTTCCCCAAAGAAATCAAAAAAACTCTTCCCTCTTCAAGCTAGCTTTGGAAGCTTTTGTGGGTAAACTCCCTCTCCTCCTTGGCCCTCTTTTCCCCCAACTTAATTTAGTTTTTGGTTTGTGTTTGGAGGGTGATAATGGTTCGAAAATTTGAGGTTGTGATGCTGTTTTGGTTTTGAAATTTTGGGGCTTTTGGAGGGCTAGGTTTGGTTATTATTTGGTATTGGTTTTGAAGTGTGTTGGGATGTTATTTAGTGTGTGTGCAGGATGTGGGTTTGTGTGTGTGTTGTGCGTGAGTTGTGTGTGTGTAGAGTAGGTCCTTATGCATGTATAAATGAACTCCAACTTGTTTTGTCATGTATAGAAGATGATTATTCATATTGGAAATTGATTGGGCATGGATTGTTGTGTGTGTGCACTATATCTTGAAGCATTTGGTTAGTAAGATTGGTGGATTAAATGATGGGATAAATTATGTGTTGAGTAGCATCTTATTGAGCTAATGATTCTTATTTTGAGTTGTTGGTTTCTTTCAGAGCCTTCTAGGGCATCTGGACAGCGAGTAGAATAGCTTGATCTTCATCCTTGACACTGAGGTACGTAGCGACGTACAAGCATTGGTGAATATGTTCTTCCACTGTTTATTGAAAAGCAAAGTGTCGCTTGGGTATCGGGTCGTTCCTATGATCGAATGACGTGTTGTTAGTAAGTGTGGGTCGCCACTAGAGTGTGCGATGTGATTGAATGTATAGAGGGTCACCGCTGTGGTGAGTGATGTGTTTATCTAAATTATGGGTCACCGTTGTGGCGAGTGATGTGTTTATCTAAATTATGGGTCACCGCCGTGGCGAGTGACGTGTTTATCTAAATTATAGATTGTGCGATGTGGCTATGCCGTGTTTTGAACAGCCTTAGAAACTAATGCTATGTATAATGAGTTTGTTAAATGATAGAAGTGTGAGGGCAGGAACGATCGAGACTCGACCCCGTTCTAATATACTCATGAAGCATCCTGTTATCTCATAGCATTACATTTTGTACTATTATCTTATACATTCATGTTATTGTTGTTGTGGTATGCTTACCCCGGTGGGGGCTGTTTATGTGGAAAACAGGTGACAGGACTAATTTTTGAAGGATCTGGGAGATAGTTGGCATGCCTAGAAAGATATTCAGAGGAACTTGGACTAGGTGTCATAGCTGTATACAGATAGGAATCTTTTGATGTCCTTATTTTGATACGTATTAATTATACCTTATCTCCCTTTTGTTTAGATCATTTCCCTGGCTGGGAATTACTTATGATTTTGAATTCTTTTAGTATTATGTTTTTCCCTGGTTGAGAATTATTTTTTGTGTGAGTTTTATTTTCGGATAGCTTAGTTTACTGGGGAGACTCTGCAAAATTTTTATAAAAGTCATACCGTAGATGTGTAGCATGTATTGATTCTTTTAAAGAATAAATTTTTTACACATACATATGACGTCATAAATGTATTTTTGACGTGTTGGATGTTGGGGTCTTACAAATTACATGCACAAGAGACTAAACTGAATTACCTAGCAGTGCATGTAAATTACATGCACTGTTAGTCTATCGGTGCATATAAATTACATGCACCGATAGACTCAAGTATTATCTTTAACCAAAATATAGTATATTGGTGCATCAATGCATCACCGTCTATTGGCGCACGTAAATTACATGCACTAATAGACTCATATGGTGTATGTAATTTACATGCATCACACGAACTAACAAGGAATTACCTAGCGGTGCATGTAATTTGCATGCACCGTTATTCTATCTATGCATGCAAATTACATGCACCGATAGACTTAGGTACAAATATGAGGCTGTAGCTTTTTAAGCAAGGAAATCAAATGATTGACGATCAGAACTGAGTTTCTTACTTTCTCCACTCAATAATTGTGGTGGCCGTTTTATTCTCATTGCTTTTCGTTGATCAATCGCCACATTTGAGTTCTGTTCGAGTGAAAGGAAATTATTGAAGTGGAGTTCGTCCGTTTGATTGATTCGTTGATTAAATTCGAAGTGGTGAATTAATGGCACAATTTTTGTCCGCAAAGCACATCTTCGGTGATTTTACATGCACTGTCAAGAGAATTACGTTCTCCTTTGTGATATTACATCCAGTACCCCGGGTCGAACCAGTAGAGTTTGGTTCACGGAGGGATGATTTCTGTTTTGAATGCTTTTTGCGACGAATTTGGGAAGAAATTGCGTTGATTTATAGAAGAGAGAAAAACACATAAATAATGAGATATGACAGTGCATGGGTATTTTTGTCTATTTATAGCGAAATGAATCTAGTTGAAAGAATATTTTTTTGAGTGACTGTACCGAAAGATATTTTATCTAATGGTATCTATCCGAAATTTCCCTAATTTTTTTAGGTTACAGCTACCCCCTCTCCCTCAATGGCCCAATTGCCCCTACCATACCGGTACTGCTTCGACTGCGATAATCAAAAGAAATGAGCCTTAGTTGACGAATCCGAAGATTATTTAAATTATTTTATTATTTGAAAAAAAATCATTCGCATAAAATAAAATTATATTCAAAATTGTTAATGGAGGTTATTATACACCATGCAACTTCATAAGAATATAATTACTCACCCTTCAAATCTTCCTAAATATTGCCAAAAGGATAGCCAACAAGAAGTTGCCAAAAGGACCGAAAGAAACGGTGGGTCCAGAAAAAGAGCATATTATTTATATATATATATATAAATATATATAATAGCATATTGTATAACCCAAAAATGCCATAATAATGGTTAAATAATATGGAGACTTTTACATATAGATCCAAATACAAAACATTAATTTAACTTAATCCATAAAAAAATATCAATTCAATTAGGTTCATTTCCTGGTAAAAGAACAATAATAACAATAACGGGTTACTGTAGCACGTGCACCCTATACTGTAGCACGTGCACCATTTGTTGTGTATTGTTTTATGACTTTGAAATTTTAAGTGAGATGTAGTAATTATACGTGGGGTTTAAAGTTATAGTTTTTTTGTTTGTGTTTTATTTAAAAGTAGTTTATTTGATTTAATTTTTTTAAAAAAAACGTTTATTAATCTGAAATGATATTAATAATTCTGAAATATAAAAGTTATTAGGAATTATTTAAATAAATTGTTATGTGTATTTTAATAATTTTATAATTAAATGATTTTTTAAATAATTTAATTTTTGTAAACAAAATAATAAAAAATATTATGAGATGTTAGGATAAATTTCTATTTTACATAAGATTTAATGATTTTACAATTTACTTGAAAATTTAACTAAATAGAAATTAAATGAAAAATATTTCATTTAGTTTGTTGATTTTATATTTTTATTAATATTATGACTTGAAGGTAAAGTAGTTTTGTTATGGTTGTGAAAATTTTAGTATATACTGAGGATAAATTTATGTTTTAATAAAGTGTACATAAGATCTAAAAAAAATTTTAGTTTGTTATTTCTTAAAAATAATCTTTTTAAATATTATTTATGAATCAAAGAAGATGAAAATAGTCTACCCTAATTTATTAGAAATAAATACTTAGTTATTGTTGTTTATAATTAAAGAAGATAAAAAATATTTTTTTTCAAACTATTCAATTTTTTTGAATTTTTAATATTATTTTTAAAAAATTCGCGCCATGACCGTTCCGTGAAATGTCATTGGAATTGGAACGATGATCTCCGTTCCTGGCACCGTTCCCGCGATTGCTAACCATGAGTATCGCCACCTTCACCATCATTTGCCCCAACTATACCTAAAGCTTCCCCTCTTTCAATTGCTCCAATTTTCTTCACAACAACCTCCTTGCTATCTTTAATGCCTCTTAACATCCCTCATTTGCACATCATCAATTCCGTGGCTTTCATGAATGATGAAGGTAGGGTTTGATAGTGGAGCGAGAAAGATGAAGTTTGGGTGATGGATAAGAGGGATGACGATTTTAGGTGTTTGAGGGTATTTTAGAGCAAGAAAAAAATCTAATATATTAAAATTTTAAAAAGTGGATATATGTAAATAAACTTTTTGGAAAAATAAATTGTTATGATTTGTTATTTTTTATTCGGATTTTATATATCTAATAATGGTTTTGCAAGTAGTACCTTTTGATAATTTTGCCTAAATAATATGGCGGTTACCCTATGTATACAACACCTGTAACGTTGCGTTATTTTGGCCCACTTCGATATTATGACTCTTGATTTTGACGTTAATCTCAAGCAAAGCATAGTCTTCACGAACACACAATCATATTTTTATAATAATAACGAAAAAAGACACTAAATTCACACTCAAACAGCTGGAAAATTAAATTCCCTCTACTTGTTTTGTATTGAATGCTGCTGATTCTGCATCATTTATGTTTTGTCAAACCGCGGTTTAACGTTCGAAGAAGACAAGAATTAGAGGAAGCTTCCTAATTTTTTTGTGAAATAATCAAAAGTGGCTGCATTCTGAAATCTCTGAATTTGCTGATGTGATCTGTGTCAAAAGTTTGACAATGGAAAAATAATGGGAAATTTAAACTTTTTTTGGAGTTTTGAAATTTTAATATCTGTCTCTGTCTCTGAGGCCCTTGAAAGCAATGGTCCTTCTGAATGTCGATGATTAATAATTAATTGTAATCTTACCTGAGAAAAGGGCACGTGAAATTATAATTTGTTTTTAATTTATTTGAGATCCTATAGTGTGGGGATTGTGGAGTTTGATGATCTGAATTCAAGATGTTGATTGAGGATTTGTGCTTTGGATTTGAAAATTTGATCAAGAATTGGTTGTTGGCATGAAAGATTGATTCTTTTGAATTTGAATTCATAGTTTGAAGTGTTTTTGGATGATTCTGATTGGATAGGAAGTGACTATGTTCTCAATAATTTGATCGACACGGTAGTGAATTTGAGATAATGCGATAGAAATGGTGAAAATTGGTCGAGTTGAAGATGTCATCTTCGTCTCCGTCGCCAAATTCTCCGATTCCCGGTACTCCTCCACCACCTGCAGTGACTGATCCGCCGCCACCGCAGTCCCCTCCTTCTGTGAGTTCACCTCCGCCAGACCTTTCTACTGCATCTCCACCACCTGCCGGAAATGCGCCGCCGCAACCCCCTACTGCCATAAGCCCACCTCCGCCAGACCCTTCTAGTGCACCACCGCCTCAGTTAAACTCATCTCCACCACCTGCCACCATTTCACCACCGAAATCTCCTCCGCCGATATTGGTATCGCCTCCCACGGCTTCTCCACCTCCCACAGCATCTCCACCTCCCACAGCATCTCCACCGCCTCCGTCTTTGAGTCCACCCCCTCCGACAGCATCTCCACCGCCTCCTAATCCACCGTCCAGCTTGCCACCACCTCCTACACCATCTGATCCTCCCATTTCACCACCTCCTCCGTCTATAAATCCACCTCCAATCCCTAAAAGTCCAGCGCCTCAGCCACCTGAAATTGCCCCGCCCCCGCCAACTACAACCCCACCAGAAAGTTCACCTCCGCCACCATCTACTGTACCACCCCAAAATTCACCCCCACCACCAGTACGTAGACCTCCTGAAAGTTCACCTCCGCCACCATCTAACGTACCACCCCAAAATTCACCCCCACCACCAGAACGTAGACCTCCTGAAAGTTCACCCCCACCACCAGCACGCAGACCTCCTGATAGTTCACCTCCACCACCTGCAGGCCGACCTCCTGAAAGATCGCCCCCACCGCCACCACCTAACTTTGAGCCACCTCCAATCCCGCCAGCATCTCCACCATCTTTAAATCCTCCTCATATATCATCTCCACCGCATGTATTGCGAGCATCACCACCGCCTCCATCCACCTTTTCCCCGCCGTACTTTTCTCCTCCTCCACCCCCCCTTGTGTCACCAGCTAACCCAAACACCAATAGTTCAATCGGTAATACTCCGAACCCACAATCCCCTAGTAGTGGAGGAATCGGTACCGCAGGCACTGTGGCAATTGCTCTGGTCCTCAGTATCCTATTTCTTGGTATATTTGGAACTGCTGCATGCTGTGTGTGGAAGCGCAAGAAAAAGGTGGTCAGGCAAAATGGTGGTCATATTTTGCCTACTACCATTGACACTTCTCCAGAATCAGGTTAGTTTGTTTTGCAGTTATATACAAGAATCGCTGGGAAAAGTTGACCATTTAACTGTTGAAACTTGAAAATGATTAAAGAACTATTCTGATTTATGACCAGGCACCAACATGTTGAAGGTGCAAAGATCAGCAACCAGTATCGGAACTGGCTCGGGTATCGGCATTGTCTATTCACCCAGTGAGTCAGGTGGGTTTGGAAATTCAAGATCCTGGTTCACCTATGAGGAACTAGTCGAGGCAACGAATGGATTTTCAGCCCAAAATCTGTTGGGGGAAGGTGGATTTGGTCCTGTTTACAAAGGGCAACTAGCAGATGGTCGAGAGGTAGCTGTTAAGCAGTTAAAGATCGGTGGACGACAGGGAGAACGAGAGTTCAAATCAGAAGTCGAGATCATAAGTCGTATACACCATCGCCATTTGGTTTCGCTTGTTGGTTATTGCATTTCTGAAAACAGAAGGCTTCTTGTATACGAATATGTCTCCAATAATACTCTACATTTCCATCTTCAGGGTAAAATTTAGTTCTTGGTACTGGAGGATGGAATATATGAAATTGGTATTGATTTTCTGTTACTCGTTTCAAGGTCGAGGTAGGCCTGTTATGAATTGGGCTACTCGTGTGAAGATCGCCGTTGGTGCAGCTCGCGGAATAGCTTACCTTCATGAAGATTGTAAGCTGTTCATGCATATTGTCTCATTTTTATATCAGTTAACGAAAAAATGAAATGATATAATGTTCTAAATTGCTTATTAATGATCAGGTCGCCCTCGTATAATCCATAGAGATATCAAGTCATCAAATATCCTTCTTGATGACGATTTCGAAGCTCGGGTATGCACAATTTCCATCTAACTCTGTTCTTTTTCTCAGAACATCTGTTCAAAATCTATATTTCAGGTTTCCGATTTTGGACTTGCTAAATTAGTTATGGACGCTGATACTCACATTACAACACGTGTAATGGGAACATTCGGGTGAGTGGTAATCCAGAACTCATCTTCGTACTCAATGGAAGCTAAATGATTGCTTCAATAGATTGCATATGTTACCTTGTTCTTGTTCTTGTCCAACACTGGATGGTTGCTCTGTGTTCAGATATATGGCTCCTGAGTATGCGTCAAGTGGGAAGTTGACTGAAAAATCTGATGTGTATTCCTTTGGTGTCGTGCTTTTGGAGTTACTTTCTGGGCGCAAGCCCGTGGACACCTCTCAGCCTCTAGGAGAGGAGAGCCTAGTCGAGTGGGTAAGTTTATTATCTGGGAATTGGATTTATGATCCCACAAAACATATAATCGTATCTTAAATGGTTATCTTATCCTTGATACTAGAAACTATACACGATGTCGGATCAAATGTATTCCTTTGTGATAATATTTTATCCCTATTTTAGGCACGACCTCTGCTAAGTCGCGCACTGGAGACTCAAGAATTTGATGGGCTGGTGGATCCGAGGCTCGAAGAAAACTACATTGACAGTGAGATGTTCCGTATGATTGAAGCTGCAGCGGCCTGCGTACGCCATTCAGCTGCCAAAAGAACCGAAATGGGACAGGTATGCAATAATCTATATATCAAGAATTCCAATTTTACCAAAGTACATGACGCTGACGAATTTTCTCCAAATGTGGGGTTGTTTTCAGATAGTGAGGGCTTTCGACAGCGTGGATATGTCTAATGGGATTAAGATTGGAGATAGTGAAGTTTTTAACTCCGCACGACAGTCCGAAGAAATCAGACTGTTTCAGAGAATGGCATTTGGTAGTCGAGATTACAGTACAGATTTTTTCAGTCAGAACAGCTTGAGTAGCGAAGGGAACCAAGTAAATAGCTCGTACGAGTCGACGTTCCAAAGTTTTTCCAACCCAGCGAGCTGAGATGTTCTTGCGTCAAATGTAAATGCAACTGCACCAATCCGTCCGGGAGGCATGCATATAAGTAAAGTTTTTCGAGTACGTTGATTTTGGGTCTTATATATTATTGGTTCATTCTTTCCCTGTAAATAGAAAGCACATTTTTGTCTCGAGTATTATACAGTTATTTATAACTCTTCAATATATTTCATAATCGGTTAATATATTTCATGTTTTTGGTTAAAAAAAAATATTGATTGGGGAGAGATGGAAAATTTGTTATGTTTGCCTTATTTTTGCACAAAGATTATGCTGAATAATTATTCACTTCATAAATAATGACTAAACTTCAAAGACAAGGTTTAGCTGCTCCTTTCCTTGCAAAACAATACTTCACAACCTTTCACACCTATCATTTAAAAGCCAACGCACAGTTTAGATGCCCGACAGATTTTTCGCCCTAAATCCGGCATCCGCTTGCTTAGTTTCTCTTCGTTTAGAATCAATTCTCGAGCCTCATTCTTCATGCTTTGTATGGAGATTTTTCTACCCGAGAACCCCAAAATCTCAGGCAGTTGCTTGTACATCTTATTTTGAAATCAACTTTGTCCACGGCAGTATAAAATCCATGTTTGAGGCATTTATTATTATAAAATTTTAAATGGTAGCTTTACAGAATGCTAATTTTATTGCTTCACACATCATATATACTTGCCTTTCAAAGGTTACACCACACACAAGGAACTGCTTCCTTTTAAGTGATAACGAATTCTCCTCCTCAATTTACAACCTTTTCCCCTCCACTTATTCTGAGAATAACGACATGGAGGACCTAAACAGCCATGCTGCCGATTGCATTATCATATGCTGCTGCTGCCAATGTATGATCCTGCAAATTCTAATCTTCTTATTGCTCAAACTCCCTCAGAAACTTCTGAGAAAAGCTAAACAATACGCAAGAAACTGCGAACCCGAAAGAGAGGAACCAAGATTACGCAGATTGAAGTAGTGGGATATGAAGAAGATAGTTTGAGGAGCCAAGGGAACAACTCCTTCAGGATTGAAGTGGAAGGGTTCTTTCCAGATGGAACATTACGGTTATGTTGTATGGATGAGATAGAGCGGGCTTTGATTGATTTTTCGAACAAGGGTGAGTTTTGTTTTGGGAGTTTCTGGGGTGGGATCAGGGCTCAAGGAGCTTAAGTTGGTGTTTGAAACAAAAGGAGATTGATTACGATGATGTTAGGTCTCATTTGAATGAAGTGTTTGATTCTTCAACTTCTCTCTTATGTTGTGTTTGGATTAAAGGATTTGGAATGAGTAAATTTCACATTACTCACTCAAATCCGTCATTTTTGTTTGAATAAAGAATTGCAGTAAGTATTTCAAATTCTCCTCATTATTTTAATGCATTTTTCTTTGTATTTTGGAAGGATTTAAATTGACAAACAACCACGTATCATTTCAAATCCATGAATTTCAAATGATTGGATTTCAAATCATTTCCTCTAATCAAATACTTTAATCCAAATGAAATTAGCATCCATACTTTGTAATATTTGATTCTTTTTCATGAAAAACATGGAGTTCAGCTTGGAGTTTATCTATTTACGTCCAAGCGCGCCATACGATTACAATTGGGAACTTCTATCATACACGAACACTCCCGGAGTGGATATCATCATTCGATTGTGTGGATCCCGTGTGAGGTTGCTACATCCAGTGTCTCAAACTACATAGGATTCATCTGATATAATTTTACCAATTTTAATTATTTTAAGGTGACATGTCAAATAGATCATTAAAGTGATTTTGTTTAATATATATACTCGTTGAAAAGGCACATAGGCGTGTCCTAAATTTTGAATAGTATTTTTTGAAATAATTTATATATAAATATTAAAATAATCATAATATATATGAACGACCGATTCTTTTGTATCAGTGAAGAAAAATTCAAGGCTATATTAGAACTTTCGATCTCTGTATTTGAGTCAGCAATGACGTGTTTAATTAATTAAATTTAATGAAAAAGCTGCTGTCTTCAAATAGAAAATTAATTGTAAATGAGTTGTCCTTAGTAACTGTTTGATAATTATGAGTTTTCATAATAAAAGCTCATTTTTTTAGCAATTGATGTTAATTAGGGTTGGTAATGAAATAGAAGAGTAAATGGATCTCAATTTCTTATAGGAATGAATTATTCATATGTTCTTTTAAATATAAGTTATTTGAATTCACATGCTACACTTTTGATTTCATAAATATTGTAAACGACACATTTCGAGTGCTCTTCTAATAGAGATAATTATTGCTCTCCAACAATCTTTATCCCAATAATTGCACTGATTGCAATCCATGAGAATCGAGCACATGAGCTAGCGGTAATGAAGCAACTCAAATATTTTAAATCGTACAACATAAGTTACGCTTTGATCAATCTCACAACTTAGGCAATTGTTTCACCCCAACAATCTCACTCTCGATAATTATACTATCTTACAAGTCATAGAATTGTGAACTTCACTCTACTAATAGAATAATACTCAAATTTACTTGAATAGTTAGCAAGCCATCTCCATTCATTTGATGTAATTTATTTAAATAATGTAATAATTTTAGTTTTTATTGATGTATTTGTTAAGGAATGGATGGTATATGTGGGGAGTTAAATAGAATTAATCGTTTATTCAAAGACTAAGTTTGCATAGGCTTATCCAGTACTTGAAGGTAGGGGTGGGAATCGGGGCGGGTTTCGGGTATTCGGGATATTCGGGTTCGGGTAATCGGGTATCGGGATTACTAAAGGCATACCCGAACCCGAATATGTCGGGTACCCGAAATTCGGGTTTATTTTTTTTTTATTTTTTTTAAAGAAACGCTCTTTAGATTTTAACCTAATTTTTTTTTTTTAATAGGAAATCGGGTTCGGGTACCCGAACCCGAACAAATTTTCTCTCAAACCCCTACCCGAATCCCGTCTCGAACCCGCCACTACCCGATCGGGAAAAGCCCGATTATCCCGAAAAACCCGATTATCCCGACCCGATAGGGAAATACCCGATCGGATCGGGTCGGGACCCGAATTCCCGAACCCGTTTCCCACCCCTACTTGAAGGCTGTCGGACGACAACAATAATTGACTGCCAGACCCGGATTGTGGAAACGGATGCTGCTATGGCTACTAAATGCTACTTCTCACCAATGGGACGGGTCCATATTCGAATCCGTATGAACTCGTCTCATGGGGCGGGTCTGGGTCCGCTTCATTCGGATTTAGAAACGGGGTGGGGCGTGTTGGGATATGCCCTAAGACAAGTCATTAGATGATTGTTTAAGACATACAATGTTTATGGTTTTATGAATGGCAATTCATTATTATATATTATTCTTTTAACTGTGCATTGTGAATTAATATATATGTTAATGTCCTTAGAATAATATTGTATTATTCTTAAAGATGTCCCTAGTCAAGTATTATCATGAATAGGGATAATGATAATACGTAGAGACTAGTATATGTTGATCGATGAATTGTTCATTGATATGAGATATCAAATCAACATATGGGTACATGTTAGAGAACGATGTACTGGACAGACCCACCATGAGAATGCAACATGGATAGTTATATGATCGTCATATGCAATTCTCATAGTGATAATAATGTATGAAATCCTTACGACTTGTGATCATCAGAGATCCCAACATAAGGAGTTATGTATCTTGATATCGTCAAACGTTACCCGTAACAGGGTAATCTATAAAGGCGACTATTGGATACACTACGAATTATGTAGAGGGATGTTGACTGATCGAGATAGGATTTGTCCCTCCTATATAACAGGAGATGTGTTTGGCCCTTGATCAAGTGAGAACTAAAATGCATGGCCATGCTCGAATGAGTCGATATGAGATATCGAGCTTATTCGTTTATTCTAGTTCTACTTGGGGATCAAGAAATAAAGATTGGATATACGAGTATGACTATTCCATGACTCGTGTTCAATCTAAACACAAAGGACAAATGGATTAAGTTACATGATTAATATTATCACAAGTTCTAAAGGTTATGTCGAGTCATTGACATTCTTGTAATTTGGGTAGCATTGATGTGTTGCTAGATACCACTCAATGCTTGAAACGTAAAATGAGATTTTATGTCACTGCCAACATTACAAGATCCTATCGGGTCGCACAAAAGATTAAATCGATAAGGGAAATTAAATTCATTGGATGAATTAATTAATTAAGAAGAGTCTTAATTAAGTGATTAAAATGTTTTAATTAAATCATGGGTTTGGGCCCATAAGACTTTAAGAAAGTCTTGAACCTTAATTAAAAGCCTTATAATATAAATACATGTTTTTGATTAATTGTTAATCATACTTTCATATCATTCTTTGATATCAAACATAAACCCTAGCCATCCCTCCAAAAGGCTCTCGGCCGCCACCTTCCTTGCCGCCGCCGCCGTGAGAAAAGGTTGGAGATTGGTGGCTATTGATCGGTTTTGAACCGTGTTTTGATATAGGTTCAAGAATAAGTCTAGCAACTTGTTCTTGAACATCCCTTTCGATTTGATCGTGTGGATACCGTAGAGGCAAGACCTTGGAGGTGTTGCTTGTGACTCGGAGTTCGTTGGACGTGCTGCTCCGTGGATTCTGCTTCAAACACGCTACAAGGGTGAGAACCTTCATATTCCTTAATCCGATATGATAACCTATGTATAGATCTGCTGGTTTGTAATCCTAAAATTTTATTCCGCTGCGTTGTATGCTCTAAGGATTACTTACAGTGGTATCAGAGCCGTGTACAAGGCTCATATCGGATTTATGTGATTAAATTGTGTTAATCATATTAGAATTTATATTGCATGCTTATTAAAACTGTTAATTCATATGTGATATGAAATAAATATTTAGTTTTTGAAAATCATCGTAATAATTGTATTGATATAATAGGCGAATAATTGTATACGATACACGAAAGCGTAAAATCGAGGTGTTGGCTCAAGGTGGTTCGACCACTTCGTGACTGACCCTCGGGCCGCCGCTAGTGAGCTAGGGTTCGGACCCTTGGCTCATGCATGGGGCCGCGCCACTTCCAAGAGGCTAGGGTTTTGAACCCTAGTCACATAAGCTACTCGGCCGCCGCTTGGGCTAGGGTTTATCGAACCTTGGCTCGAGATGGTTAAGCCGTCACCGTCATGGACCGTCCATGGTTGGACCGTGGCTTGTGGCTCATGGATTTCGGTGTTTCGAGCAAGTTGGCTCGATGAAAAACCAACATGGTGCAAGGCGCTAGGGTTTGGAACCCTAGCGGCGCCGCACCAATGCCATTGGCTCGGACCATGTCGTGGGCTAGGGTTGAGAACCCTAGGCCCATAATTGGTCCAGCCGTAGTGCATGGTTGGTTCGAACCATGGTGGTTCGTAGCTAAGTCGCATTAAGTTCGTGGCATGTGACGTCCCGAGCGTACGATAATTTTTCAAAAAAAATTATTTTACAGTTTTAATTAGAATTAAATTTAAAATGTTTAGAATTTAATTAATTAAATGTTAATGCATGCTTATATGTGTTGTTTGAGCATGGTGCGTGGTTATAGCCCTTTGACCTATTAGATAGGATTGTGGATGTTTGTAATTTATAATACGACCTGCGTGTCGTGCCTTTCTCTATTTCATTCTTAATGTAATCCCTCCCCTATGTTCCCCTCGAATGTGAATCGAGGAATTCTATATCTTGTAAATAGTGTAGTTTATTTTATTGATGGTGATCAATGAAGATGGAGCATCGTGCCGGGATGAGGAGGCCATTCACAAATTGGAGCCAAAGGAAGGTTGCTTGTGAAGTTACCTTAGGTTGACTCATAGGATTTTCTCATTGGCTTGAGAAAATCATTAGTAGGGGCTATAACCATGTCACTGTTTAATTATGTATGTTGATGCATGATTTATCTTATGTTTTAGTTTGATAATAGTATTACACATATATGTAGATATGTATACAACTATATGTAGTGGACATATTTTAAATTATCAAATTAATCATGAGATCAATAAATCCCTCTAAAATATTAAGTTTTAGATGCCTTCCAAAATTAAAAGTACTCGTCAATAACTTTCGATTGTACATGTGTGGGTTTGCCAAAGCAAAGCACCGTGGCAATCTTAGTAAGGCGCGAAAGGATAAAAGTGATATCCGTTATACTTTAATTGGGTACGACTTAACTAGGTTATCTCAATAGGATTGGAACCTAGAGGCATGGGTTGGATTATAATTCATTTGATGAATTGAACAAAGTGTTGTTCGTCCAACTATCCAAGAATTATATGTGATATAATTGACAAAGTGTTGTCTACCTAAATAACCGAGTCTTGGGCGATTAGCCAAAGCTAACTCAAGATTAGGCGAATATGGATCTTGGCCCACTAAAGGTTTCGAGGGTTGATATTTTTCAAACAAAATAGTGGGAGTATCATTTAATATAAGACCATGTTAAATGATTTAAATCATAACTTATTTTGCATATTTATATTGTAGATATCCATGGCAACTAACAACGTTACTAGCACTTTATCACTGCGATCGGTCCTTGAGAAGGACAAATTAAATGGGACGAATTTCCTAGACTGGCATAGGAACTTGAGGATAGTCCTCAAACAAGAAAAGAAACAATATGTCCTAGAGGAACCCTTGCCCGCTGAGGAACCTCCCCTAACAGCTACAAGAGCTGAAAAAGATGCTTACAAGAAGCATCAGAGTGACGCACTTGATGTTGGGTGCCTCATGCTTTGCCACCATGAACTCTGAGCTTCAGAAGCAACATGAGGAAATGGAGGCGTTCGATATGATCGAACACTTAAAGCAGTTGTACCAACAGCAAGCTAGACAAGAGAGGTATGACGTCTCTAAAGCGTTATTCCAGTGCAGGATGGTAGAGGGAAGCCTAGTTGGAACTCATGTGCTCAAGATGATTGGGTACATTGAGAATCTGGACAAGCTGGGTTTTCCATTGGACCAAGAGTTGGCCACCGATGTGATCTTGCAATCGTTGCCTGAGAGCTTCAGTCAATTTGTAGTAAATTACAATATGACTGACATGGAAAAGACTCTACCACAGTTGCTTGGTATGTTGAGAACATATGAAGCAAATACTAAGAAGACTAAGGCCACAAATGTCCTTATTGTGAATAAGGGCAAAGGAAGGGCCAAAGCTAAAGGCAACAAGAAAGCAAAGAAGGTCTTTGCTAAATCTAAGCCAAAGTCTTCTGCACTAAAGCCAAAGGGAGGGATAGCAAAGGAAGGGAACTGTTTCCATTGCGGTGAGACCGGCCATTGGAAAAGAAACTGCAAAGTATATCTGGAGGATCTAAAGAAAGGAAGTGTGACTTCCGCTTCAGGTATTTTGTTATAGAAGTCAATTTATCTACTTCTTCATCATGGGTATTAGATGCTGGATGTGGATCTCACATTTGTGTAAATGTGCAGGATCTCAAAAGGAGTAGACATTGGCGAAAAGGGTGAAGTTGATCTCCGAGTTGGAAATGGAGCAAGAGTTGCTGCATTAGCTATAGGAGATTGATCATTAGCTTTAACCTTCTGGTTTAAATCCATTGATTTTGAAGATTGTTATTTTGTGTGCCTTCTAACTACTAAAAACATAATATCTATTTCTTGTTTGGGACAAGTAATGGCTTTTCATTTATAATAAAAGGACAATTGTTGTTCTATTAATTTAAATGATATGTTTTATATGCGAGTTGAAACAAATGGTGATGGATCTGAATGTAGTCAATCTTGATATGCCTAGCTATAACATAAATAACTAAAGGATTAAAATAATGATTGTAATCCGACTTATCTCTGGCACTGTCGCTTTGGGCCACATAAACGAGAACCGCATATCTA